>CM042962.1:20520335-20886396 GCA_023678885.1 Pogostemon cablin
AACTTTAACGTGGTTAGATGCAGGGATTATTTACCCCATTAGTATAGTCCCCACGTGAGTCGTTGCATGTTGTAGCTAAGAAGGGGAGCATGACTATTTTGAAAGCAGTTGGTGGGGAAATATTAACCACTAGGATTCCTACGGGATGGCGTGTGTGTACGGATTATAGGAAACTAAATGAAAATACATGCAAAGACCATTTTCCTCTTCCTTTCATGGATCAAATGTTGGATCGTCTAGCAGGGTATGAATTTTATTGCTTCTTGGATGAGTATTTGGATTATAATCAAATTATTATTACACCCAAGGATCACGAAAAGACTACTTTTACATGCCCTTATGGAACCTTTGCTTTTAAAAAGATGCCTTTTTAATTATGTAATGCACCTGCTACTTTCCAAAGGTGCATGATGACCATCTTTGATGGGATAATAGAAAAGATCATGGAGGTGTTTATGGATGATTTTTCTGTGTTTGGTTCCTCCTTTGATATTTGTTTGTCTAACCTATCTACTGTTTTGAAGAGATAGATGTCAAGAAACTAATCTTATCTTGAATTGGGAGAAGTGCCACTTCATGGTGAGAGATGAGATTGTTCTTAGGAATCATGTTTCGGCCAAAGGATTGAAGGTTGATAGAGCTAAGGTGGTGGTAATTGAGAAGCTTCCACTACCTACTAATGAGAATGGAGTCGGTCTTTCCTTGGACACACAGGATTCTATAGGAGATTTATTTAAGACTTCTCAAAATACTCCAAATCTGACCCAACCCACCTTACATAATTTATAATTTAAATACTATTTAACATAAACATCATCATTATAAAAACCTGCGTATAAATTTTTTTTCACATAATATGTTTATAACCAACACCATCACACCAGTTCCACATACGTAACTGGTTTCTGACAACATTTCAAACCACACAAACTCGTGACAATACTTATTATATGACATAACAAAATATTAACGGAAACAAAATAAATCCACGGCATAGCCCAACAGGTCGTCATCTATGTACATCCGCTCAAAACCCTGTAGGAGCTCCACAACTGGCACAGTCACATCACAAACTCAATCATCAATAGGCTCACCTACAATGCATAAACTAGTGAGACAAAAATCTCAGTAAGTAGAAATCATGCATGTTAGTGCATGAAAATGCATTTAGTTCCCTATCGCCTACTTCCTAATCTTTCTAGTTGATCTATTTTATTTTGAAAACTGTTCACGTTGCGGGATCCCCACGACACACTTATGATATGCACTCCAAATTAGCTCAATAGACACACTTAGTGTCGGATCGATTCCGATCCCTGAATATAATGCCGGGAACAATTTTTCTGTACCCTGGCCGAGTGTTGGGGACGATTTTTCTGAACCCCTAATAAAGTATCGGGAACAATTTTTCCGAACCCTGACAGAGATGCGTATATAGTGGCCGCACACACCATTAGTATCTTATTAATTTTGGGGAAAACACTTTTCATGTTTATGCACGGTATGCAACCAGAACAATTAAATATGCATCACAAACCATTTATAATATCAATATCAACATTTAATCACAATAAATCAACAATTTAACTTCAATTCGAACAGATCCACTTTTGGAATAACAACTTCACCTCGGATCCCACAGATCCTTAAAACCAATATCTTCTCAAGCCATACAAATATATTTTCAACAGTTTCCAATCACACAGATATATATAGGACAATGATATTATTTCAAATCATATAGATCCACAACTTGTATCGCAAAATTATCACAAATAATTTACAAATAATATTGTTGAATATGAACCCTACTTTCTCCAAATCACATAAATCCACAGCTTGTATAATAAATTAATCTCAATTAATTCATATCGTAATTAAACTAATTACAAATAATCCATAACATAATTATCACATACTAACTACAAATAATTCACAAACAACATGTTTATGCATTGTAGTTGGACTTCTACTTACCTGGACTCTGACAATAATATACACCTAATGAAGAACGGTAGTTAATCCCTTCCTTCCCGTTCCGGCACGCCCCCTCCTTCTCTCTTTCTTCCTCTTTCTCTCTCTCTCTTTCTCTTTTTTTTTTTTGAATTGAAGCCTTCTGTGTGATTACCCTCAAATGGTTAACCATCTCTCCACACATATATATTAGGTTTGTAATTAAGGTAGAAAGGTTAGCCACGTAACTGTTTATTAAACCAACAAATTCATGTGGATGGTAACTAAGCCACGTTATGCTCGCACGGTGACTCATTTCCTTTTATTTAACTTATCATTATTATTATTATCTATTACGAATATATGTGCAATACTTAATAGCTAAGATTTAATACATTATAAATTAATACACATGCGTGTACATTTTCTTACCACTATTATTTTACGAAAACACGTGTGATACTTAATAATTAAGAAATAATATATTTATACACATAAAATAATTTAATTATATATCCAAATTATTGCACGTAAATATTTATGCACACATATATTCACACATTGTCACGATTTTTGTCACAAATGTCCCAAATAAAATGTAAAGATAAATATATTGTAAAAAAATAATTTTCACATAATTGCCACATTATTATCACTTAGTTGTCACATAATTATCACATAGTTATAAAATGTACATAAAACAAATTAAATTATATTGACACATAAGTAGTGAGAAGCTCGGGTATCACATCCTCTCCACCTTATAAAAATTTTCTTCCTCGAAATTTATTTACCTGAAGAGGTCTGGATATTTAGCCATCATCTCATCTTCTCTTTCCCAAGTAGCCTCCTCAATTAGTTGGTTCCTCCATAATACCTTTACTAATGGTATTTCTTTATTTCTGAGCTTCTTCACTTCTCGCCACAATATCTCAACTGGTACTTCCTCATAACTCAAATCTTCTTTCAACTCAACTGGTTCCTGTCTAAGAACATGAGATGAATTTGGAACATACTTCCTCAACACAGACACATGAAACACGTCATGTACTCTAGACATCGATGCTGGTAACTCCAACTTATAGGCAACGCTGCCAACTCTCTCAATGATAGTGAACGGACCAACATATCTTGGACTGAGTTTTCCTTTCCTTCCAAACCGCATTATCCCCTTCATTGGAGATACTTTCAAGAATACTTGATCACCCACTTCAAATTCCAATTCTCACCTCCGTTTGTCGGCATAACTCTTCTACCGATCTTGAGCAACTTTTATCTTCTCTCGTATACGGGTAACAGCTTCTGATATTTCACTAATCAAGTCTGGACCCAAAAGTTTCCTTTCTCCAACTTCATCCCAATGTACTGGAGATCTACACTTTCTCCCGTACAATGCTTCATATGGAGCCATCCCGATAGTAGACTGATAACTATTGTTGTACGAGAACTCTATCAAAGGCAAAAATTTACTCCACTGACCTTGAAAATCCAACACACACGCTCTGAGCATATCTTCCAAGATTTGTATTGTACGCACTGATTGACCATCTGTCTGTGGATGGAATGCTGTGCTGAAAGATAATTGTGTCCCCAACGCCTTATGTAAACTCTTCCAGAAAGCAGACAAGAATCTCGTATCTCTGTCTGACATAATGGTAAGTGGTACTCCATGGAGTCTGACAATCTCTTGTATATATAGCTAGGCATAACGATCCATGGAATACGTAGAGCTAATAGGAAGAAAATGAGCTAACTTAGTCAATCGATCCACGATAACCCAAATGGCATCGTGACCTTTTAATGTCTTCAGTAGCCCGATAACAAAATCCATCGTGATATTCTCCCACTTCCACTCTGGAATAAATAAAGGCTGCAAAGTTCCTGCTGGTCTCTGATGCTCGGCTTTGACTTGTTGACAAGTCAAACATTGCTCCACATATCGAGCAACATCTCTCTTCATCCCTGGCCACCAATAATGTGACTTCAAATCTCTATACATCTTAATAGCTCCTGGATGTACAGAGTACGGTGTTGAATGAGCTTCCGCCATCACTTTTTTCCGAATGTCATCCACTTCAGGTAGATATAATCGACCTCCATAACGAATTACGCCATCATCTCCTAATTGGAAGTCAGAAGACTTTTCAGAGCTGATATCATTCTTTATCTTGTCAAACAACTTATCCTCCTGTTGGCCCTGTTGAATCTTATCCATCATAGTTGATCGAAGTGTCAGAGCTGCCATCATTGCTTCCAACGATCCTTCCTGAATGATCTCCACACCCATCCTTTGCAAATCAAACAACTCTAGTTTCTGATTTATGGTCATAGCAGCTACACTCTGTATTGCCTTTCAGCTTAATGCATCAGCAACCACATTAGCTTTTCCCAGATGATAATTGATAACACAGTCGTAATCCTTCACCAATTCCAACCATATTCTTTGCCTCCTATTCAACTCTTTCTGAGTGAAAAAGTACTTCAAACTCTTATGATCAGTATAGATTTCACAACGTTCCCCATATAGATAATGCCTCCAAATCTTGAGTGCAAACACCACTGCGGCTAACTCTAAATCATGTGTTGGGTAATGCTTCTCATACTCCCTTAACTGTCTGGATGCATACGCTATCACTTTCCCATTCTGGATCAATACACACCCAAGACCATTCTTTGAAGTATCACTGTAAACCTTGAAGTTTCCTGTCTCCGTAGGAATAGTTAAGATAGGTGCTGATGTCAACCGTCTCTTCAATTCTTGGAAACTTTGTTCACATACCTCCGCCCATGTGAACTTCACATTCTTCCCGGTCAACTGTGTTAATGGTGAAGCAATCTTAGAAAATCCTTCAACAAACCTTCGATAATATCCAGCCAATTCAAGAAAGCTACAAACCTCAGTGGGATTTGAGGGTTGTGGCCAATCATGGATTGCTTTAACTTTGCTTGGATCCACTGAAATTCCTTCTCCTGATACTACGTGTCCCAAGAAAACAACTCGGTCTAACCAAAACTCACACTTCTTGAACTTCGCATACAACTGTTTCTCCTTCAGAATCTCTAACACATTTCTCAAGTGCAGCGCATGATCCTCCTTATTCTTAGAGTAAATCAGAATGTCATCGATAAACACAATTACAAACTTATCAAGGAATTCCTGAAATACTCTATTCATCAAATCCATAAATGTTGCAGGAGAATTTGTTAATCTAAACGGCATCACTAAGAACTCATAGTGCCCGTACCTTGTACTGAATGCAGTCTTTGGAATATCCTCCTTCTTTATTTTCAGCTGATGATACCCCGACCGTAAATCAATCTTTGAAAAGATAGCTGCACCCTGTAGATGATCAAACAGATCATCAATGCGAGGCAATGTATATTTATTCTTCAACGTAACTTTGTTGAGATCCTGATAATCAATGCACATCCTCAATGTGCCATCCTTCTTTCGAACAAACAGAACTGGTGCTCCCCAAGGTGAGAAACTAGGTTGGATGAATCCTTTGTCTAGCAACTCTTGTAACTGTATCTTCAATTCTTTTAGTTCAGCTGGTGCCATTCTGTATAGCACTTTAGATATAGGGGCCGTTCCTGGTTGTAGCTCAATAACAAACTCTATTTCCCGGTCTGGTGGCAAACCTGGAAGATCATCTGGAAATACCTCCAGATATTCCCGAACTACTGGTACATCACCGAGAACTAGACATTGCTGCCCTTCAACATTCATTACACTCACCAGATACCCCTCACAACCACTTTTCAACAACCGTTGTGCTTTCTTTGCTGATATCATCAGAAATCTGAAGCCTTTCTTGATTCCAACAAAAGTGAACTGTTCTCCCCTCAATGGCTGAAAGGTGATACTCTTCTAATGACAATCTATTGTAGCACCGTACTTTGACAGCCAATCCATACCCAATATGATATCATAATCATTCATACTTAACACAATTAAATTAGTAAGGAGCTATCTTCTTTCAATAGGAATAACACAATCTCGCAGAAGTTGATTAGTTTGCTTTGACTCACCAGAAGGTATCATCACCTCATAATTAGTTTCTATCAAGTTAGGTGTTCCACCCAACTTCCTCACATACTCAGTGGATACAAATGAATGTGTTGCTCCAGAATCAAATAACACATATGTAGAAGTGCCGAAAATAGAAAACTTACCCATGACAACTGAGGGATTCGCATCTGCCTCCTCTCGCGTCAAAGTATACACCCTAGCCGGAGCTCTTCCTTGATGTGTCTGCTTCCCTTTCTTAGGACAAGTTGTAATCACATGTCCTTTCTCCCCGCATGTGTAACAAGTTCTCGGAGGAATTTGACACTCCCCACCATGTGATCTAAGACAATTAGGGCATATGGGTAGTGGCCGTGCCAGTGGCACCTTACCCTGATCGAATTTGGGATGCTTGTTTGGTTCTACCTGTCTTTATCCTTGATCCACTTGAACATTTGATTTCGGCCTCTGAAATGGCATCGGCCTCTTATCAACTCTCCCAAACTGCTGCACTGGTTTCTGCTGAAATTGGCGTCTGATAGCCTGCTTTTCTGATCCTCATCTCCGCTTGCTCAGTAATTTGGGCCCTTTCTTCAACTTGTGAGTATGTTGCTCCATGCAGTCCCGCCATACTCACATCTTTGTAAAGTTCAGGCCTTAAGCCTTCCACAAATCTCTCCACTTTCAATGCCTCCGTACCCACCATGTGTTCGGTAAACCTTGACAACTGCTCAAATTTTCGAAGGTAATTTGTAACTGACATGCCACCCTGCCTCAACTGTATGAACTCGTTCATCTTCATGGCTCTCACTGGTGCCGTAAAGTACTTGTTTCTGAAAAACTCCTTAAACCTTTCCCATGTCATAGTCGTGACATCCTCGATACTTTTAATCGTATCCCACCAGTGGCATGCACTTCCTCGTAACATGAAAGAAGCCACAATACTCTATCCCCATCTGGAATTCTACTGTATTGAAACATGTTTTCCACCGTGCATAACCAATCCTCTGCATCTATGGGTCTGCTGCATCCTCAAATATTGGAGGGCTCAGCTTTCGAAACCTCTCACAAACTATTTCCACACATTCTACTTGACGTCTATCTTGATTTTCATTACCCTCTGGTTGTCCACCCATATCTCTTTGGTGAATAAGTTGTTGTATCTGTTGGGACTGGCGCTCTACCAGTTCCATCAGTCGAGTAATCACCGCATCACGATTATTTCCTTCAGTAGGTGCTGCTTGCTCAGCAGTCTTATCCCCTTCAGAACTTTCACCTGTAGTCCTTACCATTTTGTCTACTAACTACGCTTCCTACACCACATGACCAATATAATTTATAAGACACATAACACAGCATAATGAAAATAACACTTACATGCAAAGCTGCGCTCCCAAGGAATGAGCTATGTACATAGATAGTCTGCAGGACCCAAACCGTGCTCTGATACCACTCTGACACGACCCACCTTACATAATTTATAATTTAAACACTATTTAACATAAACATCATCATTATAAAAACTTGCATATAAATTTTTTTTTCACATAATAAGTTTATAACCAACACCATCACACCAGTTCCACATACGTAACTGGTTTCTGACAACATTTCAAACCACACAAACTTGTGACAATACTTATTATATGACATAACAAAACATTAGCGGAAACAAAATAAATCCACGGCATAGCCCAACAGGTCGTCATCTATGTACATCCGCTCAAAACCCTGTAGGAGCTCCACAGCTTGCACAGTCACATCACAAACTCAATCATCAACAGATTTACCTACAATGCATAAAATAGTGAGACAAAAATCTCAGTAAGTAGAAATCATACATGTTAGTGCATGAAAATGCATTTAGTTCTCTATCACCTACTTCCTAATCTTTCTAGTTGATCTCTTTTATTTTGAAAATTGTTCACGTTGCGGGATCCCCACGACACACTTATGATATGCACTCCAAATGAGCTCAATAGACACACTTAGTGTCGGATCGATTCCGATACCTGAATATAATGCCGGGAATGATTTTTCCGTACCGTGGCCGAGTATTGGGGATGATTTTTCCGAACCCCTAATAAAGTGTCGAGAACAATTTTTCCGAACCCTGACAGAGATGCATATATAGTGGCCGCATACACCATTAGTATCTTATTAATTTTGGGGAAAACACTTTTCATGTTTATGCATGGTATGCAACCAGAACAATTAAATGTGCATCACAAACCATTTATAATATCAATATCAACATTTAATCACAATAAAGCAACAATTTAACTTCAATTCGAACAGATCCACTTTTGGAATAACAACTTCACCTCGGATCCCACAGATCCTTAAAACCAATATCTTCTCAAGCCATACAAATATATTTTCAACAGTTTCCAATCACACAGATATATATAGAACAATAATATTATTTCAAATCACATAGATCTACAACTTATATCGCAAAATTATCACAAATAATTTACAAATAATATTATTGAATATGAACCCTATTTTCTCCAAATCACATAAATTCACAGCTTGTATAACAAATTAATTTCAAATAATTCATATCGTAATTAAACTAATTACAAATAATCCGTAACATAATTATCACATACTAAGTACAAATAATTCACAAACAACATGTTTATGCATTGTAGTTGCACTTCTACTTACCTGGACTCTGACAATAATATACACCTAATGAAGAACAATAGTTAATCCCTTCCTTCCCGTTCCGGGACGCCCCCTCCTTTTCTCTTTCTTCCTCTTTCTCTCTCTCTCTTTCTCTTTTTTTTTTTGAACTGAAGCCTTTTGTGTGATTACCCTCAAATGGTTAACCATCCCTCCACATATATATATTAGGTTTGTAATTAAGGTAGAAAGGTTAGCCATGTAACTGTTTATTAAACCAACAAATTCATGTGGATGGTAACTAAGCCACGTTATGCTCGCACGGTGACTCATTTCCTTTTATTTAACTTATCATTATTATTATTATCTATTACGAATATACGTGCAATACTTAATAGCTAAGATATAATACATTATAAATTAATACACATGCGTGTACATTTTCTTACCACTATTATTTTTACGAGAACACGTGTGATACTTAATAATTAAGAAATAATATATTTATACACATAAAATAATTTAATTATATATCCAAATTATTGCACGTAAATATTTATGCACACATATATTCACACATTGTCACGATTTTTGTCACAAATGTCCCAAATAAAATGTAAAGATAAATAAATTGTAAAAAAAAATAATTTTCACATAATTGCCACATTATTATCACTTAGTTGTCACATAATTATCACATAGTTATAAAATGTACATAACACAAATTAAATTATATTGGCACATGAGTAGTGAGAAGCTCGGGTATCACAAAATCGTTGTCTCACTTACTTGAAAAGGATGTTCCTTTTAATTTTGATGATGAATGTCTAACAGCTTTTCAGGTTTTGAAGGAGGCACTTATTACTGCCCCTATCTTGATCACACCAGATTGGGCTCAGTCTTTTGTACTTATGTGTGATGCAAGTGATCTAGCACTTGTAGTAGTGCTTGGGCAGTTGAGAGAGAAGAAGTTCTGCGCCATCTATTATGCGAGTAAGACTTTTGACGCATCACAAAAGAACTACACTGTCACTGAAAAGGAGTTTTTAGCTGTTGTGTATGCATTCAATAAGTTTCGACAGTATTTGATTGACATGAAGACTATAGTGTATACGGATCATTCTGCAATTCGGTACTTGATGAAGAAGAAGGAAGCGAAGCCCAGGATTATAAGATGGATTCTTCTTATATAAGAGTTTGATATGGAGATCCGGGATAAGAAACGAATAGAGAATGTTTTGGCGGATCACCTATCAAGGTTGGAGAGAAGGGAACACTGTGATGATTCTTTCGAATACATTGAAGAGATGTTTCCTGATGAGAAGATCGTGGCGGTGTTTGTCGAAGGAGTGAAAAAAGCTTGTGTAGTCGATGCTCAAGGAATAGATTGATGGTACGCTGATTATGTAAATTACATTGCATCAGATGAAATCCCTAAGGGTCTCAATAGGTATCAACTTGTCAAATTTAAGAGAGATGTTGAGACTTTTATATGTTATGATCCATTCGTCTAGAAGATTTGTACGGATTCTGTCGTTCGTAGGTGTGTGCCCGTGATGGAGATGGAGAGTGTTCTTGATTTTTGCCATGCACAACCTAACGGAGGCACTTTAGAGCCTAAAAGACTGCAGCGAAGGGTACTTCAATCCGCTTTATACTGGCATATTTTATTTAAAGATTGTGAATACTATGTAACAATATGAGATAGATGTAAAAGGATGGGAAATATAAGCAAAAGGGATGAGATGCCACTTCAGCCAAGCATTGTAGTAGAGATCTTCGATGTGTGGGGAATTAATTTTATGGGGCCTTTTCCCCCATCTAATGGATTTCTCTACATCCTTCTTGTTGTTGACTATGTTTCTAAGTGGGTGGAAGCGATTCCTACTCGCATGAATGATGCAAAGATGGTTTTGTCGTTCTTGAAGAAATATATTTTTGCCCGTTATGGAGTTCCTAGAGCACTTGTGAGTGATGGAGGTTCACACTTCGTCAATAAAATTATTGAAAAAGTTCTCAAGGAGTATGATGTTAAGCATAGGGTTATTACACCCTATCATCCTCAAGCGAATGGGCAAGCCAAAGTCTTTAACCGTCAAGTAAAATAAATCCTAGAAAAGGTAGTCAGAACCAATAAGAAGGATAGGACTATGAAGCTCGATGATGTCTTCATACAAAACTGTGCTAAGAATGTTGCCTTATCAAATCGTCTATGGGAAACTGTGCCACTTACCCGTAAAGATTCAGCATAAGTCTTTTTAGGCATTGAGAAGTTTGAACTTTTCCATTAAGGAGCAAAAGGAGTTGAGGATGACTCATATAAATCAATTGGATGAGTTCAAAAATCAAGCTTTCAAGAACTCGGTGATCTATAAGGAAAGAATGAAGAAATGACATGACTCGAAGATCAGTTATAAAGAGTTCAAGCAAGGAGATAATATATTATTCTTCAAAAATCGCCGGATGATGTCTGCATTGTCTTTGAAGATACCTTGCATTAAAGTGGCACCATCGTGACCCTTCGACGTTAAACATGAGCGCCTGTTGGGGACTTGCCCTCCCATTTTATTGCTTAATTTATTTAATGTGAGTAAGAAATTTTTATATTTAAGGTGCTTACTAACCGACAATTATATCTCTTTGCAAACTTAGTTTTGACTATAGTTTCTACTAAGTTTGGGGGGATGTGATGTTCTTACCTCATCGTAGCACCAAGAGTATAATCTTTTCTTTGTAACGTTTGTTAGGGGAGTTGATTTTTTACGGTATATTGAAACTTTAATCGATTTTGATGTGTCAATTTTTTTACAATTTTCCTAGTGTTTAGTGTTTTTTTAATTTTATTTTGTGGCGTGAGCGGAGTTGTTTATGATTTAAAGAGTCTAAGTAGTGGTTCTCTAGTTATTGTTTTAGCTTGATATGATGCTTAATGTTGGTTTAGAGTCTGAGTTTTGCAGGGGATGAAGGAAATCAAGAAAAACAGAGTGTCGGAGACCCGCTCGACCAAGCACTAAGGTTGAGCGGTGGTCGAGCGACAACCCCGATGTCTGGTTCAAAGTTTTCACTTTACAGAGTGGTCGCTGACCAAGAAGGAGACCGCTCAACCCTACAGGTAAGTCGAGCGGTAGTCGAGCGTGAGTGCGAGAAAGGTTTCAGCTTACAGAGTCACCGCTCGACCAGGTCGAGAGCCACTCGACCAAGCCGCTCTACCCAAGCGAAGGCAGAAATTCACGAATATAAGGTTAGTTTCAGCATGCGCTCGACCATTTTCTCGTCTCCCTCTCTCGAGCACTCCTCCCGAAATGTAAGATTTTCACTCCAAATTCTTAAAACACTCCTCTTTTCTTAAACCACACACATTCCACATCAATTTTTAGGGATTCAAGTTCAATTTAGGGCTTTTCTTCTAAATTTTAAGTTTCTATTCTTTGTCGCTCATACACATCCATGGCTGGAGACAAAGGTATGTTTTCTCGATTCATTACCCTTGAATTGGATTGTACTTTATTTAGTTTAGTTGGGTAAGGTGATTAAGATTTTTTTTTATTTGAATTGTAATGTGGAGTCTGGTGTTTTTGTTCAAATTTTTTATGAAATTGCATGGGCTTAATGTTGCGTTTGATTCATAGAATTTTGTGAAATTGATGATGCATATGTCATGGGCTTGAGTTTAATTGTTGAATTTTTGTATGGACCCTTTGATCGTGAGTGATGATTAAGAGTAATTGAATTGTGGAGTTGTGGAGAATGCATAGGAATTGTGCGTAATTGTTTAAATATTTTTGGAGTTCCTATTGAAGCATGTAGGTATTTGTTGGAGTATAGTGAATTCATTGGTGTTACTTAGGACATTCAATTGGATTTCTTCATAATATAACTAGTGAGGTTTATTGTACAATTTATGAAAGCTTGTGAAGTTATGGAGAGGTTAAGTTTGAATTGGTTGTGCATAAGATTTGAAGTCTTGAGTAGAGTCTATGTGTTAACTAGTCCTAGGATTGGTATATTTGTTTATTTGCCTACGTTTGGTATTGAAGTATAATTTTTGTAGGAAAAGGCATAGCATCCTCGTCTAAGAGGAAGGGATCGAGAGCACCGAAGAAATGAGAGATGTCTAAGAAGCTTAAGAAAAACAAGATGATGCAGTCTGATTTTGATATCCAAATACCGGATTGGGAAGAAAAAGAGGAGCTATGGGGAGTAATTTCAAGAAAGATTGCTCGAACTCGTTATCAGGATGATCAAGCCGTGGTGGAGTAACATCAGGTGGATGTTCAACCAAGTAGGAATCAGCGGTTTCATGGATCTGAAGAGGGAGACCTATTTCCACATCACAGCAGAGATGTTATGTATGTTGGAGGTGCTTCGTGGAGAGCATTTTCTTCCGGAGAGTGCTTGGTTTCGGATTGAAGGGGGCTCCATTTCATGTATATGTCCATATTCAATAGAGCATTTGGATGCCCAGAGAATGTGTCAACGCAAGAGGACGAAAGGTTTAATGCTGATGACTTTTGGAGATCAATCACGGGTTTGCAAGGAGCCTATGATCATCAGCGATCGAGGGCTACCTTCATTCGCAACCCAGTGATCACTTACATGGATCGGAACTTCGGAAACACCCTATTTGCTCGAGCTGAGGGTAGTTGCATTCTGAGAGAGGAGTTGTACATGCTCTAGTGCATGATGAACAGATTCCACTTCAACCTTGGTCATATCTATTTCAGCAGCTGCATTGGTTTACTTCACATACGTTTCAGAATGTCAAAATATGAGGGCTTATTATTCTGATTGTGGAGCACTTTAACGTGGATTTGTCAAGATATAGGCCTGTCCTAGGTGATCCTGATCTAATTATGTCAGCACGTGTGAGAATGAACTTGGCTCAGAGGGAGGATGGTGCGTGAATGTTCATCCGAGGGATTAACCCTATTTCTTTCAAATGCCTTTTTCTCTTGTTGATCTCACCTCTGTTCAGATCAATGTGAATTTGTTGATGAACACTCCTCCTCATATCGCAATCTTTATTACTTGTTGTGCTAATGGAGATTGGCGAATACTGGCTCAGATGCACTTGGACGGGGTCTATCTAGACCTTGATATGGTTTTAGTTGGAGAGCCAGAGGAGGATGATGAGCCACAGCAGCAGCCGTTTGAGCAGCCAATTCCTAAGGTATTTATGGAGATGTCTCATGATTTTCTGGAGATGGGAGTTCCTCCTATGCAACCACCACCATAGCAGCAGCAGTACGACTATTGGCAGGCTCATGATCACTTTTATAGAGAGCAATTCCGAATGATATATGAGAACTTTGCCACCCCAAATACAAACCATCAGGAGACGAACTGCCAACTTGCTTTGGCAAACACGAACTATGTTGCGCACATCCTCAGGTATGACGCTATAGAAAGAAGGTTGGGAGATTTGTATGAGAATTACGAGGCTTTGGACAGGAAGGTCGATACCTTACAAAGGGATTTTGATGATTGGCGTAATGATAATGATGATGATGCTCTGGAGGAGTTGAGTGCGCCAAGTTTTTTCCTTTGTCTGTTTCCTCTCATCTCCCTTCTATTTTTACTTGACAGATGGAGTATTGAGTTGGTGGTTGAGTGTGGGTTTTATGAGATTGATGCGTGAGTGGCATATACTTGATATTGATTATGTTGATGGTGAAATGGATACTTGTACGTTGATGATAATTTAATAGATTGAGTAGATATATTGACTCTTTTACACGCATGTGCACTTGTATATGATGTATATTGATTTTGTTGATGAGAAGCATGTACGTTTGATTACTTGTAGTTTATGTAAGAATTGATGTTGATTGCCTGCTTTGAAGAGTGCTTAGGAAATCTATTACTCATGTGAGAATTTGAGCCTATTAATAATACTGCGTGAATGCATGATAGTTTATTCTGGAGAGGATCGTTCATATGTTCGTATTCTAAAACTTGACTTGGAGTCTTGTGTGAGATTTAGGGTTGTTAGATACTAGGACATGATCTTAGGCCATTATTGTTTAATTAAGCCACTTAGCCAAATTTTGTCTTTCCTTATAATGTGTATATTATTGGAAGCCCTTTTGAGCCTTTAAAAGCTTTTTCTTTGGCAAGCCTTTGATAAAATATTACCTTTATTTGAGCCTTTAAATACCATATTAACTAGTAGAGAGTTGAGGTGAATAAGTTGCTAGTGGTGAAGTTGAAGAGAAAGGAAGAAACATATTCGTGAAGTGAAGGAAATTCATGGTTAAATCTTGTTTAGGGGGTGATGCGGGTTTTCTTTGAACGCAAAATTAATCCCCAAGTATTAATGATATTAGTTGCAGCTTAAACAAGCGACCAAGTTAAATATCGAACTCAATGAACTACGTATTATCAATTTAATTATTTACTAAATTAATTAAGACAAGACAATAAAAGTTGGGATTTGAATATCAGCTACTAAACAGTTAATTAAAATAACAAATAAAATAAATAACACTGGAAGAATACGAAAGTGGCTAAAGAATGGAAAATAGGTAGCTCTAAGATAATCTAGTTTTACTACTTAACTTCCCTCTCAAGTGCAGGCCGACTCTGCCTTGTGGACTATGGATGCATCACTAAACAATGTAAATCTACTCTATACACACAAGTAAATATGCGTGTAACACGTGTGAATAACCTTGGAGCAAGAGATATAATTTCACCCCCTTTCTAGGTACTATCAGTATCAATTATTTCCCACGTCTGGAATCTAACCCGATATGATCTCCCTTTATAGGAACTATAAAATTACCCTCTTTACCCTGCTTATTAACTCGAATTCAATTCAATTAATAAACATTCATATATGACAGTTCTAATAAAGCTTTGGAGCCCCCTCACTTAGAATTATAACATAAAACCCTGTTCAACAGTGAACTCGCTCAATCAAAAACCAAGATATATATTCAGACTCTATATAACAGTTGAAGATGCACAAAACGACCGTGAATATGAGTTAAAATGTGCAATCATATATAAAATAAATCCACAAGTAGTGTTGTACGGAGGACACACAAGAGAATTAATTCATAAAACCTTCAAAACCCTAGATCTACCAAAACAGTTATAGCTCATAATGTTGCGAAGAACAATCATGGTGGTTAGATAGATCTTATACATATGTCTGAAAAATACAAGATAAATTAGGAAATAAATAAAACCCTAGATGCGAGAGTCGTTGCGTCCTTCTCAGTCTTGAATCTTCCTCTTGGTTCTCCTCTTGATTCCACAGACGAATCTTCAAAGAGATGAATGGATGGAGGAAAGGATGTGGATGATGGTTGAGGGGTGATCCCCCCTTGGGGGTGTAGGATGATTGTGTAGTGGTTTCTTCAATGAATAATGATGTAAATATATATAAGCAGAGAAAATTACAAAACTAGTCCCACCCGTCACGGTCTCATTTGGATTTGGTCCCAATAGCCTTGACTTCAGTCCCAAATCTTTTTTTTTCAGTAATAATAGTCCCATACAAATTTTTTTTGCAATTTCGATCCTCAACCGTCAAAAACTAATGGAAACCCCCTCACATGAATACCACGCGGCTGTTAAGTCATGACACTCCCAAATTCAAACCAATTCCAAAAAACCAAAACCCTAAATTTTCCCCCAATTTGCGTCTACCCTAATTTCCCTTCCCAAATCCCTTCCCTCCCATCGAAGACTTGAACCTCCTCCTGAAAACCCTCCTTAGCCTTCTCGCTATCGTCGTCATGACCATGAATTATCCGTAAATGCCGGATAGCCACTTTCGCTTTTCACCGTCGTTCGTCGGCTCTCGCGGTTAGCCTTAGCGCTTTTCGTCACCAGGCCAACCAACCCCACGCTGCAGCGCTTCTCGCCCACCACCTTCACCCTGCACCCACTGACCCGTCTTCACCCCGCGTCTTCCCTAATGCTGCGCTGAGGTAATTTCTTCTAAATAGTGTTATGGTCGTCACTGTGTCTCCCTCCTTCCCCACTTCGTCAACACCGACTATTGGGTTATGTTATCTTGGGATTAAGTTTTTTGATAATTTTTTGTTCATCAATGGCAATTATTATTTTAGGGTTTCACATGACGAAATTAAGAAAAGACATTTAATTACATTTCTTGATAATCTTAGTTCTATTTTTAATAAAAGTTTCTGATATCTACCATGTCTTGCACTTACAGCCCCTTCCTTCAAACTCTTGCTCTCCCCTTTTACTGCTTTCTTTCAAAATAGAACTTCAACATTGGTCATCAATTTAATTACAATTCATTTGAAGACATTTGTACGCTCATATTATCTTTAGTTAACTTCACATTTGAAGACATTCTTATAAATTTTTTTGTTATACATTCCTCTATTTATGTTAGACAGATTAAATTAGAGGTTTATTCATGTGTTAATACAATATCTTTCAAGTTGCAAAGCTAGGAGGAAGCTTATGTTTCACCGTGTGGATCTAGAAGTTGTAAGTTGTACCTGAAATATTTTTCTTCTTAACTATGTCATCATGTTGTCTCATTGATTTGCTCACTTTATATTTGGAAGAGGTAAATTATCGGTCTAGTCACACTTGATGGCAATTTAGTTCCATTTAAATCTGTTGAAATATTGAGCTGAAATAATTAATGTTATCAAATACATATATTTTTATAGTTTCCAAATGTTGCTCTATTTCATTTTGTGCATACTTTTGTTTTCTTCATTGGATTCCTGGCTAATCCATTGCCTGCTTATCAGGTTCTTTCTTGCAAAATGATTTTTTTTAAGTTATCAGAAGGTTCATAGATCATTGCAAAATGGTTTTCTCAAGTTATCAAAAGGTTCCTAGATCACCTACTCTAACTACTGATAAATCTTTCAGAAATGATAGTGAAACAAAGAGAGTAGAAGTGGGGTTGGTGCATGATGTAAGGGACCTTCTAGTTAGTTTGCTTGTTGATGCCGTCGTGCCGACAGTTTATTCATTTCTTGTCGAGGACTGATTGTTCATTACAAGCTAAGCATGCCAGATTTGCCTTCATGTTCCTTGTCATCAACAAACTTTATGCATTTTGTTAAGATTTGACCTTTATTTATTATCAATTGTAATAAAATTATAGCTGTTTCGGGACCAAAAATGCAAGATTTTGCATTTTTGGTCCCAATATTTAATATTAAATTCAGTGGGACCAAAATTGCTAACGGGAATAACGGGACAGTTGATTGCGGGACTACTATTGCCGAAAAAAAAGGTTTGGGACTTAAGTCAAGACTATTGGAACCAAACCCAAATGGGACCGTGATGGGTGGGACTAGTTTTGCAATTTTCTCTATATAGGTATGATAAGGGAATTAAATAAGGAAATAAAATATATGAATGAATCATGGAGGATATGTGATAAGGAGATTAATTGTGCTCCAAAAAATAGGTAATTTTTGGAAATTCTCGAAAATTCTCGCTGGCAGCTGCGCGACTTCACGATTTTGAGCATAACTTCCTCGTCAAAACTCCAATTTTAGTTAATTTTGCACTCACGTGATTCTATTTTCCTTGGTTTTCTATCCATATAAAGATGTCACCAAAAGTCTAACATTTGAAGATATAATAAGTCATGTAAATTGAAAAAGTCGTGCTGAGTAGAAACAACTTGCGCGACGTCACCATTTCGATTATAACTTTCTCGTTTGGACTCCAATTGAGGTGTTTCTTATGTCAAAATAATTCTCTATTCTGTGGCTTTCCAATCATATATCACACTTCTAGTTTTGAGCTACACACTAACACAGAAAAATTACACAATTTTTATATGTGTTTTCCAGCACTCTTGCACAAGTTACACCTTTTCTCCAACTTTGCACTTTTAAATCTTTTTCCACCTAAAACACAATAAAACACCTCAAATACACCTTTTTCTCACATATATCAAATATAAGACACTTGTGCTAATATATAACAACAATTCTCATCAAAAGATGTTAAATTGGACACACAAACACGTCTTATTTCCACTCTCATCAGGGGGTAGTGCCTGAAATCAGTACCCCGAATGCTTAGAAGGGTAGTGCCCGAAATTGGTACCCTGACTGAGGAAGAAGAATGATGTTGATTCAAAGTGAAGAAGGAGAAAAGAAGTATCGAAAAGATCATGGGAAAAGAACGGAGAAGAAGAATGAAGCTGTTTGATGAAAAGTAAAACTCCAAGGTAATTCTCTACTAGTGAATTAGTCATTTTATCTATATTCTCCTACCTCTATTAAAGATCCAACATTACAACCCAAGAACAAGTCCTTTGTGATCCTAGTGTTGAGGCAACTATGAATTGAATTTTGAGACCTTTGCCAAGCTTATTGTACGCAGATATACAAATTAATTTTGAGTGTATATACTAACCTTTTTAGTGTACATCTTTTACAGTTGAAAGCGAGAGTAAACACTTACCTAGTGAGCTAGATGACTTTGCACTCATAGAAGTATTGTTATTAATCGATATTTTTGCATGGATGAAAGGTATGATGACTACATGTTTTGAGTTGATGAAATTGCATGTGTTATTATAAGTTGTGCATGGATGAGGACTTTGTGAATCACACTCTCTTGCCTTTGTTTTGATTTCATTGCCTCGGGATGAGCAACATGGAAGTTTGGGGGTTTGATGAGAGTGATAATTCACGTATTTTGAGCTATAATTTTTGTGGAAATTGGTACGATTTGGTCTATAATCAAGGCAAATAGGGTTGTTTATGGAAAATTAAGTCATGAATCAGATGCTACTAAGGCTATTTGAGCATATTTATACAGGAAAATAGGTCAGAAGTAATCAGAATTAGAAAACACTAGTTTCGAGACATCGCTCTACCTGGAGAGGAGCCGCTCGACCAAGCTATATTGGTTGAGCGAGAGTGGATTTGGTTAGGCGAAACACTGGTTAGGGTTTCAGCTTACAGGGATGCCGCTCGACCAAGATCAAGGCGGCTCGACCTGAACCATTTAGGTCGAGCGGGGACACGCGGTTTTATTTTTGGTAATTCCGACCATTTTGTGCATGTTTTGGCTCATTCTCCAAGAAAAAACCCAGTAAAGGTTCATAAGGAGAGTTTACAAGTATTAAAGGGAAGCAGATCACATCAAGAAGAGAATTAGTTTCCACACCCATCTTACAACACATCCATACCCTAACTCCATCTGCATGAGTTGTAGAGAGAGATTCGTGCAGCGAATCAAGTGAGAACCAAGTGAAGATTCAAGATGGAGCGAAAAGTGATGTCACCCACATCTAGGGTTTAATTCGCAACTTAATCTTTCTTGTAATTTTCAAGACTATGGGTAAGATCTATCCAAACACCATGAACGTTCTCCGAAATGTTATGGGCTAGAACTGCTTTGGTAGTTTTAGGATTATGAATGTTTTATCTAGTTAATTGAACTTTCGTGTGTATACTTCGTTCAACACTACTTGTGGATTTATTTTATATAAGACAATGCATTTTTAATTCATACTCATAGTTTTTTTATGCATCATTAACTGTTATGTAGAGTCTGAATACATATCTTAGTTATTAATTGAGTACGTTCACTGCTGAGCAGGATTTCATGTTATGATTCTAAACGAGGGACTCCGAAGCTTCATTAGAACTATCTTATATGAATACTTATTAATTGAATTGAATTCGGGTTAGTAAGTAGGATAAAGAGGATAATTTCATAGTATCTATAAAGGGAGATCATATCGGGTTAGAGTACTTAGTGCACGAAAAATAATTGATACTTATAAAATATTAGTACCTAGAAATGGGGTGAAATTGTGTTCTTACTCTGAGGTAATTTACATGTGTTACACGCTTAGCTGCACGCTTAGCTGCATGGGTCTATAGAGTAGATTAGAATGGCTTAGTGATGCGTCTATATTCCACAAGGTAAAGTTGGACATTGACATATGGAAGGGAGATTAATTAGTGAAATTGGATGGCCCGAAGTCTATCTTCTCACTTGTTTAACTCTCATTTATTCTCTATTATCTATATTTTTCTTGTTATTCAATTAGTCTGTTTATTAAATTAATAGTTACTTTCCAATTAAATTGCCAAACAAAAGTTTTAGTTAATTTAGTTATTAATAAATTGATAATAATCCGTCCTTTGGGTTCGATATATAACTTGGTCGCTTATCTAAGATATAATCACACCCTTCATACTTGGGGATTAATTGTGTGTTGAGAAAACGCCGCCCATCACAAAGTAAAGAATAGTAGAATTTTTAATCATATTTAGGAGAGCTTAGTTTGACTTTTGACTGCTAGCTTCGTAATTCGTGAATAGTAAAAAGTTTACTTGAATTTTAAAATATGTTTTGTTTATTGACTTAGGCCTTCTCCAACGCAAAATCTAAAAAAAGGAGATTTTTTTATTTGATGTGGGATCCACAGTCTCTCCACTCCCTCCTCTTTCCATCTATCTGTAATAGAAGCATGCACCCTCTATCTCCTCTCTCCTCTTTTTACTCCCTTTCTCTCTCCTATTTCCTTTTCTCTCTCTTTAAAAACTCAGGTAGTGTGTACACTACCACACTACCTGGGTAAAAACCCTACTTTCCCCCAATGGTATAAAACATCTCTCCTGGGCTTTTTTCATCAACCACGTTGGATAAAAAACTTGGCATTGGAGAAGGCCTTATGGTGGGGTAGGATTTTGATAGATGACGATGTTGTACTTTAGATTATTATTATTTTTCTTGTGATGGAATGGTAGAAAAATAAGAGAGAAGATAAGAAGTATGAGAGATATTGTTTGTTTGAATTTAATAGCTAATTGATTGGGGCTAATGAGAATGAAAATATTCATTGTTATTTTTGGTTGGTCTTTTGGTTTCAAAACTCCTTAAATATTTTCTTTGATTCAATAATTACTTTTCACCCTTTAAAATTTTTCATTTTTATTTTGATTTATTTCTTCAATAATATCTATTTTTGTTTCAATGATAGAATTTATACAAAGATTCTAAATATATTTAAATTGAATAACAAAGTTTCTTGTGAGACGATAATTACGTGAGACTGGTCAACCCATTGTTAAAGTATGCTTGATATATAGGTAAAATATGTTAATTCGTAGTTAAAGTATGTTTATTTAAAGTATGATAAATAATAAATTAAAGTATGTTTTTAAAGTGTTATATTATAATTCATTATCTTTAATTACTAATAAACATACTTTACCTATATAATAACTATACTTTAAGTTTACACATCTTACTATCCGTCTCACATAAACCCAACTCTTAAATTTAATATATGGAGTATTAATTACACTTTCCCAGTCCCCCCAAGGAGGATATTTTACTTTTTACACTTGAATTAGTATTTAATTTTATCAATCTAAATTAGGTAGGTTAAAATAGAGAAAAAAATTGTCTTAATTTTGAATTTTAAGATTTGTTTTATAATAATAATAATAATTGTTGATGTGAAGTGTTGAGACAAGTGTCGTCACATCTGGAATCACATCGATCCTCCACCAGTTATTATTTAACCACTAACATATTTGTGAAGTGTTGAGACCAGTATCGTCACATCTAGATGTTGAAAATAACTACCCAAAGTAGTGGGTTGGTTATTTGCTATAATGGGTGATTTTTATATCTCCCAGTGGACCACTTATTTGAAGAAGGCCTGCAGCATGCTTCACGACTACAAATAGAAGCTGTCAGATTTCATTCCCTGGAGCGGAAAAACTAGGAGTTCCTATAAAGAGAGTCGCCGGACGTAGAGTTTACTCGACTACATTCCTCTTGTAGTGTTTTCACTAGTATTGTAACATCTCATTCTGCATCACGTGTATAGTATTATCTTGTATGTTTTGTGTATACTGTTCACAGGCAGTGGAAGTGCAATCTAAGTCTTGCCATTTGGGAGTTTGTTTAGGATTTATATCCGTTTGTGTATTCGAAGAGTGGAAGGAATGTTTCCATCTCTTTGAATCTAATTTTTGTAAATCACTTTTTCCAAGTTAGTGATATTTTTGCCATGAGGCCGCTACAAGCTTATTTATAAGTTTGTAGCAAGATTGAGTAATTTTGTGTGTTAAGTCTTCCGCTGTACAAAACTTGCATATTCTTATTCAAGTTTAATTATGATAAGAGTCGGTATTGTATGAAGTGTTACGACACTAAGGACAACATCACTGTAAACACTTACACACCAGACGGACCGCAACGACAAGTGGCATCAGAGCTAACACTTGATGGTACTAAGTGTTGATTCCTGGTGTTAAGTATTGAAGTATCATGGATTACTCTGCTGGATCGATCAACCGTCCTCCCATACTTGATGGATCGAATTATGCCTTATGGAAAGCCGAATGAGAAGTCACATCAAGTTAATGGATGAACGTGCTTGGAAAGCCATTCTGGCAAGCTGGACACCCCCTACAGTTCAAGACAGTGATGGAGATCAAATCATCAAGATAAATGATCCGCTTAGGAGAACACTCAATCGATGCTGAACTACCGAACACTCAATGCAATCAACTCATCGGTTGATACAATAATGTTCAACCTGATCCAGAACTGCACATCAGTAAAAGATGCTTGGGAAAGGCTTCAAGAGCACTGTGAAGGATCTGGAAGTGTCAAAAGGGCAAAGGCGAGGATGTTGAATGCGCAATTCGAGAGCTTGAGGATGAAGGAAGACGAGACAATCTCATCGTATAACGAGTGACTCTACGAGGTGGTGAATGAGATTCATTCACTTGGGGATCCTATCTCCAACATCAGGTTAGTAAACAAAACTCTGCGTACGCTTCCTAGAAGATTTAATGGTAAAATTTATGCTATAGAAGTTTTTATGAACACTGATCTGTTGAGTTATAATGAGCTGATAAGTATCTAGAAAACTTATGAAATGAATTTATCTTAGGAAGATGCTGCGTATGATAGAAAAGTTTTGTTGCTCTTAAAGGTGAAACTAGTGCTTGTTCTAGTTCTAGTAAGACGTCTACCATAACTGATATTAAACAAGTTGATGAAAATGTTGACAACATTCGTGATGACACTGACAACATTGCTTTACTTGCTAAGAAATTTGAGTCTTATCTTAGACAAAAGAAGAACAAGTCTAAAGCAAACATTCAGCCTAAAGTAGAACAATTCCCTCATACTCCTGTTTGTAAACCCACTAAAAGAAGAAAATTTAGGTATGATCCTGAGTTTAGGAAAAAGATCCTTTGTGATTAATGTACTGGTTTTAGTCATTATGCAAGTGAATGTGCTAACACCCTCTGAAGAAAATGATGAACCTAAATGCTTGTTTAAGTGATGATGATTTTGAAAGAGATTCAGAAGCAAATAAAGAAGAACTTGTGTTCTTAACACAATGTGTGAAGGAGGATTTCTCTGAGAGTGACTCAGATATTGAGTCTGGTGAGTCTACATCGGAAACAACATCATGCAGATTTATGTCTACTTCTGATTTTGATATGAACCGTGCTAATGCTTTCTCTTCTAGTACAGGTACTACATAAGAACATCTAGAGATGAAGATTTCTGAACTTCTGAAAGAACTGAAAACTGTCAACCAAGAGAATGATGGACTGATTGAGACCATAACAATACTTGAGGTAAATCTTACTAAGAAAGATGCTAAGATTTCTAAACTCCAAGATCAGTTATCTGCTTCCACGTTGAGCCTTAAAGTACAGTAAAAGTACATAAGTTTCGAATGAAGATTTATCTGTTGGAAAAACTGATAAGTTTGGTCTTGGATACAATGAAGAATGCATGCCTTTTAGTTTTGAAAGTCCTGTTAAGTTTTTGAAACCTGGTTCAAAATCTGTGAAACCTGATTCAAATAATTTTTCCAACAAGTTTCCTAATAGAAAAGGCTGTAGGACCCTTGTTTGTCATTATTGTTCAAATCCTGGTCATATTCGTCCTTACTATTACAAACTGAAAGATGATATACTTTCTGGAAAAATGTTGCCTGGAGTGTTACCAAACAAGTATTTACACATACACCCCTAAATTTGCTTGCGTCAGAAAACCAAAAGTGCTTTGTAATGTTGTCTGTACTTCTTTACAAGTATATGTACCTAGTCTATGGTATTTTGATAGTGGTTGTTCTAGACATATGACTGGTAATGTTGAATACTTGAAGGATTATGAAACTTTTGATAGTGGTAAAGTTACTTATGGTGGTGGCTCTAAAGGTAACATTGTTGCTAAAGGAACTTTAAATGTTAAAGGTTTTCCAAATCTGAAGAATGTGCTTCATGTTGAAGGTTTGCGTGCTAATTTGATAAGCATAAGTCAATTATGTGATGATAATTTGCATGTGAAATTCGATAAGAATTCATGTTTTGTGCTAAAAAGAAACTGATGACTGTGTGATGATTGGTAGTCGATCTGCTGATAATTGTTATCTGATTGGTAACAACATTTACTGCAACATCTCACAACATGATGAAAGTGTACTTTGGCATAAAAACTTGGCCATGTAAATTACAAAAATATACAGAAATTGGTTAAGTTTGAGGCTGTTAAAGGATTGTCTAAGCTCAGTTTCAGAGATCCACTTGTACGTGGTTCATGCCAAAAAGGTAAGCATGTAAGGTCTTCGCACAAAATCATATCTATATGCACGTCTTCAAGGTGTTTTGAATTGCTTCACATGGATCTCTTGGGTCCTATTGAGACTAAAAGTCTTGGTGGTAAGAGGTACTCTTTGGTTGTTGTTGATCATTTTTCTAGATTTTCATGGGTAGAATTCATTAGAGAAAAATTTGATACGTTTAATGTGTTCAAAGTTCTTTTCAAATGGTTCAAAAATGCTTTCAATTTTAGAGTTTGTAGGATTAGAATTGATCATGGTAGAGAATTTGAAAACAAGGTGTTTGCTGAATTTTGTGAAAAAAAAGGCATTATGCAAGAGTTTTCATCTCCTAAAACCCCACATCAGAATGAGATTGCTGAAAGAAAGAATAAACACTGTAAGAAATGGCTAGAGTCATGCTTACTTCAATGAATGTGTCTAAAAAATTTTGGGTTGAGGCATTGAATACTGTATGTCATATGTCTAATAGGATTCATTTTAGACCAGGCTGTTCTATTACTACTTATGAACTGCTGTATAGAAAGAAACCAAACCTGAAATACTTTCATGTATTTGGTTGCATGTGCTACATTCTGAATGATAGAGAGTATCTTTCAATGTTTGATTCTAAGAGTGATATAGGCCTTTTCTTAGGATATTCTAAGAATAGCAAAGCTTACATAGTCTTTAATCTTAGAATTAGAACTGTTCCAGAATCTGTCAATGTTGTGTTTGATGATTCATCTAATATTGCAGGTAAAAAGATGGAAGATGATATCTCTGACTTGGTAGAAATAGCAAAACCAGTGAACAATGTTGAGCCAAATGTGATCACATCGCCTACAACATCACAGGTCATGATGGACAGCTTTGTGAAGGCGATGACTACCATGTTTGAGATGAGTATGGTTGGTGACCTAAATTATTTTTTAGGGCTCCAAATCAAGCAAAGTGAAAGTGGCATTTTCATCTCATAGAGTAAGTACGCAAGGAACTTGGTGAAAAGATTTGACCTTGAGAACGCTAAGCCTATGAAGACACCTATGGGAACATCATAAAAAGTATACAGAGATGATCCTGGCTCAGATGTTGACCACACTCTGTATAGATCAATGATTGGTAGCCTTCTATACTTAACTTCGAGCAGACCTGACATTATGTATAGTGTCTGTGTATGTGCTAGGTACCAAAAAAATCCCAAGGAATCTCATATGAAAGTTGTGAAGAGGATCATTTGAGATGTTGCTGGAATAAGTGAGATGGGACTATGATTTTTGAAGGATACAAACAGCTCCCTAGTTGGATATAGTGATGCTGATTAGGCAGGTGATTGTGATGACAAGAAGAACACAAGTGGTGGATGCTTCTATATGGGTAACAATCTTGTTTCTTGGATAGTAAAAAATAAAAATGCATATCCCAATCCACTGCCGAATCTGAATATATTGCTGCTGGAAGTTGTTGCTCACAATTACTTTGGTTGAAAAAGATGTTATTTGATTATGTGCTTGAGACAAATGCTTTAGTGATTTTTTGTGATAACACGAGTGCTATAAATATTTCCAAAAATCCTGTGCAACACTCACTCACTAAACATATCAGCATAAGATATCATTTTATTAGAGATTTAGTTAAGAAAGAATTAGTTAAGTTGGAGTATATTTCCACTGAGCAACAACTTGCTGACATTTTCACGAAAGCACTTGATTTTGAGAGGTTTTCTTCACTTAGGAAATCTCTTGGACTCTGCATTCCATAAGTCATGTATAATGTTGCAAAGAGTGTGACAACACTCGAAGAGACACTACTGTAAGTTTTATCATTTTATGTCGAAATTAACTAATTTGGTAGCTTATTTTCTTGCTGCTAACTATATTAAGGTTAATCTTGAGGTGCAATTCTGGACATACACAGCTGAAAGAATTAGTTCTAAAAAATCAAAGGTCTAAACATACTGAGTAAATAGGCACACGGGGCTGACAACCACGATGTGTTCTTTTCTAAAGTCAGTTTAGTTTCAATAAAAGGAATAAGAACACTCTTGCACTATCACTGAGTAACCAGACACATGGGGGCTGACAACCATGATATGATCTTTTCAAAAGGTGGTAAATTCCTTGAGATTGAAAAGTGCATAAAAATCCATAAAAGGATAAAAACCGTATGTGTGCTTGCATAAAAAAATCAACCTTGACTGATTTTTCCAGAACGTTTTTAGCTCATGAAAATGTGTCATTAAGTTGATTATTTTCAAGACATTAAATTATGAAATTTATAGTATATATTTATTAATTATGCATATTTTTCTCTTTTATTTATTAAGGCCATATTTTTCTCATTTAAGTTAATGGGCCTTAGTAACTGCTACATTTGATCCCCTGCATTACACGATAAGCAGTTACACTTAGTGGACATACACCCTTCTAAAATCTTCTCTCTTCTCTTTAAATTCTCGAAGTGTGATGTGTGAATTAATATGGTGTGAAGTTTGCTTGCTTTTTTAATCATTACACAACACTCTCTCACATACTTTTGGTTTTTCAAAATTCAAATTGCTATCTCACTCACGTATCTCTATTTCTCCTCCAAAGACAAACCTTCCCTCTTCCAGAGCAAAACATCCCTCATCATCCAAACCCTCTGCTTCCTATTGCAAATCCACTCCACTCCAAACCCTAACTTCGATGGCGGAGAATGTCACAACTGGTGCTGCTCAGAATGTAAATCCTGATGCTGCTACACCGACGCTTGGACCCATTGTAGAGTCAGCCGTACCCAGACATATTGTCTTTCCTCAAGGTACTCCTGACTCTGTATTCCTCTCGCTTCAGGCTCAGCTCGCCGATTCAAGCATTATTGTACCTCGAATTGAAGTCCCGGTGCTTGAACCTCCTACTGTTGTCCAATCTGATATTCCCGCTCCATCATCTAAAATTCCTGCTCAAACTATTGGTACTCCGTCTGAAATTCCATCTGAAAATCAGCCATCTAAATCTTTGAACCATCTGAACCTGTTCAAGTCCCTTTCACATCATCACCCATTGCTTCTCATATTCGTACTGAATCGAATCCGCCCATGTCTATTAATTCGTCATCACTGCCTGTTTCGATTATGTCTAAGGTGACCAAGAAGACTGCTCCTAAGTGCAAGGATCCACCCATGCGCTAGTCTATCTGTGTCTGGGAGAAGAGTCAAACTGCTGGTTCACCGAATGCTCCCAGTACTTCTAAATGGAAATCTCCTATTTCCTTGTCTGGTTCTGATGATGACTCTGCTCCAATGGATGTGGATTTTCCTGGAGAGAACCCCACGATGGCTGAATTCTGCAAAGCCCTTAAGAAAAGGAGACGAGGCAAGAAAGCTATTTCTGATGTTGCTGCCTCTGTTGCAACACCTGAAGATGAAACTGAAGCTGATCTAGACCAACTGATTGATGATATTGCTACTGATGTTGCCACTGATAAAGCAACACCTGTTGATGCGGATGTAGAACCCTCAGATCATTATCCTGATTCATCTTTTGATGATGAAGAGGATGCACCCGAGGAATCTGATAAAGGTGCTACTTCTGATGAGGATAAAGCTACTCCAGATGATGTTAATGATGATGTTGATGAACAAGATGATGATAATGATGAACCAGATGATGATGCTGATCCTGATGCTAATGAAGATGCAGATAATTTTGATTATGATCTTGAGAACTTTGGAACTGACCGATTCTATTTTGTTGATGGTAAGGCCAGACATAAGAAATTTGCAAAGAAAGATGTCATTCATGAAAGGAAAATGAAGAATGCAGACCTTGTCACATACAATCTCACTCTATTATTTGAATAACAAAGTTTGCTCAAATTTCTCAGGTACTCTAGTACTTTCTGTAGCAATTGGATTTGTGAGTTTTGTGCAAACATTAGTTCAAGCATGATTAAGAGTATTAATCCTAAGTTTGGAAAGATTTACTTTAGGGGTAAGATTTATGATTTTTCTCCTGAAAAGATAAATGCATTTTTAGGGACTGTACATGCTGAAAGTGATGATGATATTGATGATATGGATGAGATTGTTTTTTGGATTACTGGTGGTTTGATTACTAGTCGACTTAAGAAGTTGTTCAGTCCAAGTTTAACAAGCTTACTTGCTGTCTTGCAGAAGTTGTGTGTCTACAATTGGTTGCCTATCTCTAACATTACTAGAGTTATTACTGAGCATGCTGTGCTGATTTATAAGATAGGAAAGAACATGTCTTTTAACCTTGGTGAAGTTATTTATAAGAACTTGATCAGTTATGGTGGAAATATTTCCAAGGTTGACAAGTTACCATACCCTTCATTGATCCATCTCTTGCTATCAGATCAAGGTATTAAGAAGGGTAAGGGTGATTTTCTGTCTCTGAATGCTCTGGTGTTAGGTATTGCAAAACCTTTGCTTGAAGGTTCCCTCATTGTTGATCTATCATATGTGAACCCCGCTCCTACTCATGAACCTGAACCTGGAACTCAGAATGTTGCCTCTGATGCAGGAAACACTACTGTATGCACTGATGCTCCTGCTCAATCTGGAGAGGTAGTTTCTGTTACTGCGCATCGCAAGTACATTGAAGAGTAAGCTAATGAACTCGCATGCCAAGTGTCACATCTTAGACTCCAAGCCTCTGCATTGAATAGGCAAGCTGACTAGCTAGAACAAAGACTTCAGTTCTGGACTGGTTTGCTATCCCCACGCACAGGGGGAGAGGTACTTGATGCTGCTGTTGAAAGCTCAAGCTCAGAAGAGTTGTGATCGAAGACATTACTGGAGAACGGGAAGGAGAAAATGTTGATCGTGCTGGAGGTGCTGATGATAGTGTTGCTGATGATGCTGCAACTTAGGGAGGGTTCATATAGTAAGGGGGAGATTGATTTTGGAAGAGTAGCGGATCTTGATTGTTCATGCTCTGATACTAGAAGTTTGTATAGTAGCAGATCATGATGTTGATGCTCTGATAAAGGTTGTTGCTACTCTAACTCTCTAACCCTCTAACTATTTGGTTGTTGGATTGTTTAAACTGATATTTCTAATTCATGCTGAATACTTAGTTATTTCAGTTTGTTTACTGTTTTGAACTTGTTGAAACTAGGTTGCTGGATTTTTAGTAACTTTAGTTTTCACTTTTTGTTTACTCTGAACTAAGCTTTGATCTTATTGATTAATTATGCAGATTAGCTTTGTTACCTCTTTGGTAATAATGCTCTGATATGCTTAGTTATTTTGCACAACTGTCGAACTAACATCTGATGTATTATCTGGATATCATATTTTCCTTTATTTCTTTGCATCAGGTTGTGTGGTTGCGGATAGATGTGATTGGGAAAATTATTGATGTGAAGTGTTGAGACAAGTGTCGTCACATCTGGAATCACACCAATTCCCCACCAGTTATTATTTAACCACTAACATGTTTGTGTAGTGTTGTGCTTGATGTTGCTTTCAGGGTTATGGCAGTTGGATGAACAACGTGCTGAATGGGACCCACAAGCCTGGAGAGCAGTCCAGAAAGTTCTAGAAGTCCAGAAGTCTCTAGAAGCTGAAAATAACTACCCAAAGTAGTGGGTTGGTTATTTGCTGTAATAGGTGGTTTCTATATCTCTTAGTGGACCATTTATTTGAAGAAGACCTGCAGCATGCTTCACGACTATAAATAGAAGTTTTCAGACTTCATTCCCTGGTGCAAAAAAACTTTGGGAGTTCCTACAAAGAGAGTAATCGGACGTAGAGTTTACTCGACTACGCTCTTCTCTTATTGTTTTCACTGGTGTTGTAACATCTCGTTTTGCACCACGTGTATAGTATTATCACGTAAGTTTTATGTGTACTGTCCACAGACAGTGGAAGTGCATACTTGAAGTAGAGCTTATTTTTAACAATCTAAGTCTTACCATTAGGGAGTTTGTTTAGAATTTATATCCGTGTGTGTATTCGAAGAGTGGAAGAATGTTTCCATCTCTTTGAATCTAATTTTTGTATATCACTTTTTCCAAGTTAGTGATATTTTTGCCATGAGACCGCTACAAGCTTATTCATAAGTTTGTAGAAAGATTGAGTAATTCCATGTGTTAAGTCTTCCGCTGTACAAAACTTGCATATTCGCATTCAAGTTTAATTCAGATAAGAGTCGGTGTTGTACGAAGTGTTACCACACTAAGGGCAATATCACTGTAAACACTTACACACCCGACGGACCCAACAACAACAACAATAATAATAATAATAATAATAATTAAATATGGAGATATTGATGAGAGTGTAAATTCACATATTTTGGAAATGGAGTATGATTTAGTCTTTTATTGAGACGAATCGGTACGTTTATGGGAAAGTCACGAATCAGAGGGTACAAGGGCTATTTGAGCATATTTTTATAGGAAAACAGGCAAAAAAGGCTAGGAATTAGAAGACACGATTTTGGAGGCGAGATTAGAGTGTTGTTCGACCAAGATAGCCTGTTCGACCAATATTAGTGTGGTCGAATAGAGGGTGACAAGTCGAGCAGATTGCCGAAACACCAGTCCAGAGAAGTAGCTTGACTTGGAGGTGTTGCTCGACCAACATCGGCTTGGTCCAGCAGATAAGAAGAAGTCGAACAAAGTGGACGAAACTTACAGTGAGCTTGTTCGACTTGAAGGGCTTGCTCGACCAAACATCAATGTGGTCGAGCAAGAGCAGTTTGATCGAATAGAATGCCAAAATTGTCTAGAGAGCTTGCTCGACCAGTAGCTCCTTGTTCGACCAGTATGCCTTGGTCGAACGGTGTGTCGATGATGCTATTTATGGTAATTCTGGATGTCTTTTACCAAATTTAATGTGTGTTTCAAGCAAAGGCCTATCCTAAGCCCATAAGGAGGTCCTATGAGTATAAAAGAAGAGCTCTCGTAGGAGGAAAAGGACACTCACAACACAAGACAACACACATCTTCCTTCATCCACCAAACCCTACCATCATCGGAAGGGGTCGTGAGAGAGGTTCGTCTGGCGAGTCAAGTAAGATCATACCAACTAGCCATGATTGTTCCTAGATCAATCATGGGCTAGAACCACCTTGGAAGTTCTAGGGTTATGAAAGTTTTATGAGTTAATCGAATTTCAGTGTAAACTCCGTACAACACTACTTGTGGTTTATTTTATATAAGATTGTGCCTTTTCAATTCAGACTCACGGTCGTTTTGTGATCATTAACTGTTATGTAGAGTATGAATACATCTCTTGGTTATTGATTGAGTGCGTTCACCGCTGAGCATAATCATACGTTATAATTCTAAGTGAAGGGATTCCGAAGTCTTATTAGAACTATCTTATATAGATACTTGTTAATTGAATCATATTCGGGTTAATGAGTAGGATAAATAGTATTACTTTATAGTACCTAAAAATGGAGATCAAATCGGGTTAGAGTAATAAGTGCGCGGGAAATAATTAATTATGATAGTACCTAGAAAGGGGGGTAAAGTATACATCTTGCTCCAAGGGTATTCACACGTGTCATACGCTTGCTTACTTGTGTCTATAGAGTACGCTTGCATGGTTTAGTGATGCGTCCATAATCTACAAGGTAGAGTCGGACATCAACACTTGGAAAGGAAATTAACAAATAAAACTAAATTACCTGAAGAACTACTACATTACTTACTTGATCACAACCGAATTTCTACTATTGTTTGTTATTTATATTGCTATTTCAATTATATGTTATTAAGTTTCTTAATCAAACCAAATGAGATTTTCCAACATAATCTTCATTGACTAGAGTATAATTGAATTGATAATAATCCGTGCCTAGGGTTCGATAATCATTTGGTCGCCTATCGAGACTACAATTGATATCCTTATACTTGGGGATTAATTTTGTGTGTTGAGAAAACTCTCATCAAGTTCTTGGCGCCGTTGCTGGGGACGACTTTAAATATCTTTTGATGTTATATTTAGTTTAATTAAGATTATTTTATTCTTGTTTTTGATTTCTAACACTTATTCTTCTTAGGTGTATGCTCACAAGATCAAAGAAAGGTGAATTAGAGCCATATAATCCAGAGATCGGACCATCGTCAAGGAAGTAAAAGAAGAAGAAGAGTAAGAACAAGAACGTAGATCCAACTGAAGCTCTTAATTTAAGAGTTGAAGTTGACGTGCTGAATTCGTAAATGATTGAAGTTGCAACCGAAGATAATTTGGAAGTAGAGGCAGTCAACATGGCAGCTAATCCTGATACACTTGCCATCCGTGAAGTCTTTAAGAACAACGGATGGGGCAATGCTGGGTTGTTAGGAGCAAGAGGGACCGGAGCTAATTTCGATTTACACCCTGCTCCTATCACCATGATTGAAAGGAGTCCCTTCTCTGGGGGAACATTCGAAGATCCTCAGCAACATCTTAATAAGTTCCTTGGGTATGCAAGTACACAAAAAGATGCATGAGCTCATGAGGATGCGAGGAAGATCATATTGTTTAAATTCTCGTTGAATAAATGTGAGAGATTGGTACGATAATCTTGAGGCTGCTAAATGTGATACATGGGAGAAGTTGAAAATGAAATTCTTGGAGCGATACATGCCGCCTTCAAAGGTGTTTAAGATGAAGCAAGAAATCAATCAATTTTCTATCCATGGCAATGAGAAGTTTCATGAATCTTGGGACAGGTTAAAAGACATGCTTCGTAAGTGTCCTCAACATGGGCTATCTAAGGCCCAATATATCAGTATATTCTACAATGGGTTGGACTGCAACTCTCGAGTATTACTTGATGTTTCTTCTAATGGAGCATTGCTTATGAAATCACCCATTGAGGCCGAGAAGCTTTTCGAGGATATTTCGATGAACTCAAGGGATTGGCCGACTAATAGAGTAAGGGCACTTATGTCCTTGGTAAAGTAGCACAGGTTGAGCACACTATGGTGAAGTCGAGGAGAGATGATGAGATCGTCTCTAGCTTGGCTAATATTAGTAAGCCACTAGAGTCTCAACAAAAGCAGATCACTGATTTATCTCAGAGAGTACCAATGATGCAGCAGGATGGTGGCTATGAAGGAGCAAGCCAAGAGGAGATCGAGGAGGCAAACTACGCCATGGGTCAAAGTATTCAAGGAACTAGGTACCCGAATCAAGGAAACCAGAATTATCAGGGGAATTACAAGAACCGTGGTCCCCCAGGTAATTACCAACAACCTAGGAGGCCGGAGTTTTCATGAAGCCTCCTATAGGTGTTGATCCGGGAGCAAAAATGGAAGAAGAAAAGTCAGATTTTGAGGATATTGTGAACAGGTACATGGGGAGGAATGATGCAAGAGTACACTGTCTCGAGGCCAAGTTAGAGAAGAAGATAGATGATAATCATAAGGATTTGTCTACGCAAGTGAAAGACCTCACGTCGTTGAAGGGGGAAATGGCTGGGAATATAAACATATTGACTCAATCTATTGATAATGGGAAATTTCCATCTCAAAGTATTGAGAATCCAAAGTCTTGCCATGCTATCACATTGAGGTCGGGAATGCAATATGAGGGTCTGATGCTGCCTGCAAGTCAAACCGAAGGAAACAGGGGAGATGCTCGACAAAATTAGAGTTGCTCGACCAGACCAACTGGTCGAGCAGAGGTCGAACAACTTCAGAAAAAATAGAATTCTGATACTCTATTTTCTGACCAACCGTTCTACCAACACCATACTGTTCGACCTGACCATCTTGGTCGAACGGGGGTCGAACAGAAGCAATACGACGAGAGCTCGCGATCTGGGAACTTGTTCGACCAGAACCAATCTATTCGACCAAACCACCTTGGTCGAACAAAGGTCGAGCAACATGTTTTGGACCAGAGTATGCGATTAGACAGACTGCTCGACCAAAACCATGTTGTTCGACCAAACCACCCTGGTCGAACAGATGTCGAGCAGAACAGTTCAGAGACCGATTCGATACCAAATGTGATACCTGTTGATCAGAACACTCCAGCTACATCTCAAGAGCAGAGTACCGAGCTTACAGTGGTAGAAAAGAAATAGAAAAGAGCCAAAAGGTTGAGAGCCGAGAAGGATAAAGCGGAGAAGGTTGAACGTGATGAATGGGGGATTCCCAAAATAAAGATACCTCCGCCCTTTCTTCTCAAGCTAGTTAAGAAAGGATTAGAGGAAAAGTTCAAGAAGTTTTCAGAGATCATAAACAAAATAAGCTTGGACATTCCTTTCTCTAAAGCAATTTTGGAGATGCCATACTATGCCAGATTTCTTAAGGATGTTCTTTTGAAGAAGAGAAGCTTGAACGGAATTGAGATGGTGAATTTGTCTGAGAACTACAGCTTGATCATTCAAAAAAAGCTGCCAGAGAAGTTAAAAGATCCGGGAAGCTTCACAATCTTATGTGAAATTGGAAAAGGTCCGACACGTCGAGCCTTGTGTGATCTTGGGACAATCATTAATTTGATGTCGTTGTCCACTTTTAAAAGGCTTGGTTTGGGGGAGTTAACTCCCACATTGGTGGTTCTACAGCTAGCAAATATGTCTATGACGTTTTCGAAATGAGTGATTGAAGACGTTCTAGTCAAAGTTGAAAAGCTAATCTTTCATGTGGTTTTTCTGGTGCTTGAGATGGAAGACGACAAGGATAATACTCCCCTGATCTTAGGGAGACCATTCCTTGCAACTGCGGGAGCTGTGATAGATGTGCAAAAGGGTGAGCTACGGTTGAGGATGGACAAAGAAGAAGTCATGTTTAACTTGGATAAAGCAATGAAGATGCCGATGGAGATGCAGTGATGTAGCATTGATGTGGTAGAGGAGATCGTTAATGAAGACATGTCTCTGATTCTTTCTAAGGATCCTCTGGAGACATGCTTGATGGAGTCTCTTACTTGTCCCACTACGGAGCTAGATGAACTCTCCAATGAGGTATGTATTGAATTTCTTGAAAACTTGCTTGCCTTGGGTGATGACAGGTATGAATCGCAAAAGACAAAGATTGAAGAGGTCAAGTGGACTAGGACGTATTTGCCTTTAGACAGAGAGAGTTCTCCACAAGAAGAGAAGAGATAGGAGTTGAAACCGCTATCAGAGCACTTGAAGTATGCTTATCTTGGTGATAATGAAAAATATCTGGTAATTGCATCTTATTCTCTTGATGATGATAAACTTGAGGAATTGTTAGATGTGCTTAGGAAGTATAAGTCTGCGATTGGTTGGTCTCTTAACAATTTGAAAGGTGTTAGTCCTTCGTATTCTTGCATCGAATAAGATTGTTAGATGAGGCCAAGAGTAGCATTCAGAATCAGCGAAGGGTGAATCCCGCTATTAAAGAAGTGATTAGGAAGAAAATCCTAACGTGGTTAGATGCTAGAATTATATATCCTATTAGTGATAGTCCCCATGTGAGTCCATTGCATGTTGTAGCTAAGAAGGGGGGCATGACTATAGTGAAAGTCGAAGATGGTGAGACCTTAGCCACTAGGATTCCTATGGGATGGCGTGTGTGTACGGACTATAGAAAGTTTAATGAAAGTACATGCAAAGACCATTTTTCCCTTCCTTTCATGGATCAAATGCTTGATCGTCTTGCGGGATATGAGTATTATTGCTTCTTGAATGGGTAATCGGGTTATAATAAAATCATGATTGCACCCGAGGATCAAGAAAAGACTACTTTCACTTGCCCGTATGAAAATTTTGCTTTTAGGAAGATGCCTTTTGGATTGTGTAACGCGTCTGCTACATTTCAGCGTTGCATGATGACCATATTTGATGGGTTGATAGAGAAGATCATGGAGGTGTTTATGGATGATTTTTCTGTGTTTGGTCCCTCCTTTGATATTTGTTTATCTAACCTTGCTACTGTTTTGAAGAGATGTCAAGATACTAATCTTGTCTTGAATTGGGAGAAGTGTCACTTCATGGTAAGAAATGTGGTTGTTCTTTGCCATCACATCTCGGCCAAAGGATTGCATGTAAATAGAGCAAAGGTGGTGGCGATCGAGAAGCTTCCACCAACTATAAATAAGAAAGGAGTGTGGTCTTTCCTTGGACACGCCGGTTTTTATAGAAGATTCATAAAAGACTTCTCAAAATAATCCAAGCTCTTATCTCATTTACTTGAAAAGGATGTTCCTTTTGTTTTTGATGATGAATGTCTAACAACTTTTCAGGTTTTGAAAGAGGAGCTTATTACTGCACCTATCTTGATCACACCGGATTGGAATCAGCCGTTTGTACTTATGTGTGATGCGAGTGATTTAGTACTTGGAGTGGTGCTTGGGCAGTTGAGGGATAAGAAGTTTTGCGCCATTTACTGTGCGAGTAAGGCTTTTGATGCGACACAAAAGAACTACACGGTGACTGAAAATGAGTTTCTTGTTGTAATGTATGCATTCAATAAGTTTCGAAAGTACTTGGTTGGCATGAAGACGATAGTGTACACGGATCACTCTGCGATTCGGTACTTGATGGAGAAGAAGGAAACAAAGGCAAGGATCATTAGATGGATTCTTCTTCTACAGGAGTTCGATATGGAGATCCGAGATAAGAAGGGTACAGAGAATGTTTTGGCGGATCACCTATCAAGATTGGAGACAAGGGAACACTGTGATGATTCGTTTGATTACATAGAAGAGATGTTCCCTAATGAGAAGATCATGGTGGTGCTTGTTGAAGAAGCTGAAAAAGCATGTGTAGTGACTGCCCAAGGGATGGATCCATGGTATGTGGATTATGTAAATTATATTGCTGTAGGAGAAATCCCGAGAGATCTCAACCAATATCAACTTGCAAAATTTAAGCGAGATGTTGAGACCTTCATATGGTATGATCCGTTTGTTTACAAGATATGTACGGATTCCATAGTCCGTAGATATGTGCCAGAGATGGAGATGGAGAGCGCTCTTGAGTATTGCCATGCACAACCTAACGGGGGGCACTTCGGAGCTCAAAAGACGGCAGCAAAGGTACTTCTGTCAGCCTTTTATTGGCCTACCTTGTTTAAGGACTGTGAAACCTATGTGGCGTCTTGTGAAAGATGTCAAAAGATGGGGAACATAAGTCGACGAGATGAGATGCCACTTCAGTCGAGCATTGTTGTGGAGATTTTCGATATATGGGGGATCAATTTCATGGTACCTTTTCCCCCATCTAATGGATTTCTCTACATCCTCTTAGCAGTGGACTGCATTTAGAAGTTGGTAGAAGCGATTCCCACTCGTGTGAATGATTCTAGGATTGTTTTATCTTTCTTGAAGAAACATATCTTTGCCCGTTATGGAGTTCCTAGAGCACTAGTGAGTGATGGAGGGTCTCACTTCGTCAACAAACTTCTTGAAAAGGTGATTAAGGATTATGGAGTTAAGCATAGGGTCACTACACCCTATCACCCTCAAGCGAATGGGCAAGCGGAAGTCTCCGACCGCCAAGTGAAGCAAATCTTGGAGAAAGTAGTCGGAACCAATAGAAATGATTTGGCTATGAAGCTTGATGATGTTTTGTGGGGGTTCTGAACTGCTTAAAAGACGGTGTTGGATATGTCACCGTATCAAATTGTCTATGGAAAGTCATGCCACTTACCCTTATAAATTCAGCACAAAGCTTTTTGGCCATTGAGAAGTTTGAGCTTATCTTTAAATGATCAAAAGGAGTTGAGGATAACTCATATTAATCAATTGGATGCGTTTAGGAATCGTGCTTATAAGAACTCGGAGATTTTTAAGGAACGAATGAAGAAATGGCATGATTCAAAAATCTCATACAAGGAGTTCAAGAAAGGTGATGAGGTATTACTTTTTAACTCTCGTTTGAAGTTTTTCGCAGGAAAATTGAAATCAAAGTGGACAGGGCCGTTCATTATCTATAGAGCCTGCGGAAGGGGAGCTTTGAGCTTATGGACAAGGATGGGGACATTATTACGGCAAATGGGCATCGATTGAAGCATTACAAGTAGCCGGATGATGCTTGTGTCATCTTTGAGGATACCTTGCACTAGATTGGTACTGTCGTGGCTAACCGACGTTAAACATGACTGCCTGTTGGGGGCTTTCCTTTCTGTTTTTTTGCTTTAATTTCATTAGTGTGAGTAAGATATTTTCATATTTGACGTGCTTATCTTTCGAAAATTACATCTCTTTACAAACTTAGTTTTGCTTATGGTTTCTACTAAGTTTAGGGGGTGTGATGTACTTACCTCATTATAGCACGTAGAATATGGTCTTTTCTTTGTAATGTTTGCTAGGGGAGTTGATTTTTTGCGGTATATTAAAACTTTAGCCCGTTTTGATGCATAGATTTTTTTTTGCAATTTGTCTAGTGTTTAGTGGAGAGTTGTTGTTTTTGGTGTGATTGCGGAGTTACACTTGATATTATATGGTTTCTCTAGCTTAATTTTTGGATATCTTGATACTTGATGTTGTCCTAGAGTTGAATATTGCAGGGAGATACGAGAATGGTACGAAATTTAGGAAGATTGTGAGTCTATTCGATCTAATAGTAGCTGCTCGACAAGGATTTTTGATCGAGTAATAATCGAGCATATGGCAAAAATCTTCCAGAGTGGTTGTTCGACTAAACCCTTACAGCTCGACCACGAAGCTGGAGTCGAGCAACGGTCGAACAAAGTAGGAAAAACTTCCAGAGAGTTTGTTCGACCAATTAATGGTTTTTCGACCGGGAGTATGAAATCGAACAATGGTCGAGCAAGATAGAGAAGAACAGGGGGCGCGACGAGGCAAGTTACTCGACTTCCAGCACCTGTTCGACCACTCACATTAGGTCGAACGGAGGTCGAGCAAAATGCACAAGTTATCCAGAAAGGTTGTTCGACCTCGACCATGTTGTTCAACGAAGGAATCTAAGTCGAACGAAGGTTGAGGAAAATGTCAAAATTATCCAGAGATATCATTCGACTTAGCACGAGTTGCTCGACCAAGACATGGGGGTCGAACGGAAGTCGAGCAGGTTAGGGAAAAACAGGGGCTCGACTACACGCGTTGCTCGACTTCCAGATGTTGTTCGACTAAGAAATTCAGGTCGAACGGGGGTCGAGCTAGGCGATTTTAAAGGTCAGATCTGGGTTGTTCAACTTAGAGGCGTTGTTCGACCATACCTAACAAGTCGAGTTGAGGTCAAACGGGGACTGGGAGCAGTTTTAAAAAGTTATATCATTCCATTCGACACACCCACTTTCGTCACCCTTTCTCAAGCACCATTTCGTAACTGTAAGTTCTTCTCCTTAACTTCCTTCCTACACTTTAATCTTCTCTTCCACACACTTTACATCCAATTTCGAGGGGTTGCAAGATCCAATCTCGGATTTTCACTCGAACTTTTGGGGATTTTCGCTCTTGTTCACCACACGCACACCATGTCAAACAAAGGTATATTTTCTCCTCACTTTACTTGCGGATTGTGTTGATGATGATTAGTAAAGAATGGGTGTAGTGGTGATTCATGCATGGGTGGTCTGTATTTGGTAATGATGATGATGAATGTTATGTGCTTGGGATAAATGCATGATATGAATGGGCTTATGTTGATGCATGATAATTTGTTAATGGCGATCATGTCTATTTGTACTTGTAATTCATAAGAAATTGAGGTTGATTACATGTTTTGAAGAGTGCTTAGGATTCTATTAACCTTGTGAGGATTTGAGCCTTTTGATCGTGCTATATGCATAATTGTTCATTCTTGAGAGTCGTTTATATACTCGTATTCTAGAACTTGACCTAGAGTCTTGTGTGAAATTTATAATTGATAAGTACTAGGAAGTGAACTTAAGCCGTTATTGTTAATCGAGTTACTTAGCCAAATTTAGCTTATCCTATATAATTATCTTTGCAAGCCCTTTTGAGCCTTTAAGCTTTTCTTTGGCAAGCCTTGATAATGAGCCGTTTACCTTTTGAGCCTTAAACACCAATTACTAGTAAAGAGTGGAGGTAGACTAATGCTTGAGGAAACCTTGAAGAGGAGTAGAAGGAGAGATGTGGTGAAAGCAAATTCGAGAAACAAGAAGTTAAATCTTGTGAGGGATAGTGCCTGAAATCGGTATCCCGAATGCTAGAGAGGGTAGTGCCTGAAACTGGTACCCTTATACTTGAAGAACACCAGAATTGACGTGTGACTACGGAAAAGAAGTTGATTCAAGTAAAGATGGAGGAATGGTATATGAACATGATCGTTGAGACGAAGAAGTAAAGAGGGAGCAACTGGAAATAATATACCAATGTAACTCTTTACTAGTAAAGTTAGTCAATTATCTATATTCTTCCACCTTAACCAAAGAGCCAACATTACATCCTTGAAGCAAGTCTTTTGTGATCCTAGTATTGAGTCTATTATGGATGGAGTTTTAAGACCTTTGTCAAGCTTATGGTTACGCGAGTATATAAATTGAAATTGAGTGTTTATATCAACCATAAGGAGTATATCTTTTACACTTGAGTGAGAGAGTAAATACTTTCCCGTGAGCTAGATGACTTAGCACTCGTAGAAGTATTGTGATTGATTGATGTTTTTATGTGAATGAAAGGTATGATAGTTGCATGTTTTAAGTTAATATAATTGCATGTGTTCTGACATGTTGTACCTTGTGATTACACTCTCTGGATTTGTCTGATTTTCGTTGCCTAGGGACGAGCAACATGTAAGTTTGGGGGTTTGATGAGAGTGTAAATTCATATATTTTGGGCTCTGATTTGCGTGAAAATGGAGTACGATTTAGTTTTTTATTGAGACAAATTGGTACGTTTATGGGAAAGTCACGAATCAGAGGGTACAAGGGCTATTAGAGCATATTTGTATAGGAAAACGTGTAAAAAAGGCTCAGAATTAGAAGACACAATTTTGGAGGCGAGATTAGAGTATTGTTCGACCAAGATAGCCTGTTAAACCAACATTAGTATGGTCGAACAGAGGGTGACAAGTTGAGCATATTGCCAAAACTCGTCCAGAGAAGTAGCTCGACTTGGAGGTGTTGCTCGACCAACATCGGCTTGGTCGAGCAGATGAGAAGAAGTCAAACAAAGTGGACGAAACTTACAGTGAGCTCGTTCGGCTTGAAGGGCTTGCTCGACCAAACATCAATGTGGTCAAGCATGAGCAGTTTGGTCGAACAGAATGCCAAAATCGTCCAGAGAGCTTGCTAGACCAGTAGCTCCTTGTTCGACCAGTATGCCTTGGTTGAACGGCGTGTCGCTGATGCTATTTATGATAATTCCGGATGTCTTTTACCAAATTTGACGTATGCTTCAAGCAAAGGCCTATCCTAAGCCTATAAGGAGATCCTATGAGTATAAAAGAAGAGCTCTCGTAGGAGAAAAATGACACACACAACACAAGACAACACACATCTTCCGTCATCCACCAAACCCTACCATCATCCGTAGGGGTCGTGAGAGAGGTTCGTCTGACGAGTTAAGTAAGATCATACCAACTAGCCATGATTGTTCATAGATCAATCATGGGCTAAAACCACCTAGGTAGTTCTAGGGTTATGAAAGTTTTATGAGTTAATCAATATATTTAGGTACCCGTAGTTATTTAAAGGTATTCTACAATATTTATTTAAATATCAACTACTCGTACTCGTATCTGTGCCAGTTAAACATTCATTACAATATTGTAACTATTTCAAAATTGTTTATCAATACTCGCAAGTTATTCGTACACATTTAATAGTATTATTTTTTGTATATTTGTGATAAATTATGGAGTATAAGATAACAATTTACCTTTTGTTTTAAAGTTATAAATTTATGTTTAATCATAAAATAAAACTAAAAATTATATATATACTTTTAATTGATTTTTTTTCTTTAATAAATAATGTTTTAATGTATAGTAAATAGTTGTTAGAGATGGCAGTGGTTGGATACCCACTTTACAGGATACCCCTATTTGTTTAAATATCAACTACTTGATGAGAGTGTAAATTCACAAATTTTGGGCTTTGATTTGCGTGAAAATGGAGTACGATTTAGTCTTTATTGAGACGAATCGGTACGTTTATGGGAAAGTCACGAATCAGAGGGTACAAGGACTATTTGAGCATATTTGTATAGGAAAACAGGTGAAAAAACTCGGAATTGGAAGACACGATTTTGGAGGTGAGATTAGAGTGTTGTTCGACCAAGATAGCTTGTTCGACCACACTAATTTCGACCAACATTAGTGTGGTCGAACAGAGGGTGACAAGTCGAGCAGATTGCCGAAACCCGTCCAGAAAAGTAGCTCGACTTGGAGGTGTTGCTCGACCAACATTGGCTTGATCGAGCAGATGAGAAGAAGTCGAACAAAGTGGATGAAACTTACAGTGAACTCGTTCGACTTGAAGGGCTAGCTCGACCAAACATCAATGTGATCGAGCAAGAGCAGTTTGGTCGAACAGAATGCCAAAATCGTCTAGAGAGCTTGCTCGACCAGCAGCTCCTTGTTCGACCAGTATGTCTTGGTCGAACAGCGTGTCGCTGATGCTATTTATGATAATTCCGGATGTCTTTTACCAAATTTGACGTGTGCTTCAAGCAAAGGCCCATTCTAAGCCCATAAGGAGGTCCTATGAGTATAAAAGAAGAGCTCTCGCAGGAGGAAAGACACACACACAACACAAGACAACAAACATCTTCCTTCATCCACCAAAACCCTACTATCATCCGAAGGGGTTGTGAGAGAGGTTCGTCTGGCGAGTCAAGTAAGATCATACCAACCAGCCAGGATTGTTCCTAGATCAATCATGGGCTAGAACCACCTAGGTAGTTCTAGGATTATGAAAGTTTTATGAGTTAATCAAATTTCCATGTGTAAACTCCGTACAACCCTACTTGTGGTTTATTTTATATAAGATTGTGCTTTTTCAATTCATACTCACGGTTATTTTGTGCATCATTAACTGTTATATATAGTCTGAATACATCTCTTGGTTATTGATTGAGTACGTTCACCGCTGAGCAAAATCATACGTTATAATTCTAAGTGAAGAGATTTCGAAGTCTTATTAGAACTATCTTATATAGATACTTGTTAATTGAATCATATTTGGGTTAATAAGTAGGATAAAGAGTATTACTTTATAGTACCTAAAAGGGAGATCAAATCGGGTTAGAGTACTAAGTGCACGGGAAATAATTGATTATGATAGTACCTAGAAAGGGGGCTAAAGTATACATCTTGTTCCAAGGGTATTCACACGTGTCATACGCTTGCTTACTTGTGTCTATAGAGTACGCTTGCATGGTTTAGTGATGCGTCCATAATCCACAAGGTAGAGTCGGACATCAACACATGGAAAGGAAATTAACAAATAAAACTAGATTACCTGAAGAACTACTCCACTACTTACTTGATCACAACCGAATTTCTACTATTGCTTATTATTTATCTTGCTATTTCAATTATATGTTATTTAATTTCTTAATCAAACCAAATCAGATTTGCCAACATAATCTTCATTGACTAGAGTATAATTGAATTGATAATAATTCGTCCCTAAGATTCGATAATCACTTGGTCACCTATCGAGACTACAATTGATATCCTTATACTTGGGGATTAATTTTGTGTGTTGAGAAAACGCTCATCAGATATATAGTGGATAGTTGTGTTAGTGGGAGTGTGAGCCTCATATTTTAATTGTATTAGTGGGTGTATGTGGATTTCATATGTGTAAAAAAAATGAGACTCTTTGGGTGGGACGTCCAAAATGGAAAAAAGAACATTTTTGAAGTTAGGGGTAACATGTGTTTTAGGTAGAATATTTTGGATGTATAATCTATACATATATAATAGCAATAAGGGTGAAACAAAAATTAGAATCAATTTTGACCCAATTTCCCCCTTTCAATTTTACTATTTTTAGAAACATCTTCTCAATTTTGACTATTCATAATTTGAAGATACATCTATACCATTGATTTAATTAATTATTTTTAAAAAAACTAATTTAGAGATCTCGGTGCTAATTCACTAATTTTCACAAAATACATGGATCTTTTTATAATTTTTATAATGTTTTGAACAAAACTATTTCTCAAACCCTAATCTCACTTGTGCAGCCCTCTCTTCTTCTGCTGCGGCTCCCACTGCCACCGCTACCATCGTCATCCATTGTCGTCGTCGCACCTCCGCCTTCGTGATAGACATCGCCGATCTGATTCTTCTATTTCCTCTATGCTTAACATATCAGTGCTCTCAATATCTTTCTGTATGTGAAATATAAGATTTGTTCCTCAACATTTCCTTTTCAATAGATAATATACTTCATGTTACAGCAATTGATTCTGGAAAAAATAGTTTCTTTTTTATTTTTTGGTTATCAAATAATAATATAAAAACGTAATTGTTACGAACAAAAAATCTGAAAATAATGTAATCGTGCTCTTTCTGTTTCTTTTTCTTTTATTTGTAAAAGAGTTAAAACAAAATAATTCCTATAATCTATGACAGATTTTGAAATTAAATGTGAAATAATCTATCCTTTTGGGTTCATGTATATTATTTTTGTTACAGATTTTAGCATAGATTGAAGCAGCAGCAACGACAAGTGATGATCCATCAATCTCTTTACCATATTAGTGTTTTCGCTCCTCCTCAGGTTTTCGTTTTCTGTTCAATTGTGTATGCTTTGTTTTTGCCGGATTCATGTCCTATAATTAGAACCTGTACATATTTTTTTATCAACTTTGAAAGAATTTATACTATAATTTTTTATTTTTGTTATTTTGGTTGCAGAGAAAGTACTAGCTTTGCTTAGGCATCCTACCTATTCATCTGTAAGTTACAACATTTTGCTTATTTCCGTTACGTGAGTTGTGACTTTGTTTTAATCTCAAACTACATTTTGAATTGCAATAAATGTGGTAACAATAAGATTTTTAGTTATTTTTCAATTTAGATCATTCATTTTTACTGTTCTATTTATCCTTTTCTTTCTAGCTTCATTGAACTTATTTATTTCTATCTCAAATGGATATTATTACCTCTACTCTACATAGGGGTGTTGTGTATGAAGAGCAACCGAGGAATGGGTAAGGTTTAGCAAACTGCTTTTGAACTATTTTTAGTTTAAGAGCAGAAAGTTCATAAATTTGTTTCTTCCGACTTCAATACCTGATTGATATTTGAATCTTCGTCAAGTGCAGGCTTGATCTTTATTTTTCAGAAATTGGAAATAGAAAACACCATTTGTTGCATTTGTAATAGATGGCGCATGGATTATTGGGTATGCATTTTTTTTTCTTGGTCTATATTAGTTTGTAAATAATGAACTTATTGGGTGTCTTTAGCTCAAAAAATGTGGTTAATAGCTTTTTATTACAGGAAATAGTAATTATAACTTTGAATTTATGCAATATCTTAAATATTCCAATAATAATCTTTTCCTGCATTGCTATTTGTAAATGTACTTAACTTTGGAACTAAATTCAGAAAGTCTGAATGATATACAATTATACTTAATCTGACATGTCTAAGCATCAAGGTTTTTAAAATGTTAGATTTTAAATAGGTAAAAATTGAATTAAGGTTCACTTCTACATTTCTTAACCCTTACAAGCAATAATTGGAAATATAATGCCTCTTATGTTTCTTAGGTGTACTGATGCTAAATACGTGAAAAATTCTGTTGGAGTGCAAGTCTCCATATCATAGCTATTACCACATATATTTCACATAAATTACTATATATATTTTTCCTTAATTATTTTTAATTTCAGTGGTTGATCAAGATACAGGTGTGTTATGTATTTGTTTATTGCACTAGCTTTTAGAATACAAGAAAAGTTGATGATTTCGATGAGTTAACTTGGGTAAGTATATCATATACTCATTTTATGGATAATACTTCATTTTCATATGCTTACCTCTATTTGTGCAAAATTTGACTATTTCAAAATTGGCATGGTAGTTTTTGCTATAGAAAATTTTTAAGGAAATATTAGTAGAGATAATTTGGTCACGAACCAATATATCCTGCTCCTGCTTATTGAATATATGTGGAGGATATTGTAGTTATTGCCAACATTTTTGTGAGTTTTTTCCTTCTTTTGATTGATTGTACCAACTGCATTTAGAATTGGAGGTTGAGAGAAGTAATACAAAAGAGTATCACCAATATATTGAACCTGTACACAGGTATGAAACAATACATCAAATGATTTTGTGTGTAAATTATGTCATATAATAAGGAAGTACAATGTCTTTTAATTGAATGGGTCTGCTAATTGCATTTGTATTTCATTAATTCTATTTCGAAATTTTGTAGATTGGATAGAGGATATCTGCTACTTAAATACAGTTATGACATTTTTAGTGTTTGATAGTGCTAAGATTCCATAAACTGGATAATTATTCTCTTGATTTGTGATGAAATGTGTGACTGTGATTAGTTTGGAACTCAACTCATCTTTAACATACATATACTTTTCTTCATCTTCTCTATTTCTCAACTATTGCTGCATTCATTACGTATGTGCCATTTGTTAGATTTATTTAGCAGTTCAAGTCTAATATTGATTTCACTTTTTTTTTTAATTTTACTGGTATTTTAATTGCGTTCATGCCTCTGAAATTTGTTTCTAGCTCACGTAGAGCTTCTAACTATCTCGAATAATATCACCAATCCTGCATAAAGTACTGATTCGTCTCTTTACTTTGTGGTTGTTAAGCTTAATTCAAAAATTTTCTTGATATATATATATATATATATATATATAAGAAGCTTTATATCGACATTGCAATACAGCGATGACAATTATGACAATTCAAAAGCTATATATATATATATATATATAAGAAGCTTTATATCGACATTGCAATACAGCGATGACAATTATGACTATTCAAAAGCTTGCAAAATCAGAAACTTAGCAAATGCTATTAGATTTCACCAAAAAACTTCCAATATAATAGTATCAAATTTTCACTGTAGCTAAGTACTCCAATATGTTTGTGTTTTTGTGTTTCTTTCATATTCATGTACCATCACTTGTAAAAACAGTAAATTGGGCCAAATGTAACTAACTCCTTTTCATTTTTTGTTTACAGAAAAATATTTAATTTTCAATTGTTGGTAACATCTTTTACTGGTAACATCTCATTATTGTGATGTTGCCAACAATCTGATTGCCCTATTCTAGGGGAGGAGGTATAAGTGGAATTCTTTCTTCTATCAGTTTAATGATTTAAATATGCTCTCTAAAATGAGTTGTTATGCAATTAAATTCATCTTCTGCTATGAGTTGCTATTTTACATTTCTCAAATATCTGAAAATATATTTTCAGCTAGCACTTCTTTAAATTTATCTTTTATTGCAATGTATCAGAATTAAAACACATTTTCCATTAAAAAAAATTGCCTAGAAGCTGATTGATTGATTGATTTATAATTTAATGCAACCGTCCTTACAAATGGTTTCTCATTAATGGTGTGATTATTGGATTGCTAGGTACTTTTGGTGAGGCTTCAAGGATTGTAACCCGGTATCATATAGCGTTATTCGACAGCGTAATACATAAATTGAGGACTCCAAAGTTTATTAAAATAGTATCAGAGGATCTCGGTGAAGAAGTATGAACTAATATAATCTTTTTTTCCTGTTGAAGTTTTAGTTTGCTTATTATATTTTATGTTAAATTTGATTACACGGGCAACTTATTTATTTTTTTTATCGTGCTTAAATATATTTCAGAGGTTGATTGAACATGGAAGGATTTTATTTTATCAGATTATTGACAGAGGAGATGTGAGAACACAGAGAAAATGAGGTATGTGACTAAAAAAGTTCAGACATGTAGCATCCTAATTTGATGAATTAATGTATGAAAAATGATAAGACTTTTAGATAACTGGATACTACTGCAGCATATAATGCATCTTGAAAGTAGTAATGTCTTTTGTAATGTGTTCTATAATTTTATCTTTGGGTTTAGTTTGTGCATAACAGTGTATGCCTGTGTCATTCCTATCCATTATGCATTGTGCTGTGGTAGTGATTAGTCAGCGAGTTTTACCTTGAAAATAAGTTATTGACTATCTGATTTTAATGCATACGATAATCAAATTAAATGTTTTGAATTCATTTGACCAAAATTCATGAAACTTATATTTCTATATAATTACTACAGTTACTTTTGATGTTCATGAATTTTCTCTGTTTTTACCTCAATTAAATTCTACTCCTTTTTTTTAGTAGTGTATGTATTTGTTTGTTTTCCGTCTTTACATTAACCACGAAGGTATTAGCTAGTAAATTTATTTTCCTTGAGAAGTTTTACACATACTGAAATAGTATATTACATTAATTCAGAATATTGATTTCTACTACACATAAGAATAGGACGGGATTATGAGGACCTAATGACGAATAGTTTTATTTTCCATCACCATGTATCTCTAGAAAATAATGGACACCAAATGTTAAAATATACTTACAAACTTCATCCACCAAGAAAAATGTCCTATTTTTGCTTGAGAGACAAAATGTCTTATTTTAGCTCTCTCATAATTATTTTTTTACTATTAACATACTAACACGTCTGGTGTTCAGGGTAATTCTTTTTTGTATTTATAAGTATTTATATTATCCTCTTTGGTTGGATAGAACTGGACAAGAAGTCATTCTGATAAGGTAAAGTTTCTTTTTGTTGTTGTATAAGAAAATTAGGACTTAACAAATTTATTATTCATATGTCTCTTTAGTAAATGACTCATGTTTCATAAATTTGGTTGTGGAATTTGAGAGTCTATGTGTGATACTTAGTCTTTATATTGGTTCTTCTTTTTTAGTCTTTCTTAAATAAGTGCTAAATGAATTTTTTTATTTGATACATTCACAGGCATATCTAGTTCTATATCAAACCTCAGGTATGGAATTTTGTTTCCTTTTTTTGTATTGCGTCCTTCCAATAATTGAAATTGAAAAGGGAGTTATTTTTTATATTATTTTTCAGGTTGTTTTCTCTTAGAATTGAGATTTTTATTCAAGTGTGTTTCTTAAAAAGAGAGTTTTTCCTATAAGCAGCATAAGCAAAAAAATTATGCCTTTTGTCATTATTTGTTAATCACATGTACGACTGGGATTGAAGATGCCCTTACCAGCATGTTTTAGTGGTTTGTGTGATTTTTTAATAAGTGCTATTGAATTCCTTTATGTGTATGATATCTTTTCTTTATAAAAAATTATAATTATTGTCCTTAGTACAATTACCTATTTAATTTACTTTTTTTTACCATGAAGTTTCAATTAGAGAAGCTATTGGATAGATATTTTTATGTTGGACTTAATGTTCGGTTTTGCTGATTGTAATGTTCGGTTTTGCTGATTGTATTGCTTCATTATTCAGGAAAGAACTAAGATTACCTATATTTTGGTCATGTCTCTGTGTAATGGTTGCATGGGATTAAAGTGTGTAATGAATTTACTGCTTTATGTGATAGTTTGGTGATTACCATAAGAAGATTTTTTTAGTGATGATAAATGGAAAGGTAGATAAAAGTAGTAGAAAGTGTCACATATAACATAGTTTTTATGTGTTTTTAAACAAAGAATCTCATAACTCCAACTCAGTATTTTGCTCGAGATGATTGCTGATTGAATGGTTGCAAAACTCAATATTAAAGATAATTATGCTTAAATATATTCCCTCTATCTTCTCTTTCTCTTTCTCTTTCCTTAAGTACTCATTTATTTATTGATCTAACAAGTTATGCTATTAAAAGTATAACAAATTGCAAGCCCATCAAGTGTTTCATTATGCTGGTATTTGCTTGGGTGTGGATGATAATGTGTGATAGGGGAATAAGAATTTTAATATAACATCTTTATAGTATTTAAAGTGACAACTGATTATAATATGTTGTTGCTTAGTGCTTGCATTAGAGTCTTGGCATTTTACTTATTCAACTTTTGTCATTCCCCAAAATCTTTCTGAATACAAGTCAGAATAATGGCTTTAATTGTGACTTTAGGGATACGCTTTGGATCATCATCAAAATGATAGCCATCTAATTACATTTTCAAAACACTTAATCAAGAGGGCTGAGAAGAGATGAAAATTTGACGGACTCACCCTTTTTCCTGTTTGTCCATGGAGCTATAGGAAAGTAGAAATGCATCTGATACAAGAACATGATATATTATGTAAAAATTTTTATTATATGCTACAACCTATAATTTAAACTTAAATTAATTAGTAATAGTATAATTTTATTAAGAATATTAATTAGTAATAGTATAATTTTATTAAGAATATTAATTTATCAAAAATATATAAAAAAATAGTTCTATTACATGGGCACGAATAATTAGCGGGTATTGATAAATGGATTTGGATTAGAAACAAATATTGTAATGAATTTTAAACGACATAGATATGGGAATAAGTGGTAGATATTTAAATGAATATGAGTAGGGTATCACTAAAATAAGTACGGGTACTTGAATATTAAATTGAGAAATACAAAACTACGTAATATTACATAAAATTGAATTTTATATGTAAAGAATTAGTGGTATAACTTCAGAATATTTTGATAAACGAGCTTGAGATGGATACATGTATCAACACTATAATAAATGGGAACTCATGAATGAGTATTAAATGGGTGCGTATAATTTACGGATATTTATAAACGGGTTTGGAACGGATACGAGTATTATAATAAATTTTTTTAACGAGACGAGTACGGTAGTGATGAGCGTTTTCTCAACACACAAAATAATCCTCGAGTATAAGGATATCAATTGCAGTCTCGATAGGCGACCATGTGATTATCGAACCCTAGGGACGGATTATTATCAATTCAATTATATTCTAGTCAACGAAGATTACATTGGCAAATCTGATTTGGTTTGATTAAGAAACTAAATAACATATAATTGAGATAGCAAGATAAATAAACAAGCAAGAGTAGAAATTTGGTTGTGATCAAGTAAGTAATCGAGTAATTCTTCAGGTAATCTAGTTTTATTCATTAATTTCCTTTCCATGTGTTGATGCCCGACTCTGCCTTGTAGTTTATGGATGCATCACTAAACCATGCAAGCATACTCTATAGATACAAGTAAGCAAGCGTATGACACGTGTGAATATCCTTGGAGCAAGACGTATACTTCACCTCCTGATACGTGTTTTTTTTGCACGCAAAATTAATCCCCAAGTATTAAGGATATTAATTGTAGCTTAGCAAACGACCAAGTGAATTATCGAACCCAAAGGACGATGTATTATCAATTTAATTATTTACTAAATTAATTAAGACGAAGTGGCAATATAGTTTGAGATTTCAATTATTAACTACTAAATAATTAATTAAAATAACAAATAAAATAAAGTCACTTAGAAGAATACAAAAGTGGATCAAGGGAATAGGTAGCTCTAGGATAATCCAGTTTGACTCATTAATCTCCCTTTCGTGTGTTGATGTCCGACTCTACCTTGTGGAATATGGACGCATCATTAAACCATTCATATCTACTCTATAGACACAAGTAAACATGCGTGTAACACGTGTGAATAACCTCGGAGCAAGAGATATAATTTCACTCCCTTTCTAGGTACTATCAGTATATCAATTATTTCCATGGCCAATTGGTACTCTAACCCGATATGATCTCCCTTTATATGTACTATGAAGTTATCCTCTTTATCCTACTTAATAACCCGAATTCAATTCAATTAATAAGTATTCATATATGTTAGTTCTAATGAAGCTTCAGAGTCCCCTCACTTAGAATCATAACATGGAATCCTGCTCAGCAATGAACGCACGCAATCAATAACCAAGATATGTATTCAGACTCTGCATAACAGTTAATGATGCACAAAAAGACTGTGAGTATGAATTAAAAAGGCACAATCATATATAAAATAAATCCACAAGTAGTGTTGTACGGAGTTTACACACGAAAGTTCAATTAATTGGTAAAAACCTTCACAACTCTAGTTCTACCAAAAAGGCTCTAGCCCATGGTGTTGTAGGAAACACACATTTGGGTTGGATAGATTTTACCCGTAGTCTGGAAAATACAAGATAAATTAAGAAGCAAACAAAACCCTAGATGTGGCGTCGTCACGTCCTTCTCCATCTTGAATTCTCCTCTTGGTTCTCCTCTTGATTCCACAATCGAATCTTCAAAGTGATGGATGGATGGAGGAAAGGAAGTGGATGATGGTTGGGGGTGATCCCCCCTTGTGGGGTGTGGTATGGTTGTGGCCTCTCCTCTACTCAATTGTATCTTTTATAGTTAATGGTGTGATCTACACCCCCTTTTATACTTGTAAGCTCTCCTTATAGGCCTTGGAATGAGCTTTTTGAGTGATCACACGCATTGAGGGTCTAAAAATACGGAAATGGTAAGCTTCAGCAAGTCAATTCAACCACGAAGCTAGGTCGAATTCACCTCCACTGGTCGAATTGCAGGTCGAATCAACCTACTGGAAGCTTCAGACACCGAATTCGAGCTTCAGGTGCTGGATTCAACTAGCACAGAAGGTCGAATTGAGGTGTCGTGGTCGAATTGCTTCTTTTGCCGTCCAATTCGACCAAGATTCGACCACATGGTCAGGTCGAATTCAAATGTTGTGGTCGAATTGTCTTGCGCAATCTCATCGTTTCGCGTATAACTTCCATATCTGAGCTCCAATTTGAGTGATTCTTGAGCTCACGCGATCCTCTCTTCCTTGGATTTCTATCCATATAAAGAACACAAGAAAAATCTAGGATTTGAACGTGTAACAAGCCATGGAAAGTAGCACAACAATTTTGTTCGGCACAGCTCGTGCGACGTCACCATTTCGATCATAACTGCCTCATTTGGATTCCGATTGAGGTCTTCTTTACGCCAAAACGACCCTCTCTTCAGTGGCTTTCCAACCATGTATCACAATACCAGTTTTGATCTCCATACAAACACAGAAAAATTGCACAAGTTGGACGTACGTTTTCGAGCATTCATTGCACAAGTTGCACATTTTCTCCAACTTTGCACTTTTGATCCTTTTTTCACCTAAAACACAATAAAACACATCAAGTGCACCTTTTTCTCACATATATTGAATATAAGATACTTGTGCTAATATACAACAATAATTCTCATAAAAAAGGTGTTAAATTGGACACACAAACACGCTAATTTCCACTCTCAACAATCCCCCAAACTTTCCCGTTGCTAGTCCCGAGGCAACAAAATAAAAATAAAGCGAGAGAGAGAGCAAGAAAATTAGCGGGAAACAAGGACTATGACACATACCCCATTCAAAATACAATTGTCCTCAACTTAGGTCATGCAACTCTCATTACATGTAATAATCAATTCATAGCATACAAGATAAGACAATCACCACCAATTCAAATGCTTCATTGACATGTTCTCATGGGAAGTATATATCACTCACACTCAAGTGTCAAAGATGTACACTTATGGGTATGGTGTTTACGCTCAAATTCAATTCAAGTGCATGCATAACCATAAGTTTGTCAAACGTTTCAAACTCTCCACCACTTAAAGTATGATTCGATAATGGGATCAAAAAGGACTTTCATTAGGATGTAATGTTGGTTCTTTGGTAAGGGTAGGAAATATTTGGATAAAGTAACTCAATTAGTAGAGAATTAAAACCGGACATCTTTTGGTACTGCAGATTTTTACATTTCTAGGCTATCCAGCTTCAAGCTCTTCTAATTTTCTTTTCTCTCCTTTCCTTCAAGCTCAACATGCTTTTTCTTTCTTTTCTTTTTTCTCGAGGTACCAGTTCCGGACACTACCTCTAACATCTCTGGGTACCAGTTTCGGGCACTACCCATAAGCAACTTATTTTTCAGCTCATAATCACTTGTACAGCTCCAAATATTTTATTCCTTCCAAAATCCATCAAAATCAACTTCACACACTTTGACATCATTTAATTCTCCATTAAATATAGGAATTTAAGGCTCAAATAGGATATCAAAGTGGCTATCATCGTAGGTTGCCAAAGAAATAAGGCTTTCATGCTCAAAAGGGCTAACTACAGATATATAATTATTTGGTAGGTAATTATTTGGCAAAGTGACTCATAAATTCAAGAATGGCCTAAAAGCATCTCCCATCATCTAACAAACATGTAGTTTCAAGTAAGACAAGAGGCAAGTTCTAGAATACACACAAGAATGATACTCACCAGAAAAGAAATATCATGTGATTTTGTACATGATCAACTAGGATCAAAATCTCACATGGGTTTTAACAGGTAACAAAACACTCTTCATGGTAAGCAATATCCCACAAGTACACATAGAACTTCATACCACAATATAACTTAAGTACACTTCCTTCATAAATTTCAAGAGCATATGAATTTTAGGCACAATTTAAAAATATAGCTCACATGGATCACCACCTTAAACTTAATCCTTCCACTCCTATGAATTAAAAGCACACATAAAAATTAAAATAAAGAAACGAGGGCACCTGATTTCTCCTTCGAAACGCACGAGCTCCTCGAGTCAAAGCGTCAAGCACACGCATCATCACATGATTCATCAATAATAAATTAGGAGAACTATAAGAAAGAATCAATTGACTATTTAATCGACTCCACACACTAAAAACACCACAGAACACTAGGCAAATTGCAAAAAATCGACACATCAAAACCGATTAAAGTTTCAACATATCGCAAAAAATCAACTCTCCTAGCAAACATTACAAAGAAAAGATTATACTCTTGGTGCTTCAATGAGGTAATAACATCACACCCTCAAACTTTGTAAAATCGTAAGTTGAAACTAAGTTTGTAAAGAGATGTAATTGCCGATTAGTAAGCACCTTAAATATAAAATTTTTTTACTCACACGAAAGAAATAAAGCAATAAAACAGAAGGGCAAGCCCCCAACAGACGCTCATGTTTAACGTCGAAGAGTCACGACGGTAGAGGACGGTCTTCTCGCATCCTCACCTTCAAATACCTTTCTTTCCATCTTCTTGTCTACACTCAACACCTCACCTTTCTTGGTCACAAAAATATGATAATCAAAATTTCTTTTCTCCCATGGCTGTCTAGACTCCTCCTTGCCAATCTTCCACTTAAATTCAAAATCATCTGCCTTATAAAAATCAAGATTAAACAAGTTAGAAACCACATCTATGCTCTTGCATGATTGAGTCTCCATGAGCATTTTCATTGCATGATCAAGAGAGAAAACCACATCTTCATTATCCATCTGCAGTTTAAGCTTCTCGGCTCTCAACTTCTTGGCTCTTTCTCACTTCTTCTCCATTGTAAGCTCAGTATTCTGCTTATGTAATGGTACTGGAGAAACATCAACATCATGTGGAGCATTCGGCGCGGAAAATGGTACAAAATGGTTGGGTTCGACCTGGATTCGACCAGGGCTGCTGGTCGAATTGGGTATGTAGTGGTCGAATTGTGCACCTGGTAGTCCATTCTCACCCTGTACGCTCGATTCGACCAGAATTCGACCTGATGGTCTGGTCAAATTAAAGTACCCCTGGTCGAATTGGCTCTCTATATAATTTCTGCCCTCCGATTCGACCTCAATTCGACCTGATAATCTAGTCGAATTGAATGGCTGATGGTCGAATTGGCTCTATGATGAAACAGAGTGCTTCGGAGGGTGCAATGATTCGACCAGATGGTCTGGTCAAATTGAATTCCCCAAGTCGAATTGAGGCCCTGTTGCTTCCGAACCACGTCCAGTTGACTCATTCAGCCTCCCCTGCTGAATTCAACCTGTGGTTTTGGTCGAATTGAGCTCTTGACGTCTCTAATTTCAATTCCGGCCTCATTGGTACCTCATACTGCGTTCCAGACCTTAACGTGATGGCTTTATCTTCCAATTTTTGTGTCAATTGATTCACGTTCGCGGTCATCTGCCCCATAATCAAAGTAAGGTCCTTCAACTGCTTAGATAAATCTGCATGATCAACATTCATGGTATCCTCAAGACAATCAATCCTTGCATCATTCTTAGTCATGTATCAATTGAAGGTATATTCAACACTCTTCACTTCGTGCTGCCGCATACTAGGCCCCCTTATTGTCAACTCTTTAATCTGATTTTGCTGGTACTCTAGTAGCTTATTGATGTTCTCTAGACTAGAGACGATCTCATCCTCCCTATTCGGCTTTACCACTTGATGTTCAACCTGGGCTACCTTGCCAAGCATATATGATCCTATATCTCTCTCTACATGCCAGTCACATGAATTCATAGAGATGTTTTCAAACAACTTTTCTGCTTCAAGTGCTATCTTAGATAACAACGCTCCACCTGATGATGCATCAATAAGAATACGCGACTCACAATTCAATCCATAGTAGAAGATGCTTATGTACTCAGCCTTAGACATTCCATGCTGTGGACACCTCCTGAGCATGTCTTTAAACCTGTCCCACGCCTCATCAAATTTCTCACCCTGATTCATAACAAATTGGGTGATTTTTTGCCTTATTCTTAAGATCCTTGAGGGTGGCATGTATCTCTCCAAAAACTTCTGCTGCAGTTGATCCCATATAGTGCAATCTGTAGCATCAAGAGTCTCATACCAAGCTTCCGCCATATCAATCAAAGCGAACTTGAATAGGGTGATCCGCCTAGCATTGTCATTAGCTCCATCACCTCTCTGAGTATTTGCATAATCAAGAAATTTTTGGAGGTGCTGATATGGATCTTCAAAACAACCTCCAGAAAATGGATTCTTTCCTACCATGTTAATAAGAGCTGGATGTATCAGAAAATCATCATCTTCCCCCTTGCTCCTATCAACCCCATGTTGCCAATCCCATAGTTCTTGAAAATTTCACGTATGACAACATTATCCGGATTCTGCCTTGCTCCGGTCATGTTTAGCTCAATGTGTTATTCCTTCTTTCCGTCCTCTCATTTTCCTAGTGCACAAGTACCTTAAAAAAATTTAAGATTAGATAGAAATAAATAATCAAAAATAAAAGTCTTAATCAAAATAGAAATAATAAACTAATAATAACAGTCGTCCCCAGCAATGGCGCCAAGAACTTGATGCGCATTTTCTTTGCACGCAAAATTAATCCCCAAGTATTAAGGATATCAATTGCAGCTTAGCAAGCGACCAAGTGAATTATCGAACCTAAAGGACGACGTATTATCAATTTAATTATTTACTAAATTAATTAAGACGAAGTGGCAATATAGTTTGAGATTTCAATTATTAACTACTAAACAATTAATTAAAATAACAAATAAAATAAAGTCACTTAGAAGAATACGAAAGTGGGTCAAGTAGGAAAATAGGTAGCTCTAGGATAATCCAGTTTCACTCATTAATCTCCCTTTCGTGTGTTGATGACCGACTTTGCCTTGTGGAATATGGACGCATCACTAAACCATGCATATCTACTCTATAGACACAAGTAAACATGCGAGTAAAACACGTATGAATAACCTCGGAGCAAGAGATATAATTCTACCCCCCTTTCTACGTAATATCAGTATATCAATTATTTCCCTGGCCAATTGGTACTCTAACCCGATATGATCTCCCTTTATAGGTACTATGAAGTTATCCTCTTTATCCTACTTAATATCCCGAATTCAATTCAATTAATAAGTATTCATATATGATAGTTCTAATTAAGCTTTGGAGTCCCCTCACTTAGAATCATAACATGGAATCCTGCTCAGCAGTGAACACACTCAATCAATAACCAAGATATGTATTCAGACTCTACATAACAGTTAATGATGCACAAAACGACTGTGAGCATGAATTAAAAAGGCATAATCATATATAAAATAAATTCACAAGTAGTGTTGTACGGAGTTTACACACGAAAGTTTAATTAATTGGTAAAAACCTTCACAACCCTAGTTCTACCAAAAAGGCTCTAGCCAATGGTATTGTAGGAAACACACATGGGGGTTGGATAGATCTTACCCGTAGTCTGGAAAATACAAGATAAATTAGGAAGCAAACAAAACCCTAGATGTGGCGTTGTCGCGTCCTTCTCCATCTTGAATTCTCCTCTAGGTTCTCCTCTTGATTCCACAGACGAATCTTCAAAGTGATGGATGGATGGAGGAAAGGAAGTGGATGATGGTTGGGGGTGATCCCCCCTTGTGGGGTGTGATATGGTTGTGGCCTCTCCTCTACTCAATTGTATCTTCTATAGTTAATGGTATGATCTACACCCCCTTTTATACTTGTAAGCTCTCCTTATAGGCCTTAGAATGAGATTTTTGAGTGATCACACGCATTGAGGGTGTAAAAATACGGATATGGTAAGTTTCCGCACGCCAATTCGACAACGAAGCCACGTTGAATTCACCTCCACTGGTCAAATTGTAGGTCGAATCACCCTACTGGAAGCTTCAGACACCGAATTCGAGCTTCAGGTGCTGGATTCGACTAGCACAACAGGTCGAATTGAGGTGTCGTGGTCGAATTACTTCTTTTGCCGTCCAATTCGGCCAGTATTCGACCACATGGTCAGGTCGAATTCAAATGTTGTGGTCGAATTGTCTTGCGCAGTCTCACCGTTTCTCGTATAACTTTCACATCTGAGCTCTAATTTGAGTGATTCTTGCGCTCACGCGATCCTCTCTTCCTTGGTTTTCTATCCATATAAAAGAAAAATCCAAGATTTGAACGTGCAACAAGCCATGGAAAGTAGCACTGAAATTCTGTTCGGCACAGCTCGCGCGACGTCACTATTTCGATCATTACTTCCTCATTTGGAATACAATTGAGGTGTTCTTTATGCCAAAACGACCATCTCTTCAGTGGCTTTCCAACAATGTATCACAACACCAGTTTTGATCTCTACACAAACACAGAAAAATTACACAAGTTGGCGTGCGTTTTCCAACATTCATTGCACAAGTTGCACCTTTTCTCCAACTTTTCACTTTTGATCCTTTTTCCACCTAAAACACAATAAAACACCTCAAGTGCAACTTTTTCTCACATATATTGAATATAAGATACTTGTGCTAATATAAAACAACAATTCTCATAAAAAGGTGTTAAATTGGACACTCAAACACGCTAATTTCCACTCTCAACACCCCCTTTCTAGGTACTATCATAATCAATTATTTCCCGTTCACTTAGTACTCTAACCTGATTTGATCTCCCTTTTTAGGTACTATAAAGTAATACTCTTTATCCTACTTATTAACCCGAATATGATTCAATTAACAAGTATCTATATAAGATAGTTCTAATAAGACTTCGGAATCCCTTAACTTAGAATTATAACATGTGATTCTGCTCAGCGGTGAACACACTCAATCAATAACCAAGAGATGTATTCAGACTCTACATAACAATTAATGATGCACAAAATGATCGTGAGTATGAATTGAAAAAGCGCAATCTTATATAAAATAAACCACAAGTGATGTTGTACGAAGTTTACACATGAAAATTCGATTAACTCATAAAACTTTCATAACCCTAGAACTACCAAGGTGGTTCTAGCCCATGATTGATCTAGGAACAATCATGGCTAGTTGGTATGATCTTACTTCACTCGCCAGATGAACCTCTCTCACAACCCCTTCGGATGATGGTAGGGTTTTGGTGGATGAAGGAAGATGTGTGTTGTCTTGTGTTGTGTGTGTGTCTTTTCTTCTGCGAGAGCTATTCTTTTATACTCATAGGACCTCCTTATGGGCCTAGGATGGGTCTTTGCTTGAAGCACACGTCAAATTTGGTAAAAGACATCTGGATTTACCATAAATAGCATCAGCGACACACCGTTCGACCAAGGCATACTAGTCGAACAAGGAGCTGCTGGTCGAGCAAGCTCTCTAGACGATTTTGGCATTCTGTTCGACCAAACTGCTCTTGCTCGACCACATTGATGTTTGGTCGAGCAAGCCCTTCAAGTCGAACAAGCTCATTGTAAGTTTCGTCCACTTTGTTCGACTTCTTCTCATCCGCTCGACCAAGCCGATGTTGGTCGAGCAACACCTCCAAGTCGAGCTACTTCTATGGATGGATTTCGATAATCTGCTCGACTTGTCACCCTCTGTTCGACCACACTAATGTTGGTCGAACAGGGTATCTTGGTCGAACAACACTCTAATGTCGCCTTCAAAATCGTGTCTTCTAATTCCGAGCCTTTTTCACCTGTTTTCCTATACAAATATGCTCAATTAGCCCTTGTACCCTCTGATTCGTGACTTTCCCATAAACGTACCGATTTGTCTCAATAAAAGACTAAATCGTACTCCTTTTCCACGCAAATCAGAGCCCAAAATATGTGAATTTACACTCTCATCAAACCCCCAAACTTACATGTTGCTCGTCCCGAGACAACGAAAATCAGACAAATCCAGAGAGTGTAATCACAAGGTACTACATATCAGAACACATGCAATTATATTAACTTAAAACATGCAACTACCATACCTTTCATTCACATAAAAAAACATCAATCAATCACAATACTTCTACGAGTGCTAAGTCATCTAGCTCACATGTAAGTATTTACTCTCTCACTCAAGTGTAAAAGATATACACCTTATGGTTGATATCAACACTCAATTTCAATTTATATACTCGCATAACCATAAGCTTGATAAAGGTCTCAAAACTCCATCCATAACCGACTCAATACTAGGATCACAAAGGACTTTCTTCAAGGATGTAATGTTAGCTCTTTGGTTAAGGTGGAAGAATATAGATAATTGACTAACTTTACTAGTAAAGAGTTACCTTGGTATATTGTTTTCAGTTGCTCCCTCTTTACTTCTTCGTCTCAACGATCACGTTCATATACCATTCCTCTATCTTTACTTGAATCAACTTCTTTTCCGTAGTCACACGCCAATTCCGGTGTTCTTCAAGTATAAGGGTACCAGTTTCAGGCACTACCCTCTCTAGCATTCGGGATACCGGTTTCAGGCACTATCCCTCACAAGATTTAACTTCTTGTTTCTCGAATATGCTTCTCCTTCTACTCCTCTTCAAGGTTTCCTCGAGCATTAGTCTACCTCCACTCTTTACTAGTAATTTGTGTTTAAGGCTCAAAAGGTAAACGACTCATTATCAAGGTTTGCCAAAGAAAAGCTTAAAGGCTCAAAAGGGTTTGCAAAGATAATTATATAGGATAAGCTAAATTTGGCTAAGTAACTCGATTAACATTAACGGCCTAAGTTCACTTCCTAGTACTTATAATTATAAATTTCACACAAGACTCTAGGTCAAGTTCTAGAATACGAGTATATAAATGACTCTCAAGAATGAACAATCATGCGTATAGTACGATCAAAAGGCTCAAATCCTCACAAGGTTAATAGAATCCTAAGTACTCTTCAAAGCATGTAATCAACCTCAATTTCTTATGAATTACAAGTACAAATAGACATGCTTGCCATTAACAAATTAGCATGCATCAACATAAGGCCATTCATATCATGCATTTATCCCAAGCACATAACATTCATCATCATCAAATACAGACCACTCACACATGAATCACCACTACACCCAATCACTCAAGCCGTCACCTGTAAAGTAGAAAAGATAATGGGAGATGAGAAGAATCAGAAAAGAAAACCTAACGCTCATCACTCCTTCGGAGCATCATCATCATTCGAACCTCCCCCATCATTATTATATCCCATCTCCAGCCGCCACCGGTCCATATCTCTATGAAGAGCGGTGAAATTTCTATCCATCGTGCGCCCATGATCCTGCAACTGCCTCAACCGTCCATCCATCTCAATATAACACGTGTTGAGCGCAGCATAATTAGCATTCACAAGCGCCAGCTGTCTGTTCGTTTCATGTTGGTTCACGTGGAACGTGGTGAAATTCTTATGCATCAGTCGGAATTGCTCCTGATAGAACTAATCTTGGACTACCTGATAGTCCTACTGCGGCTGCGGTTGTGGCTGTGGAGGTGGCGGTTCGAAGAATTCTTGCTCAAACGGCAGCTGAGGCTGCATCGGAAGCATGTCCTCCTGATAATCAAAAGCTTGTGGTGGCTGTGGCTCCTCCTCAAAATCAGTTGGATCTCCAATAAGAATCATGTCCTCGTCCAAGCCAATTCCTTACTTTCGCAACTCAGCCAACACTCTCCAATTCCCTCTTCCCAAGCACGTCTCAGAGATCACTGTGTGCGCCGTCGTGTTTATCAACCAATTATTGTTGTCTCTCACAGTAGTAAGGTCGGCTATCACCAATGGAAACTGAAGTGTTCGAGGCTCCTTCCCTCGGATGAGCATCCAAGCATCATCCACTCTCTCAATAAGTCCCATCCTGATGCATGAGGTCAAGATCAAGTCCGGATCCCCTCGAACAGGCTCATACCTACTCAAATCAATCCTGTAATACTCCGCTATGATAGTGATTAGCCCCCCAATGTTTACTCTCTGAAAATCGTGCGTGGTGAACTTGTAAAGTTGATGGAAGAAGTAGGCTGCTACGTTGAAGCGAACTCCGTTAAGCATGCACCATAGGACATAGAGCTCGCCCCTTAGGATACAGCTCCCTTCAGACCTTGCAAACAATGTATTTCCCAAAATCCGATCCATAACGTTCAACTTTCTTTTCTTTATCCTTCTCGGCTCTTAACCTTTTGGCTCTTTCCCACTTCTTTTCTACCAATGTAAGCTCGGTATTCTGCTCTTGAGATGTAGCTGGAGTGTTCCAATCAATAGGTGTCACATTCGGTATCGAATCGGACTCTGAACTGGTCTGCTCGACCTCCGTTCGACCAAGGTGGTTTGGTCGAACAACTTGGTTTTAGTCGAGCAGCCTGTCTGATCGCATACTATGGTCCAGAACATCTTGCTCGACCTCTGTTCGACCAGGGTGGTTTGGTCGAACAGATTGGTTCTGGTCGAACAAGTTCCCAGATCGCGAGCTCTCGTGGTACTGCTTCTACTCGACCTCCGTTCGACCAAGGTGGTCAGGTCGAACGGTATCATTCCGATTGAACAGTTGGTCAGAAAATAGAGTATCAGAATTCTATTTTTTCTGAAGTTGTTCGACCTCTGCTCGACCTATTGGTCTGGTCGAGTAACTCCCCTGTTTCATTCGATTAGACTTGCAGGCAGCATCAGACCCTCATATTGCGTTCCCGACCTCAATGTGATAGCATGGCAAGACTTTGGATTCTCAATACTTTGAGATGTGAACTTTCCCTTCTCAATAGATTAAGTCAATATGTTTACATTCCCATCCGTTTACCCCATCAACAACGTGAGGTCTTTCACTTGGGTAGACAAATCCTTATGACTATCATCAATCTTCTTCTCTAACTTGGCCTCGAGACGGTCTACTCTTGCATCATTCCTCGCCATGTACCTGTTCACAGTATCCTCAAAACTCGACTTTCCTTCTTCCACTTTTGCTCTCGGATCAACACCTATAGGAGGCTGCATCGCGTTGTTCGGATTGCTCCATGAAAACTCTGGCCTCCTAGGTTATTGGTAATTACTTGGGGGACCACGGTTATCGTAATTCCCCTGATAATTCCAGTTTCCATGATTCGGGTACCTAGTTCCTTGAATACTTTGACCCATGACGTAGTTTGCCTCCTCGATCTCCTCTTGGCGTGCTCCTTCATAGCCACCATCCTGCTGCATCATTGGTACTCTCTGAGATAAATCAGTTATCTGCTTTTGTTGAGACTCTAGTAGCTTACTAATGTTAGCAAAGCTAGAGATGATCTCATCATCTCTCACTGACTTCACCATAGTGTACTCAACCTATGCTACTTTACCAAGGACATAAGTGTCTCTCACTATATCAGTCGGCCAATCCCTTGAGTTCATCAAAATATCCTCGAAAAGCTTCTCGGCCTCAATGGGTGATTTCGTAAACAATGCTCAATTAGAAGAAGCGTCAAGTAATACTCGAGAGTCGCAGTCCAACCCATTGTAGAATATACTGATATATTGGGCCTTTGATAGCCCATGTTGAGGACACTAACGAAGCATGTCCTTGAACATGTCCCAAGCTTCATGAAACTTCTCATTACCATGGATAGAAAATTGATTGATTTTTTGATTCATCTTAAACACCTTTGAGGGCGGCATGTATCGCTCCAAGAATTTCACTTTCAACTTCTCCCATGTATCACATTCAGTAGCCTCAAGATTATCGTACCAATCTCTCACCTTTTCATTCAATGAGAATTTAAACAATATGATCTTCCTCGCATCCTCATGAGCTCCTGCATCTTTTTGTGTACTTGCATACCCAAGGAACTTATTAAGATGTTGTTGAGGATCTTCGAATGTTTCCCCAGAGAAGGGACTCCTTTCAATCATGGTGATAAGAGCAGGGTGTAAATCGAAATCGGCTTCGGTCCCTCTCACTCCTAACAACCAGCATTGCCCCCTCCGTTGTTCTTAAAGACTTCACGGATGGCAAGTGTATCAGGATTCGCTGCCATGTTGACTGCCTCTACTTCTAAATTATCTTCGGTTGCAGCTTCAATCGTTTGCGAATTCAGCACGTCAACTTCAACTCCTAAATTAAGAGCTTCAGTTGGATCTACATTCTTGTTCTTACTCTTCTTCTTCTTTTTCTTCCTTGACGATGCTCCGATCTCTGGATTGTATAACTCTAATTCACCTTTCTTTGATCTTGTGAGCATACACCTAAGAAGAATAAGTGTTAGAAATAAAAAACAAGAATAAAATAATCTTAATTAAACTAGATATAATCAAAAGATATTTAATGCAGTCCCCGGCAACGGCGCCAAGAACTCGATGAGCGTTTTCTCAATACACAAAATAATCCCCAAGTATAAGGATATCAATTGTAGTCTCGATAGGCGACCAAGTGATTATCAAACCCTAGGGACGGATTATTATCAATTCAATTATATTCTAGTCAACGAAGATTAAGTTGGCAAATCTGATTTGGTTTGATTAAGAAACTAAATAACATATAGTTGAGATAGCAAGATAAATAAACAAGCAAGAGTAGAAATTCTATTGTGATCAAGTAAGTAATGGAGTAGTTCTTCAGGTAATCTAGTTTTATTCGTTAATTTCCTTTCCATGTGTTGATGTCCGACTCTGCCTTGTAGTTTATGGATGCATCACTAAACCATGCAAATGTACTCTATAGACACAAGTAAGCAAGTGTATGACACGTGTGAATATCCTTGGAGCAAGACTTATACTTCACCCCCTTTCAAGGTACTATCATAATCAATTATTTCCCGTGCACTTAGTACTCTAACCTGATTTGATCTCCCTTTTTAGGTACTATAAAGTAATACTCTTTTTCCTACTTATTAACCCAAATATGATTCAATTAACAAGTATCTATATAAGATAGTTCTAATAAGGCTTCGAAATCCCTTCACTTAGAATTATAACGTATGATTTTGCTCAGCGGTGAACACACTCAATCAATAACCAAGAGATGTATTCAGACTATATATAACAGTTAATGATGCACAAAATGACCGTGAGTATGAATTGAAAAAGCACAATCTTATATAAAATAAACCACAAGTAGGGTTGTACGGAGTTTACACATGGAAATTTGATTAACTCATAAAACTTTCATAATCCTAGAACTACCTAGGTGGTTCTAGCCCATGATTGATCTAGGAACAATCCTGGCTGGTTGGTATGATCTTACTTGACTCGCCAGACGAACCTCTCTCACAACCCCTTCGGATGATAGTAGGGTTTTGGTGGATGAAGGAAGATGTTTGTTGTCTTGTGTTGTGTGTGTGTCTTTCCTCCTGCGAGAGCTCTTCTTTTATACTCATAGGACCTCCTTATGGGCTTAGAATGGGCCTTTGCTTGAAGCACACGTCAAATTTGGTAAAAGACATCCGGAATTATCATAAATAGCATCAGCGACACGCTGTTCGACCAAGACATACTGGTCGAACAAGGAGCTGCTGGTCGAGCAAGCTCTCTAGACGATTTTGGCATTCTGTTCGACCAAACTGCTCTTGCTCGATCACATTGATGTTTGGTCGAGCTAGCCCTTCAAGTCGAACGAGTTCACTGTAAGTTTCATCCACTTTGTTCGACTTCTTCTCATCTGCTCGATCAAGCCAATGTTGGTCGAGCAACACCTCCAAGTCGAGCTACTTTTCTGGACGGGTTTCGGCAATCTGCTCGACTTGTCACCCTCTGTTCGACCACACTAATGTTGGTCGAAATTAGTGTGGTCGAACAAGCTATCTTGGTCGAACAACACTCTAATCTCACCTCCAAAATCGTGTCTTCCAATTCCGAGTTTTTTCACCTGTTTTCCTATACAAATATGCTCAAATAGTCCTTGTACCCTCTGATTCGTGACTTTCCCATAAACGTACCGATTCGTCTCAATAAAGACTAAATCGTACTCCATTTTCACGCAAATCAAAGCCCAAAATTTGTGAATTTACACTCTCATCAAGTAGTTGATATTTAAACAAATACGGGTATCCTGTAAAGTGGGTATCCAACCACTGCCATCTCTAACAACTATTTACTATACATTAAAACATTATTTATTAAAGAAAAAAAATCAATTAAAAGTATATATATAATTTTTATTTTTATTTTATGATTAAACATAAATTTATAACTTTAAAACAAAAGGTAAATTGTTATCTTATACTCCATAATTTATCACAAATATACAAAAAATAATACTATTAAATGTGTACGAATAACTTGCGAGTATTGATAAACAATTTTGAAATAGTTACAATATTGTAATGAATGTTTAACTGGCACAGATACGAGTACGAGTAGTTGATATTTAAATAAATATTGTAGAATACCTTTAAATAACTACGGGTACCTAAATATATTGATAAATATACAACTACCTAATATGATATTACATAAAATTGGATATTATATGCAAAGAGTTAGTGGTATAACATCAAAATATTTTGATAAACAACTTTGAGACGTGTACGAGTACCAACCAGGTGTTTAGGGCATATAGTAATATTTATTGGCAAAATTTAGTGTTCATTTAAAGGGCAGAATTTATATTATATTTATTTCATAATTAATTAGTAATAAAATATATATAATAAAATAAATGAGTATTAAACGGGAAAGGGTAACCCACGAGTATTGATAAATGAGTTTGAGATGAATACGTGTATGCTAATGATTTTTTCTTAATATGACAAGTACGAGTATTGTACCCCTTAAAAAGTTAATATTAAAAAAATATTATTTTTTTAATATAAAATAAATGAATATTAAACGGGTACGGGTACCTGCTGGTATTGATAAACATGTATGGGATGAGTACGGGTAGCATAATAAATTTTTTATACAGGTAGGGTACGGGTACGGGTATACTGAGTTTTAGTGTTCATTCCAAGGGTGAAATTACGACTCCATGTGGTTTATGGTACACTTATTTTAATGTGAAGTTAAAATATCAATTTAGCAGTCGAACAGGCATCTGTTTCCCATTGGATGCATTTTACAATAATGTTTAATGATGGAGTTCTTTTTTGTAAATTTTCAAACGTGTGAATTAATTCTCAATTGAAGTTCATGGTCTTTCTTGCAATTAGTTATTTAAATATTGAATTTTATTATATCTATTTTATCATTATTTAATTGTAGTATATTTTTTATTTCAAAAATTAAAAAAAAAACTTAAAGGACATTTAATTTCTCGCCACGTTAGAAGTGTCACGTGACATTACCGGTTGAGTGACCTACTCCAGCCGATACATGCATTAAGTTGTCGAATATTTTGAAGTTAATGGATCAATTTCATATATTTAAATCGTTAATTGCTAATTATTCCGTGCATCCGGGTGCATCGTGCACCAAATTTTAGAAACTTATTCACTTATGAATAAAAATGTATATATTAATGAAAGAAAAGTATACAATGAAAAACTAATTGTAAAAAAAACTATACAATTATTAAGAAATATGTACACATTATTGAATAAAAAATTATACCTATATTGGTGCATACTCGCACCCGTATGTGTATAATTAAGGTTTAGGATATCAACTCTTAATAGTTTTAAGTTTTTTTAATTATATTTGTTAAATTTTATTTAAAATAATAGAATTTATATTATATTATATTTATATTTAATCAATAATAGTATATTTTTTAAATATTAATTTAACAAAATATATAAATAACTATAAAATAAGCGGGTATTGTTTAACGGGGTTTGAGATGAGTACGAGTATCATAATATTTTTTTAATGAGACGGGTACGAATATGAGTAGTTTATGTTTAAATAGATACGAGTACGGGCACCCCTTTAACAGTAGGTATCCTGCCCTCCGTCATCCCTTACAACTACCCATTATACATTAAAATATTAAATCTTTCAAACCAATATAAATTAAAATAGTATATTCGTTAATATTTAATTTGATTACTTGGCATTAGAAATACTTGGTATGATAAATTAATCATTGGTTCGATTACAGTTAATTTCTGAGAAAAAAATATATAAAAGGTTTTAGGGAGTCACTCTCATAATTCATTGAATAACTGAGAGCCACTCTTATAATTCATTGAAATAAGTGTAATCAAATTATGCTTGGATAGAAATGTAATTTTTAAGGAAGTTTATAGAAATTTATAAGTGAGGGTTTTCATTTTTTAAAAACATAATAACAATTTTAAGAGAACGTTTGTAAAATTTTTGTTTTTTTCATTTAAATAGTATCTGTGTAAATCGATGAAAATAAATATTACCTGTGAGTAATAATTTTTTTAGCGTTCCTAATATTGATTCATTTCACTATTCGGTTCTAACATTAATCATCATACGAGATGCAATACATTTTTAATTTCTATTTCTAAATGTTCCACAATCTTTGTTAATACTTTCTTTCATTGTATATTTAAAATGCGCTATTTCCTGATCTTCTTATTGTTAGAAAGGAACATACGTAGTATCGATTGAGGGATTGCATTATATAAAATTCCAATTCAAATAAATTTTAAGTGAACATACTTCTTTTATAAAAACGCATTATCATGCAATGCACGGGAAACGAGTATTACTAGTTAGATCAAAATAAACGGACTTTTTGGATTACATAATGCAATCCAAAATATCTAAACTCAATTTGTAAAAGCCATGTGTAGCCGAAATCACACAAAACCCAAACAAAATACTCCCATATATCACTCTCCATTTACCAGGTGAATGCCAAGTGTAGAGAAGTTGATAAGCAGGATAACTATCGGCGCTCAGGTAATGTCCCAAATTTTCGAAACCTAAACCACCAACCCATTAGATGCTGATTTTGCCGCCAAAACACCAATTCCATTCATCTTTCTCTCTCTCAATATCTGCTCCGCTTCAAATCCCCCACGACCGCCCACGCGACTCATATCCTCATCTCCATCCACTGATACGTTTCGACAAATGGAACTTTTTCAGGGCCGGGGTAACCTGCCGGAATCTAAGGGTTTCTTCTCTTCAAAATTTGCCGTCGCAATTTCCGTCTAATTATGATGCATCGGGCAGAGGTGAAGATTTTTATGTTGAATTGGGTCGGCTGCTGGCACTTTTGCCGGGGGAGATGCGGCGGAGGGTGAGTGCTCATCCAGAGCTTCGCGATTTGATTGAGGTGGTCATGGACTTGGGACGAAAGCCTTTTGCCCGCTTTCCCTCTGGGGATTTCGTTTTGTCGGATCACCATATTACCATGGAGGATATTCAACATGCCACTTCGCAGGTGCGATGATTGCATTGGTTTTTGTGAATTATTTGGAATCCTGGTTTTGGTGGCGCTGTGCCTGAAAAAAATGTCATTTTATAATAGACTAATATTGATTAATTAATGGCCGTTGTGACTTCTTGTTGTTCTTTTATTTTGATTTGTTCTTCTCAAATTTTGATTTTTGTAGTTGCAACTTTGTTACTAACAGGTTCTCTCTTGCTAAACAAGAAGATAGATGATCAGCAATGTCCTTGATGATGTTAACTCTATAAATGTGATGAGGGAAACTGGACTAGCCATTGAGTTATGTAAATCTTCATAATTCCAAGTGTATTATTGTTAGTGTCTAGTACTACCTTATCAAACCTCATTAGGTACAATGAATCCATTTATATTTTATAAAGAGCCCATGATTTCTTGCAAGAATATTTTAATTGGTCTATACTCCTATAAATGTCCTCCCTTTGAGGGATGAACTAAAGACTCATCGGCTGCAAAACCTTCTGTTTAGTGATCTCATTTATTGTCAATAGGTTTGGACTAGGAAATGATTTTTACATTGGTGGATATAGCGTCCTTGTATTTTGTATTTTAGTCTTAGATTCCATATCTGAAAGTTGTATCGCTTTCTTTACCATTTATAGCGATGACATGTGGAGTTTTAAATTGCTGTAGTTTTGGAAGTTTTCAGATACATAAGAATGATATGATAAAACCTTGAAAGATCTAGTGAGAGACTTGAATCCATAATTAAATGCATAACTTTTGAGTGTTACTTTCCGCTGATATTGGTGTTACAATTGGTAGGTTGGGGATTTTGCAGTTGATAATCGGGCTGGAATCAGTAGAACCTTGCACCGTATCAGTGCCATTAAAAATAGGAAAGGTGTAATCATTGGGTTAACTTGCCGTGTTGGCCGAGCGGTGTCTGGAAGTGCTAACTTATTGAAAGATTTGATTAAAGATGGAGCCTCATTGTTACTGATTGGGCCTCCCGGAGTGGGGAAAACCACGATCATCAGGTCAATATCTGCATTTTTTTGTATATATTGCTGTAGTTTAAGAAGTGAACATCAATGCAGCTTTTTTGTAATGTGCGACTTATGTGTGAAATAGTTTGTTCTCTTTGGTGACGTTCATAAACAAACTTTAAGATACTGGTGCTTTCATGTTTATATTTCTTAAGTTTAAATGAGTCTTAGTATCTTGGGCTCAAATACCTTCTGCAAAGGTCATATCACCTTGTGCCGCTAGATTAATGTTAATCTTGAGGCGTCAATCTTTCTCAAAACGTCTTGCTTTTTTTCGTTCACTATATGTGTTGCATACTTAGAACTTAGAAGCCCATTGAACTAATGTCCATACTTTAAGGTGGATGGTTTGCTTATTGGGTATTCTTGCGTTAGATAGAAAATTCATTCTCTTTATGATCTTGATAGGTTGCAGCATGAATTCTGAATGATTATTACTTGATGTCATCGCGGCTAAATTAGCCTTCTGCTTAGGAGTTTTAGTGCGAGAATAGGTTTTCTGCCAATGTAATGGAAGACAAGTAGACAACAAATGAAATCTTCTACACATATGTACATGTACATCTACAAATTGTTACCAGATACTGTTTTAGAAAACTTTACCATCCTTTTGCTAATGATTATTGATATTTACATATATCTATACTGACATGTGCACATTGTAACCTAATGTTTAAACAACTCATGAACTTGGAAGGCCACACAATAAACCTCTTGAGGACCTCCTCTGATACTTGAAATGCAATAGCGACTTATGGGATGATGTAGTAACCACTTTTTGAAGATTGGCACGACATTTCACAGCCAATCCTGCACCAACTTCACAACCTATAATCATGAAGTGGCCAGTAATATAACAATTAGCCGTTTTAATCCATCTACATCCAACGGTAAATAAGATCTAGCAGAAGCTAAGAAATGGTTTGGTCCCTAGACGAGATCTTTACACATTTCGAATGCAATGATGTACTAAGGGTTTCATGTGCTGTCTTCTAATTTATAGGTGTGGTTTATTTTGGTGCTTCCTAATATCTCATTACAGCAACATGCAATATGATGAGTATATGAGGGAAGAGACTTTTACAGTCTTTTTTCTGTTCTTATTGGACCTGATCAAACTGATAGATTAGTCATTCAGTTAATGCTAATAAAATCAGATTTGCGTGAATGAGAACGTTTCCATCAGATGACGCTGTATGATAATTAATAAAGCATCAGCCATCATTCTTTGGGAACGGTGATTATAAAATATTATTATATCGCTGATTAAAAAGATAGTGATTGGGTATTAGTAATAAAAAGTCGTATTACTTTATTCAATCAAGGGACAGTTTAAAAAGAAAATTTGTATAAGGTTCTCACATTTTGAGATTTCCCAATTCCCAAGTATGAGTATGGAGCACACATTTAGAACATATAGATCAATATACTTTTGCATTTGCTTATTTGTACTAAGTCAATGGATATTGGCCTAGTCTAAAATCTTAATATCCCAATTGTTAGTAACTTGAACATTTAATATGCTCTTTCTTTTAGGGACATAGCGCGTATGCTTGCAAATGATTATAAGAAGCGCGTAATGATTGTTGACACCTCAAATGAATTTGGTGGCGATGGAGATATTCCTCACTCAGGAATAGGAAATGCCCGCAGGATGCAAGTCCCACATACTGATGTACAGCATAAGGTTTGAAATTACTCTTTGTCTATCTATGATTAAGAAATACATATAAATATGACATCAAAGTGTAGATATATGTGGAAGGATGTTACTTTCATGCACTGCTTAGCATGTAAATAACTTGGTGTTGATGGGCGCTGCGGAAATATCCCCACATAAGTCTTTTCTTGCATGCTTTGTCCTCACTTATACGTTCTTTCTAAACTTCCCTAGGGGTCACCATTATTATATTGCTCCAAGCCAAACAAGCTTAACTTTGGAGTTTTGTTGTGATGTGAATCAAAAAAGAAATATCACTATTGTTGTATGTGTAGTAGTGTAATACCAATCAATTGATTCAACATATTGTCAACTCTAGAGCCCATGATCTTTCCCATAATCAAGGGAGGACTTTGTTTGATCCAAAGTCCTAACACTTGGCAGGAATAGTTACCTAATTTGATTTTTATGTGATTAGTGCACTCTTAGATGAGTATGAACTATGTAATTGCGGTCATCTTATTTCAGACGTGTTTTGAATTTTCAAGTGCATAATTCATTTCTTTTGTGATGTAGAATTTGCAAGTGTTGATCTATTTGAAAAAATAACTGACTATGCAACTTTTGGATGAACAGTATACGCACATTTGGATAGTAAGGAAATTTTATCACATATATCAGTTTCGTTTAGTGTTGACAAATAAAGGCTATCCGCATGAATTTGTTCATGCTGATGGTTTTTTAAATTTTTTAAATTTTTGTAGGTATTGATAGAAGCTGTTGAAAATCATATGACACAAGTGATTGTGATTGATGAAATAGGCACAAAGCTTGAAGCTATGGCTGCTAGTACAATTGCACAACGTGGAATTCAGCTAGTTGCTACTGCCCATGGAGTAACAATCGAAAATTTAGTGATGAATCCAGCTTTAGAGATGCTTGTTGGAGGAGTGCAGGTAATTTCTGATGTGCAACAAAACTATTCAAAAGTAGAGATATAACTACTTTCTGGAGATGTCTTAAACATGGATTTTTACATATTACTTTTCCTGATGATAGGAGTTTGATTCGAAAATTATAGGAGCTTAGTTGGAAACACCCAGGAAGTATATACTGTGTGGGGTGGCAAGAGTCAAAAATACATAAGAATCTGAGAGAGTTTTAAAAAAGCTATGGAAATAAATTCCTCTTATTTTGATAATTGAAAATTTATTTGATTAGATAAGTGAGAGAGTCAACCTTCCAGTACAGAATAGTATCTTGCTCGCACACGGAACTCATTTTTCTTGCCATGTTTATCATTCAGAGATTTGGGCATGCATTGATTGCTAATATGATTATCAGTATTATGTCGTTATTTTTATTACTAAAAAAAAAATTAGTAGAGATTTAATTTATGAATCTCATCCAGAACCCATAATGAATTTATTTAAATTGGGGAGACATAATTCTGGGATGTCCAGACTGCAGTCAATCTGAAAATCAAAGCTTAAATTATTCCTCATAAATTTCTTTGATTCCCTTTGATGATCATTGCTAAATAGCTTGCAGCTTTGGATGACTATAACCTAAAGTATCATTCAACAAGGTTTAAATGTCAGCTGAATGATGGAAATTATGTTCACTCCTTCATTGTTCATGCATTTAGTTCATATGGGTCACAAGGATTATTTCTTTATTGGGATTTTTCCATTTCAAAGACAATAATAATGCTGCTGGCATAAACTATGCTTGTTGAGTGTGCTTTTACGCTTAATTTTCTTTCATATGATTGCTCATCTCATTACTAGAAGGTTATTAATGGTTTAGGTTCATTTTCTTGATCCTCTTAGGTGGTCTTGTTTTACTGAGAATAACATTATTGCTACTTCTTCCAGAGTGTTACATTAGGCGATGAAGAGGCAATTCGTAGAGGGCAGAAAACAGTGCTGGAGAGGAAAGGACCATCAACTTTTAGCTGTGCGGTGGAGATAATTACTAAAACAGAGTTACATGTCCATTGTAATCTAGAAGCAACTGTGGATGCTCTACTTTCAGGTTTTAATTTCATTGTTCTCTATGTTAAAATGATATTTCTTATCTTTTTCCTCATTACAAAACCAATCTTGACCGTGCATGGTGATATTACTTTTATTTTAAATAGGTCGTAACCCAAGCTTTGAGGTTCGAAAGTTAAATCAGGGATCCACTAATGAATTGGAGTCAATATTGCTCACAAGGGATTCATCTGAGACAATCAGTGTTAGAGGGAATGAAGATACTGCTGAAGTGAATTCTGGCTCCTCTTGGCAAGATGCAGCTGTCTCAGAAGAGGATTCTTGTAAAGATGAGGATACTCTCCATATATTTCTGTATGGGGTAAGAGCAATCATATAATAACGAACCATTTTCAGTTGCAAACCTCCTGTGAGTCTAACATAAGATTAAATCTCGTATAAAATTTGAAATTGATCATGCAATTAATCTGTCTTGTGTCAGTATGCAAAAATTGAATTATGAATTAAGGGGGTGCTTGATTCAAGTTCTTAAATGATAATGGTAACAAGTATCATTAAATAGTTAATGGGTTTGATTAATGAAAGTGATTGATGTGGGGGAGTAGTTAATGAAAGTAAGAGAATTATCAACTAATTGAGTGTCAATTATAAAAAGATTCTACGTAGCAATCAGGAAAGCTTACCTTAAGAGGATTTACTCTTAGGCAACTTTGGCTCATATATGTTGGTAACATAGCTTCAAGTATTTTAATAACGAAGTTTCTACTATTCATTTCTATGGTCAATGTTTGAGATGAAATAATGGAGGAAAGGTATATCACATTTTCTGGATTGTAAGACCACATTCTTTATTCTGTATGTCTTTTCTTGATCTTTTCTTTTTCTAATCTTTTAATCTCTGCTTACAAGTTTTATAATCTGGGAAATGACGAGGAGAAAATGGCTGTCCTCTAGTCTTTCATGTAGAATAGTTGATGCTTTGCCTGGATTCTTTATGAAGTTCCAGGGATCTTAAATTGCAAGCATTTTTACAGATATCTGAGGCAAGTATGGTTCAAGGGATGAAGCAGTTGAAGATTGATGATAAAGTTGAATTTACTGACAACATTAGTGAGGCTGATGTGTTATTAGCTTTGCAGTCCAAGCTCAGAAAGAATTCTAGGCTTCAAACTGCCGCTAGATCTCGTGGCATTCCTACGTATGTTGCCAAGGTAACTGTAATCATTTGGCTTCTGTATAAGAGCATGTCTTGAGTGTGTTATCTATATTACGTGTGGAAAAAATAATACTCCCTCCATCCTGGAAGAGTTGACATATTATTTTGTGCATATAGATTAAGAAAATGCACCTTTTGGGGGTAATTGATAATTTTTGGGTAATAAATAAGGTGCAAAATATGTTATATATTTTAGGTGACGATGATATTTTCTATAATAAAGTGTATTGAGAGATTAGTTGTTTTGAGTGAGTTTCCACTTTTGGAAATGTGTCAACTTTTATAGGACAAACTAAAAATATAAGTGTGCCAATTTTTGTGGGACGAAGGGAGTACTTATCAAGTAAAAAATAATATATGGTGGTAAAAAAATGATGCTTCTAAAACAGCTTCAAAAAATTCAACTAGAAATGAAAATCTATTGAAAATTAATATATGTATAGATTTTTTAATATACCAAATATTTATGTGACACGTTCTTATGTAGTTATGATCACGAATAAAATCCCTTTTAATTAATTTTTTTTTCTTTCTTTTGGCCGTTTTCAAATACTTTAATTTTGGCAAAAGTAGACAAGAGCTATTAACTATTTTGTGCAATTCGAATCTTACTTAGGGTAATTCTTTTTATAAAATTGTTATGTCTTATTAACTATCTTTCACCCCTTATGCTATCGTTATTATAAGATTACTACCTTAGTGCTATTTCGTTGCATCAATTTGCCCTTTGAATCCATATTTATTTTCATATGACTAAGAAGTAAGAAATTTAAATGCCTGGTTTTGAAAGAATATTTTATTGAAATTTAATGATGAGTTAGAAGACTAGATCTGATTCCTTCATGCTTTCTTTAAAATATATGGTTTTGTTAGGATAGTTATTTGAAAAAGAGAGAGAGAGAGAGAGAGAGACCCTATAAACTTGAGAAGATTATTAAGGAATTGTGCACGCAAAATTACATGAAATGATGAAAAAAAAATTCATTTAGTTGGATTAAATGTTTCGATTGTATTATTTACCTGCTATTACAGGGTTATTATGATGACCCGTGAACTTCAAAATTTGATATTTTTAAACTCAAATTTAATTGAGGCAAACTCTGTAGAGAATACTCTCTTCTACCTCTTCGTAATTTTCTGTATCATTTACCAACTCTTTTTGTAGACGGCCTCTTTGGCTCAAATAACCAAGGCTATACAGGATTTAATGTCCGATTATGTGGATGGTTTTGTTCATTTTGAATCTGAAGCTAAAGCAAATGACTCAGAGAAAATTGATGCCCTGGAGGTATTAATATTTCCTCTCATTGAATTCTTATACACTTATTTCTGCTGAAAGTTGATCAATCTTGTGTTCTATATGTTAGATATATTCTTCACATATATATTTACCAGACATCCTGGAGATACCGAGAATCATTTTTCTCCTTTCTGAGAATTAATGGTCTTTTAACAAGGTTTTTGGCTGAGTTTATAAGCTTTTCTAATACATCTTATAAGCTTTTTCAAAAAGGGTGATTTTATGTCCGCTGTGCGGGGAAAATCCTTTTGCAAATTTTCTTAGTATGAATTTGAATTTTGGATGGAGAGTTTATTTGGATATAGGAGGATGAAGAAAAATAGATAATTTGAGATGATTGAGAAAATTTTCTAGTTATGATTTTATGATTGGAGTGTAGTGTAAAAAGTTTGTAATGCTAATTGAATAAATATTATAGATTAGAGGTGGTCCACTTTGTATCCACTTTCAATTCAATCCACATAAGATATATAGTCCAAACAATTTTATTAAATTGTTGAATTATCAGCAAAAAAAATCAACTTATGTGAAAATGTAGATACCATCCAACAAACTTGAGATTGAATTAATATCAAAGTGACGTGTGCTGTAAAATTTGATATTGAATTTATTTGCGTCACACACAATTTTTTGCCATTTTAGTTTTAAAACGTGATTCTTCAAAGTGACGTGTGCTGTAAAATTTGATATTGAATTTATTTGCGTCACTCACAATTTGCCATTTTAGTTTTAAAACGTGATTCTAAAATTTTATATATTGACATTATACAAGCTCTAAAAGATATCTAATAGATATTGCTAACAACATTTGTCAGATACCTCAAAAGTAAACTACTTATTGGAGGTGACTCACATAAAAATTTGGTGCACAGATGAGCATATCAGAAATTTGATAAGTTGAAATGAATTTTCTGTGTTATGCATTTTTTGTGGCAACTTTTTATTTTTTATTAATGAAGTCTGATTGAGGGCCATGATATTGGTTTCTTTGTGCTAGATTACGTTCTTGTTTAATAAAAAAGTTGTATTATGCAAAGAGTTATCCCAGAGGGAGAGCCTGTTGATCTGCTTCCCCGCTCATCAAATATATCGTTGTTGCAGAGGGATCTTCTTCATGATTATGGTCTTCAGTCAGAAAGAGTTGCATCGGAGGTTGGTGAGCGCCTCCGAATCCTCCCTCTACAGAGCCGAGACGATGAAGATGGTCATAAAAGTAGAGATGATGATGACAACAACTCTGGGAACTTGTATGATGTAGCAAATGACTCTGGGATATGGAATGATATAACAAATGGGTCTGCCTCTACAGTTGAAAAATTACGCCTACCCCTCCTTCCATACTAGATGAGTACAGAATCACGTGTACATGTTACTTATTATGTACCTTCATATCCATGGTTTCAATTATCAAATTTATATGTTGATTTACCATATATCCTATAAGCTGCACTCTTTCTTCAGATACAGAAGTACACTAGATAAATGTATATAGGGAAACGAAAAATAAAAAAATAAAAAATTGCCCACTCTACTATATATAAAGAGCGGTAACCGTACGGTTGCAGGTCATGTATTTTACGCGTGTCACCTTTAACTCGCTCTGTTATTCTACGTGGCAACGGTGGCATATTTCTTTCCTCCTCTTTTCTTTCTTCAACCTTGCAACCTCTGTTTTACCAATTTCTAATCTCTAATCGCCAGTTTTCTTTCCTTCCATTGTTCCTACTATGCCCGTCTCGCATGAGGCGGTTCTGCAAACGCCGTCCAAAGGCGGTTCTTCAAACGCAGTCCATTGAATTGGAGAAAAACTAGGGCTTTTCAAAATAGGTATGCGTTGGAATTGAGATTCTTCGCTCCTTTTCTCTCTGTTCTTAGTTAGCTTCGCTCATGGATTTTGTTCATTTTGCTCGTTGCTCGGCATGTTCTTATGTCACACCCCAATTTTTTAAATAAAGAAATTTCCACATTATTTTTTTAAATAATTTAAATAGGGCATGACCAAAATATTTAAATAATCAATTAAGTAATAATGCAAAGATAAAGGACATTAAATAAGGAACAAGTCATATTCAAACAACTTTTAAATAATTAATGCAAAGTATAAAGAAGATGATTAAGGATTAGGTCCTTTAAGTTTATGCAACTTTATTTTAAAAAGAACATCTGAAGTATTACTGCAGAGCTTTTAAAAGTAAGGTACTACAAGTTTATCCCCAAGTTCACAACATATAAACATACAGGACTTTTAAAACATTAATAAAATTTAGCATGTAAATGGACATTTAAAATTAGCCGACGGGCCCTCCGACTCACCCACTTCCTACCTGTATTAGTTGTTGTAAACATTTGGGACACCAAGATAAACATATTTGCCACTGAAAACATGATTTAATCTAATCATTATGTTATGCAATAGATTTTTGGGAGAAATAGATTACTATCTGTATTAAATCTTAAAGAACACACGTGGAAGAAAAATATACAGACCACTAAAATTATTATTTTATTTTAATTTAAAACATAAGCACACACTAGGTACTATGACAATTACTTATTCCAATCAAATATGACAGACTTATACCTTAGCATGCATGCTAACCGATATCCCAAATAAACTGTGGAAATGAGTTGCAAAGTTTAGTTTCACCACTTCTGTCAACAATCATCAATAACATGCAATAAACTAAATAATCACACTAACCCACAATAATAAGATTTATACGATTAACTCCTGTAAACTCATTAACACGTAATACCAACTTAAAATTTATCCAAATAATATCAATGAAATAATTTTCAAAATACTTTGCCAAAATCAGAGGCTCAAACACGTAAGTTATCATGCTTCAGGTTCAATAAAATTCTCGAATTAAAAACAAGTATGCAGCCTATAAACTGCAGTTTATCAAAACATTTTATTTAGTCTCCTCACCTATGCGCCCCCGCTCGTACGCTTTCGTCATGCTTAACCTGAGATAAGATAATTTTCGGGGTGAGCAACCACAAGCTCAATGAAGAATTAATCATGCTTACATAAGTCAAGTAATTCATGTGCGAGAATTTAATTTCACTTACAATACAATCTTGTCATGTCAATAAGGCACATTTCGGTCCATTATTCGTATAATGATACGATATATCGATTTGTTTTGTGATAAAAGTCACCATTACAGTCCAAACTTGTGATAAGAGTAAGGCACCATCACGTCCAAACTTGTGATAAGAGTACGACACCATTACGGTCCAAACTTGTGATAAGAGTAAGGCACCATTACGGTCCAAACTTGTGATAAGAGTAAGGCACCATCACTGTCCAAACTTGTAATGCATTTATCAATTTACATATTCTAAATAATTTCAACTATCACATATGAAATAATTTAACACATATAAGATGAGAGATTCCCTACCTTTTACTGAGTGAAAGCCTTAGGTTCGAGTATAAAACGTCACGATCAAAATCCTTCGAAACCTATAATCATACAACTACGCGTTACTAACCAAAACATTATACTATGATAAAATCCAAATCGTATGAGGGTAGAAGAACAGGGAAAATAGAGTTAGAACTTTTAAATCGATGGAAGCAGTGGAAGAAAAGGGATTGAAGGCACTGTTACCCTTTCTCTACGTACAGGTGCACCAGCGTGAAAAGAAGATCGTGAATAGTGAGTAGGAATGAAGTAAGGGGATTGTATTTATTCTGGACAACAAAATAAAAACCCTAGCAGAATGAATGCGTAAGATTTGTCAAACTTACCTTAGTTAGGGAAGCCATTTTTTGTGATTGATTGCAGGGAAAATATATTAAGTGGAGAATAGCAGATATGATTTGATTTTTGGAACGGAAAAGATTTCCTTTGATAAGGAAGGTTTATAAATCTGATTCCTCCTCATTCACGCAGTTTTGAAAGAAAACAATTGGGCTGGTTATGTTTTAAGCTTTTGGGCCTCTAAGAGTTAGGCCACAACTAAATATCACGTGTAAAATTTTATGGGATGTTACATGCTACCTTCTAATAAATATTTCGTCCTCAAAATTCTAAACAACTTACCCCTTCTGCTAGAGCATGGATACTTCGCTTGTCGTCCTTATCTTTCTCTAAATTCACGAGCGGATCGCTTTGGACACTGTTGAGCTTTATGGCCTGGTTCGCGACAGTAATAACATACTCCTTGTCAAATAAGCAATCTCCACCATGGTTTCTCCCGCACTTAGAACAAGTGGGTTTAGGAGCTTGTTGAGTATCCACGTTTGGCTTTCCTTCAACCTCGTCTTGTTCGTCATTGCCATCGCTATCGCTTTGGCTAAAGTTTTTCCTTCCTCTTTTACCAAGGTTCTCCATTGTTTCGCGGCTTGATCGTCCCTTCTCTAGGCAGGCTTCAACCTTTTGGGCCCTCATGAAGGTATCGGCGTTGCTCATGTCAGGTAAAGTAGACATAGTGCTCTGTATCCCATCAACAAAGTAAGGTCTTTCATATGCTTGGATAACTCCTCATGATTTGACTCTATTTTTATCTCACTGTGATCCACCCTTGCATCATTCCTAGCCACATAACGGTTCACTGTATCCTCCAAACAAGATTTTTCTTCTTCCGTCTTAGCACTGATGCACGTTTTTTTTTGCACGTAAAATTAATCCCCAAGTATTAAGAATATCAGTTGCAGCTTAGCAAGCGACCAAGTGAATTATCGAACCCAAAGGACGGCGTATTATCAATTTAAATATTAACTAAATTAATTAAGACGAAGTCAATAAAGTTTTAGGATTTAATTATTAAACTAATAAACAATTAAAATAACAAATAAAATAAAATATCACTTGAAGAATATGAAGGTGGATTAAGTAGGAGAATAGGTAGCCCTAGGATAATCAAGTTTCCCTCATTAATTTTCCTTCCGTGTGTTGATGTCCAACTCTGCCTTGTGAAATATAAACGCATCACTAAACCATGCATATCTAATCTATATACATAAGTAAACATGCGTGTAACAGGTGTGAATAACCTCGGAGCAAGAGATATAATTCCACCCCCTTTCTAAGTACTATCAGTATCAATTATTTCCCTGGCCAATTGGTACTCTAACCCGATATGATCTCCCTTTATAGGTACTATAAAATTATCATCTTTATCCTACTTAATAACTCGAATTCAATTCAATTAATAAGTATTCATATATGATAGTTCATGAAGCTTCGGAGTCCCCTCACTTAGAATCATAACATGAAATCCTGTTCAGCGGTGAACGCACTCAATCTACAACCAAGATATATATTCGCACTCTATATACCAATTGAAGATGCACAAAACGACCGTGAATATGGATTAAGAAAGCACAATCATATATAAAATAAATCCACAAGTAGTGTTGTACGGAGTTTACACATGAAAGTTCAATTAATTCGTAAAACCCTTCACAACCCTAGTTCTACCAAAGAGGCTCTAGCCCATGATGTTACGAAGAACAATCATGGGTGTTGGATAGATCTTACCCGGATGTCTGGAAAATACAAGATAAATTAGGAAACGAATAAAACCCTAGATGTGGGAGTCGTTGCGTCCTTCTCCATCTTGAATCCTCCTCTTAGTTCTCCTCTTGATTCCACAGACGAATCTTCAAAGTGATGGATGGATGGAGGAAAAGATGTGGATAATGGTTGGGGAGTAAACCCCCTTGTTGGGTGTAGGATAGTTGTGTTGTGTTGTCTCCAATCTGTATGCCTTCTTGGTGTGATCTACATCCCCTTTTATACTTTTAAGCTCTCCTTATGGACCTAGGATGAGCTTTTTCTTGGAAAATACGCAAAAAGACGCACTAGGGGTGTAAAAATTTGATTCAGACGCATCCCAGGATGTGGTTCGACCTAGGGTTCGACCTAGGGCTTGGTCGAACCAGTGGTTCGACCACTAGTAGTGGTCAAACTGCTTGTACCAGCTTCACCATTTTACGTCTCCCACATCCGGACTTCGATATGAGTGATTCTTGTGCTCACGCGATCCTCTCTTCCTTGACTTTCTATACATAAAAAGAACTCACAAAAACTCCAATATTTGAAGGTGTAACAAGCCATGGAAAGTATCACCTAGTTCTGTTCGGCACAGCTCGCGCGACGTCAATATTTTGATCATAACTTTCTCGTTTGGATTCCGATTGGGGTGTTCTTTATGCCAAAACGACCATCTCTTCAGTGGCTTTCCAACCATGTATCACAATAACAGTTTTGATCTCCAAAAAAATACATAAAATTGCACAAGTTGGACGTGCGTTTTTCAGCATTCATTGCACAAGTTGCACCTTTTCTCCAACTTTGCACTTTTGATCATTTTTCCACCTAAAACACAATAAAACACCTCAAAAATACCTTTTTCTCAAATATAATGAATATAATAAGACCCTTGTACTAATATATAACAACAATTCTCATCAATAAGGTGTTAAATTGGACAATCAAACACGCTTATTTTCACTCTCATCAAGCACTAGGATTAACACCAATAGGATGTTGCATCGCCATGTTTGGATTGCTCCATGAAACTTCCAGCCTCCTTGGTTGTTGATAGTTACCCCGGGGGACTACGATTGTTGCAGTTCCCTTGGTAATTCCTAATTCCTTGATTGTTCGGATACCTCGTTCCTTGAATACTTTGTTCCATGGCATAGTTTGCCTCTTCTAATTCCTCTTGGATCGGTCTTTTTTCACCGTCATACTACTGCATCATTATTGGTACTTTCTGTGACAACTTCGTAATCTGCTTCTGCTGAGATTCAAGTAGCTTATTGATATTAGCCAAGCTAGAGACAATCTCATCTTCCCTACTCGACTTTACCATGGTGTGTTCAACCTGTGCTACCTTTCCAAGGACATAGGTCCCTCCCACTCTATCAGCTAGCCAATGTCTTGAATTCACCGAAATATCCTCAAAGAGCTTTCCGGCCTCAACGGATGTCTTAGCAAGTAGTGCTCCATTCGATGAAGCATCAAACAGAGCACGAGAATCACAATCCAACCCATTGTAAAAGATACTGATATATTGAACTTTTGACAAACCATGTTGTGGACACCTTCTGAGCATGTCCTTGAATCTACCCCATGCTTCATGGAATTTCTCATTACCGCCGATAGCAAATTGATTGATTTTCATTTCATCTTAAACACCTTTGAAGGTGGCATGTATCACTCAAAGAACTTCACCTTCAATTGCTCCCATGTAGTACATTCAACAACACTAAGAGTGTCGTACCAATCTCTCGCTCTTTCAGTAAGTGAGAACTTAAATAAGATGATCCTCCTCGCATCTTCATGAGTTTCTACATCTTTTTGTGTGCTTGCATAACCAAGGAACTTATTAAAATGTTGTTGAGGATCCTCGAAAGTCCCCCAGAGAAGGGTTCCTTTCTATCATGCTGATAAGAGCTGTATGAAGATCAAAATCGGCATCGGCTCCACGCGCTCCTAACAGCCCCATGTTGTCCCCCTCCGTTGTTCTTAAAGACTTCACAGATGGAAACATTGTCGGGATTTACCCTATATTGGGCCATGTTGACTGCTTCTTCTTCCGACTTGTCTTCGGTTGCAGCTTCAATCTTTTCTGGGTTCGGTACTACAACGTCAACTCCTAGATTAAGAGCTTCGGTTGCTATCACGTTCTTATTCTTCTTTTTCTTTGCCTTCTTCTTCCTTGACGATGCTCCAATATCTGGATCAAAAGGCTCTAGTATTGTTCCCTTCGACCTAGTGTGCATACACCTAAAAAAAATTCAGCGTTAGAATTAAAGACAAGTATGGAGTAGTTTCAATTAAACTAGAAATAATAAAATCGATAAGGACAACCGTCACCGGCAACGGTGCCAGAAACTTTATGGGCATTTTCTCAACATACAATTAATCCCTAAGTATGAAGGATTTGATTGTAGCTTACACAAGCGATCAAGTTATTGATTGAGTGCGTTCACTGCCGAACAAGATTCTATGTTATGATTCTAAGTGAGGGGACTCTGAAGCTTCATTAGAACTATCTTATATAAATACTTATTAATTGAATTGAATTCGCGTTAGTAAGTAGGATAAAGAGGATGATTATATAATACATATAAAGGGAGATCATATCGGGTTAGAATACTTAGTGCACAGGAAATAATTGATACTGATAGTACTTAGAAAGGGGGTTGTAATTATGTTCTTGCTCTGAGGTAATTCACATGTATTATACGCTTATCTGCTTGTGTCTATAGAGTAGATTTGCATGATTTAGTAATGCGTCCATATTCAACAAGACAAAGTCGGACATTGACAAATGGAAGGGAAGTTAATTAGTGAAATTGGATAGCCTGAAGAGCTACATATCTTTTCACTTGAGCAACTCTCGTTATTTCACTACTATTCTACTTTATCTGCTATTTTATTACTTTGTCTATTAGTTTAATAATAATTCTCCAATTTAATTGCCAAATAATAGTTTTAGTTAATTTAGATAATAATAAATTGATAACCAACTGTCCTTTGGGTTCGATAAAAGGAATATATACTCTATTTAACTTGAAGTTCTAGGAAAGTCTTCACAAGGTTATGGGTACGAGGTTAAAATTCAGCACCGCATACCACCCGCAATCAAATTGTCAGTCAGAAAGAATCATTCGAACCTTAGAGGATATGTTATGCGGCTGCATACTAGATATGGATAAAAGTTGGGAGAGATATTTGCTGCTAGTCGAGTTTGCATATAACAATAGTTATCACTCCACTATTGGGATGGCATCATATGAGGCATTGTATTGGAGGAAATGCAGATCTCCATTATATTGGGATGAAGTGGGGGAGAGAAGGGTATTGGGCCCGGAAATCGTAAAACAAACTATTAACAAAGTGGAAAAAATTCGAGAAAGAATCAAAGCCGCACAGGATAGGTAGAAGTCTTATGTGGACAATCGGAGAAGAGATTTAGAATTCTCAGTTGGAGATCATGTATTTTAAAGGTCGCACCAATGAAAGGAATGGTACGTTTTGGGAAAAGAGGGAAGTTGCAACCAAGATTTATTGGACCCCTTGAAATGCTTGAGCGAATTAGAGAGTTAGCTTACCGCGTGGCCTTAACCCTGAGTTCTCCTCCATATATAATGTTTTCCATGTGTCCATACTTAGGAAGTATGTTTACAATGCAAGCCACATCATCAATCATTCAACTCTAGAACTTAACAAAGACCTTACTTATGAGGAGTTACCAGAAGAAGTGATTACACGGAAGACCTACAAGTTAAGAAATAGAGAGATTGCTTACGTCAAAATTAGGTGGAGTCGTCATAGTTAGGAGAAAGCGACTTGGGAGCGAGAAGACGAAATTCGAACGAAATACCAAGGTTCTTGCAATACAGTATGTTAACATATTTCGAGGACGAAATAAATTTTTAGGAGGGTAGGATGTAACAATCAACCCTAATTTTACCCTAGGAATTAGGAAAAAATAAATAAATAAAATTGCATTAAATAGAGAGAAAAATCTGAATTGCTTGATCATTGTAAATGGAGTCAAAACCTTCCATGTTTATAATTTTAAATCAATTCAGCCCAATCATAAACCTAGACAGCCTAGGCCTCCCCTTTCCAAGCTGCAACTCCCATTTCAAATTCAAAATCCTTAATTTGAGGGAGTGATGGGAGGATTTTCCTCCACCTTCCAACATCACACTCTTCACCACCTATAAAAGACCCTTCTCCTCAATACTTTAGAGCATCAACACTCCTCTCACATTAGCAATCACTTGAGTAAGGAGCTAAACCCCTCCCCTAATCTCCTTTTCTTTTTAGCTTGGGTAGCCTCCATCACCGCTACCGCCGCCTCCACAATTAATGTGCAAGGTGGTGGTATGCAATGACAATTAGTTGTATAATGTTATTCCTCCTTGTGATTTAAACGTCTAAGGACCGTTGGGGAAGATAATCACAATGAAGGAATGACGAGAATAAGCCCTCATGTTTTACTATTTCTATACTTTCGATGAAAGATCTATTTTTTTCCATTTACAAATAAAACCCCCCTTTATCTTTAAATTTAAGGATTTTTACAAGAAATTCTATTTCTTCCTTCCATGTAATTAAGCCTTCCACTAAACATACCGTAACGATCGTAGGTGATCCTTAAATACGAAGGCCTATCGACTTCTCCCTCCTACCCATCACCCCACGCTACTAAGATGAGGATAATTTTCATACTCACTTACATACATGTGAAAAGTTGGAATAATATTCAATGCTAAACATTATGCATTTTCATATGTGTTTTCAAAGTACTTGAGACATGAATAAATTGCAAGTCTTATGAATATATTTGAGACATAGAGAAACTTTAATTCATAAGTGTTCTTTATATGAATAAAAACAATATGTATTTTCATGTGTGTTTTCAAAGTAAGATCGAAATTTTTCTAGAGCAAAAACCACAGCTAGGAGTTCTTTTTCCGTAGTGGAGCAGTTGGCTTGAGTGTTATCCAGGGTTTTTGAAGCGTAGTAGACCACATGGGCAGCATTATCCATTCGTTGCCCCGACACTGCTCCTACGGCATAGTCACTAGCATCACACATTATTTCAAAAGGCAAGCTCCAATCCGTCAACTGAATTACGAGTAGTGTGGTTAGCAACTCCTTCAACTTATCAAAAGCTTTCTTACAGGCATCATTCATCTCAAACTTCACATCTTTTTGCATCAACTCACAAAGTGGCTTGGCTATCTTTGAAAAATCCTTGATGAACCTTCTATAGAAACTTGCATGATCGAGAAAAGAACGAACTTCCTGCATAGAAGTAGGGTAAGAGAATCCAGATATGAGGTCTACTTTAGACTTATCAACTTCAATCCCATTCCTTGAAATGACATGACCTAAAACAATGTCTTGTTCGACCATAAAGTGACACTTTTCCCAATTCAAAACAAGGTTTGTTTCTACACATCTTTTCAAGATCAATTCAAGATTTTCAAGGCAACTATTAAAAGATTCTCCATAGACACTGAAATCATCCATAAAGACCTCTATTATATTACCCACACATTCAGAAAAAATGCTTACCATACATCTTTAAAATATGGTAGGTGCGTTGTAAAGTGTGAAAGGTAACCGACGACATGCAAAAGTCCTAAAGGGACATGTGAAGGTTGTTTTCTTCCGATCCTCGGGAGCTATAACAATCTGAAAATAACCAGAAAATCCATCAAGAAAACAATAATAAGGATAACCTGCAAGCTTTTCTAACATCTGATCAATGAAGGGCAAAGGAAAATGATCATTTCTGGTCATGTTATTGAGATTGCGGTAGTCCATGCACACTCTCCAACCCGTTTGAAACGTGTTGGAACCATATCACCCTTGTCATTCTCCATTACAATCATTCCTGATTTCTTTGGAACCACTTATGTCGGACTAACCCACTTACTATCTGAGATTGGATAAATAATCCTCACACTCAGAAGTTTCAACACCTCTTTCTTTACCACCTCCATCATGGGCGGATTCGATTCCAGACGGTTGAGGTGGACCGAATGGAGTTGGAAGATGTGGTCTACAGTTGATAAAGATACACCTATCCTAAGTCGAGCCAACGACAATAAAAAAAAGGTGCTGATTGGGAGGCAACCCAAATTTCTTATTTTATTTTTATTTTTAATAAATTATTTGATTATTCACCCTTAATTTCCTGTTCACAGAAATGGAAAAAAGGATTTAACTGCATAAGCTCTACCCAAAACTGAATCAGGTTCACTCTACCCAATTACATATTTGGTCTTTCTTATACTGTGATTTGCTTGGGGACAAGCAAACGTTTAGGTATGGGGAGGGATTTTATATAATAATTGGGGTAGAAAAGTGATGTAAGTATGGTTTGTTTTGAATATTTTGCTGATGCTCTTTGTTGAATTTCTTGTCCCATATCTTGATCTTGTTGTCCTCTGAATTTTATGTTGATGTGGAGTTTGAGAAATTGAGGAATAAAATCTTTTGAGGTGATTATGGTGGTGCATGATTGAGGGGGTGACAGTGATGTTGATGAGCTGTCGAAAAGTGATATTCTTTGCAAAATTTTTGTGATTGTAGTGGCTGATTTTTTTTCGAATTTCAAGGCAAAATTACCCAATTTTTGGTGAGCGTTTGAGCTTTTTAACGAGCTATCATCTATAAGCTCCATTAAAATTTCTTTCTTGAGTGCATTGAAGTTGAATTGCTCATTCTAGAACTTGCTCTTTTGAATGCATTTCAAGATCATGTGATTGGATGTGTGTGATAAAATGATAAGGGCACTTAGGTTAACCCTCTTGGCTTATATTGTTCCACCTGATCATGAAAACTCTAGGGAAGCCACATTGAACCTAATTATTTTCTTTGAATTATGAGCACAAAATGAACCTTAAATTCCCATTTCTTTCTTTGACTCTTCTGTTTGAACCCTTCATTACTTTGCAATGTGTGAATCTTGTAGAAATACGTTATGGTTGTTGAAGTTGAAGGGAGTTGTGATAAAAAAAAGAAAGAAAAGAGGAAAAGAAAAGAAAGGATGACAGATTGAAAAAAAAAATGGTTGAAAAATAAGAGAAAAAAGGAGCTGAAAAAGAAAAAAAATGATGCTGAAATTTGTTATAGAATTTTTCTGAAAGTACACTGAACCTTTCAGTGTTGCACCTGCTGTTCCAAATCTCGAAAAGGAGCAGGTGTGGGGAGGTTAAGAGTGAAAGAAAAATTCTATTTTGAAAGGAAAAAAAATTGGGGATGATAGATGAGATGATTTGTAAAGATCACATGTTTTAAGTGGTGCATTTAGCCATTCTTATCCCTTTTATTACCTCACCCTGTCCTAAGGCCCCATTACAACCATATCAAAGACCTTTTGATTGTTGCACATGATCCATTCAAAATTAGTGGAGAATTGATTTGGGAGCAAGCACATGGTAATGACTTTTCTTGTTCAATTTTTGAGTGATCTTGTTACCTAATCATACACTTGAGTGTTTTTGAGTGAATCTTTGTGAGACCTTGAAATTTTGAAAGATTTGATGCCATGAAAGTTGCAAACTTTTGAGTGAAGAGTCATTTTTCATATTAGTTCTGAATGTTCATTGGTTACTTTTCTCTTGTTGTGTTGTGACTTTCATTTGCCTTTTTAGATGGAGTTATTTGGTTTTCTATTCTCTATGGTTTTGATTTGCTTGAGGACAAACAAAGTTTAGGTGAGGGGAGATTTGATAAGTCATATTAGCATGATTATTTGGTAGAAATTCAAGTCTATTTGATTGAATTATATATTATTTTTGTGTTAATATTGACTATTTTATCTTTAAGAAATAATTACTTTAATCATTTGAATTGATGTGGAAACAGGCCATTAAAGGAGTAAATAAGGAAACAGATCAAGCCATCATATCTTTCACATATTTGAAGGACCAGATCTCCTCTAAATCTGTTGGAGTCACAATCAAGGAGGAAAAACCCGGTAAAGAGATCCTGGAGATCAAGAAAAATTAGGAAAGAAATCAAACAGGATTACTTGGGGGACAAGAAGTTAAATAAGGAAGAGATATATTTATTCTTGGAGGCATCAGACACGATCAGGACGAGATTTTTCTCATAGGAAAAAGAAGTAGCGGCAGTTGTCTTCTCCCAAGCAGAAGTGAAGATTCAAGAGCAATCCGACATCCTGGTTTTTATTATTTTTAATTCTGTTTTTGTCATGAACATGTGGGACTAATCCCCTTTTCTAGTTTAGGATTTCGTGAATCTCTCGTTGAATGATAATTTAATTATTAAAAGTTTTTCATTGAATCTTTTGTGCAAATTTATTCTATTACATGCTTTGATTTTTTTAATAGCACTTTGATAATTAATTTAGCCTGATCAACTAGTTTAATTATTTAATTGCTTAATGCTATTTCATGATCAACAATCCGTAATTGTTGTGAGGATTGAATTTAGTAGCAAATAGAGATAATTCCCTCTAGATGTAATAGAATCTAGGTTGTATGATTCCTAGTCGATTTTCGTAGCCTAGTAATTCTATGTTTGGAGTCTTAATGCATTTTCGAGTTCGAATCAATAGGGTCACTCGTAAATAGTTCAATTTAGTGGTCGTACCCTAATTGATGAACTTAGAACATTCGGGTTGATTGGTCGTACTGTCAATCTAGGGATTTGAGTTTGCATACTAGAATAAATGTCTAATTCATGTAAACGGGAGGGAATCGTCATTGATCGGTGTAAAATTCACCTAGGTTTTAAGTGGATTTTTGTGGTTTTAATTCAATAATTGAGCATGATTTTAATGAAAATACTATTAATTGCTTGATTATTTTGAGAAAGGTATTTTTGTTTATTTTTGTAGAAAAATGGGTGATTTTGATAAAAATGGATTCTACAAGTGAAGAGGAAGATGTAGGAGAAAACAGAGCTCGATTTGGAGTTGAAACGAGCAAGAACGGGCCAAAGAAAATTTTGTTATAAATCTCGTTTATGGTCCCATGAGCTAAATTATCCCATATTGATTACTTACCACAAATTCCCCTCACTCTACCACTACATGAACCCACTTGTCCCACATTGGAAACTCACTCAAATTTCTCTCATCCTTACTACTATAAATACAATCTTCCATGAAAGCCACCATTGAACAATTTTCCACCCATTAAATTGAATCACTCCAAGATTCAATAGTTGAGAGGGCTTTTAAGTAAGACCTCCATAGTTGAGATCCCTCCCCCTTTTGGGGCGAGAGATCCGTAGTTTTAAATATTTTTCTAGATTAGGATTTTAATTGCTTTCCAAGAAGGTGGGGACACCAAGGAAATGATGAGCTTGGTGGATGTAAAAACTTCATTCGGTGAAATCTAATCCTACTTATTATCTTTTAATTTTCTATATTTTTGTTGTTTAAGTGATGTTTAGATTATGGATTAATTTGTGATATTGTTTAATTGTGTTCCCGGCTTTGATTAGTTTCATTTATGGATGCTTAATTGTTTAATTTATATGTTTGATTTGTGTGGTTAATTGTCTATTGCATGTGGTTAGAACGAGAGTTCAATTATGTGTCTAAGGAATTAATTGAATCATTTCATCATGTGGGTTATGTGAATTAATGTGGGAAGAGTTGGAGACGAACTCTTATGTTTAGAACTACATAAATGGACACTAGAGAGGTTAAATCGAGAGGTCAATCAATCTAGTGAGGGGAACCAAACCTTAGTGAATTCATTGTACCTAGAATGAGAATATTACCTATGATTTAGTACTTTTTAGGGATCTCGTACGTGTAATTAGTACCTATTGGGAGGTGTTCGCTTTGGTCTCGATCTTATGTGCTATTTTGGGATTTTTGTAAGGGCCTACATCCTCTTCATCTCGAGAGAGAGTTTAGGTGAAAATCATGATCGCTCTTACTATGATAGCTTAAATTGGGAGGCAATTAGACTTGTTACATGATTTATCCATTTGAATTGCATCATGAAAACTTCCTTTGCATTAAAAATTCCAAAAATATTATAATTAGTTTCTTTTCTTGTTTCTATTATCTCTCTTCTCGGTCGTCCCTAACTAATACGAGACTATAACTTGAAGGCCATGAATCCTAAATTTCCCGTGGTTCAATAAATTCTTTAATTGGTCATCCCAACTATATACAACCAATCAGTCATTGTTATTTGCTCACATGGTTAATTTTCATCTACGTACTTGGTTATTTAAATTGAGTTGATTTATTATTGTCATTGTTATTTTCAAATTTTCACCAATCCAAAAACCCCCTTATTTATTTTATTTGTTTTTAACACTTTAATTTAATTAAAATTTCATTATACTCTCTTGGCTTTGACCCGTACTCGTTGCTATACTCAGTATTGAAGTGAGTCATAAATAAATTGTATTTTGGTAGCCGACGACAGCCTATCAATACCTGATACCTTAGAACTGTTGTTTATCTCTTGATTAAAAATTATTTATTTTCCTTTGCTTTAATTAATTAAGTTATTTAATATTTCATTATTTAGATAATTAATTCAAGAACTCTTGAAAAATGAGTCACTAAATTCTTATTAGTTAGTAATTTAGAGTAAATAAATAATTAACTGTCTCATTGGGAACGATAATTTAGCTTGGGTGCTTGTCACTACAATTGACATCCTTACACTTGAGGATTTTAGTTGAAGTGCATAAAAAATGCCTATCAACCACTCGTTAGTACTAGCAATGGGTAATATAGCTGGCTCATATACTCTTTTATAAGTCTTAACAGTATAACAATCATCAACAAAGTCTTCGGCTTTCAAACCTTGATCTCCAATAGCGGAAATGGCATGCATGCAAGGTATACCACTCAGTTGCCACACTCTACAAGTGCAACTTCTCATCTCTAAATCAACTGAAAATAGAATCTCAATCCCACAGTCGGTTTGGTAATGCCTATTGGTTGACTTCAAGGGGACACATTCACCAAGACGTTTCATGTTTTTTAAAAGTATATCCTGAATTTTTGGTGGTAATCTTCTTTTCCATTTCTCTGCACCATCTCAGCACTCTTGCATCTGCACCATTACCCATTGTCTGATCCATTCTAACATTGTAATAATGGGCTTATCCCTACCATCTAAGATTACAGCATTGAAGCTTTCACAACTGTTGTTCGACAACATGTCACACTTAGATACTTTGCTAAAATGAGACTTTGACAACTGCTTAGGGTGTTTGTTAGTAAACCAATCTGTAACTTCAGGCTCCAATTCTCTCATTTCCTCCATTACAGTTTTAAAAAGACCCTCCGTAGTTGCTCTAGCAGCCTTCCAACGTGCATTCTTGTACGCTAAAGCCCCAAAACCTTTTCTTTTTAAGTTATTGTGTAGATGCTTCACACAAAATCTATGTTCGGTATTAGGAAAAACCAGCACCATTGCTTGAATCAGATCCTTCTGCTTATTGCTCATAAATGTCTATCTTTCTGGATGTTTAATATTTAAGTCTTTCTTTAAAATGAGCAAAAACCACACCCATGTATCGGTGTTCTCAAAAGAGACATTAGCCCATGCAATGGGGTAGATTCTATTGCTAGGATCCACACCAACGGCGGAGAGTAGTACACCCCCGTATGGCCCTTTAAGGAAACATCCGTCTAAGCCAATAAAGGGCTTACAACCTCTCTTAAATCTTCTCTTCAATGCATCAAAACACACATAAAATCTGCTGAATCTTTCTGTCAGGAATCTGGTCGTGATACTATAACATTTGCACCAGTACCTGTAATATACCAGATTATGAACCTGAGTATTGTAACACTTCGACCAATACTATGTATATAATAGTAAAAAAACTGATTATATCAGTAGATTAAAGAGAAATGAAGAACAATGAAGACGATGATTTACAGTGGTTCGATCATGAAGATCTACATCTACTTTAGGATCAGAGGTTATTTTATTGAATGATAGGTTTACAAGAGAGAAGATCACTCAGAAATGAAGGAAGATACATTTCAAACTCAAATTGAAAACTCAAAAACTAATCTAACTTGTGGTAACTCCTCTTGTTGTAAGCTGATTTTGGCCCAATATATAAGCTCCAAGATAATCGTCCCATATACCAATAGAAAGCCTGGAATCCCAGCTTCAATCTTGAGATGATAACCATTCAAAACAAACCCGTCTGAACTGCCAAAAACCACCCTAAACAGACCCACTTGACTTGATATCAAAATATCCCAAAACTAACTTGTAATCGTTTCTGTTGTACCAGCTCATTTTGCATGAGTTTCCAACCATGCTAAACATCCAAATTGATCTAGTAACCTCCAGCTAAGTAGTCCATGTCAGTCATGACCCATTGTATGAAGATTTACACCCAATCTGTACAGTTCCCCTTCTTAAACTTCATTCAAACCAAACATGCACCTCCTAACCCCAATACTGCTTAGATTTGAGCAACAGCTCCTCCTTGAACTAACAAACACCAATCAACCTCTTGCGCAGCTCAAACTTTTCGATGGGAAGAGGCTTAGTACAAAAATCAGCAAGATTATCACTTGTACTAACTTTACAAAATTTATCAAAACCTTGATCCACCATGTCTCTTATGAAGTATAACTTCACATTCATGTGTTTAGTCCTTTCATGACCCTGATACTTTGACAAAGGTATACCACTTTGGCTATGACATAAAATATTGACAGCATTCTGTCTAACACCAAACTCCTACTTAGTGTCCAAATTAGATTCATAATCCGCTTCCACAAAGCCTATGAATGCATTCTTTGAACTAGCAGCCCTCTTGAACCTTAAGCCTGTTGCTAATGGTCCTTTGATGTACCTTATTACCTACTTGATAGCTTCCCAAAGCATTCTATCTAGATTCCCCATGAACCTACTAACTATACTCAAAGTACAAATCATATCCGGCCTACAACATATCATGACATACGTCAAACTCCCTACTTCATTTGCATAAGGAACCTTTACTGATTTTTCTTGTTCTGTAGCTGCTCCTTTCTCACTAACATGTGCAAGACTTCCATGCGAAAGAAGTGTGATGTTAGTCAGGGGCGGATGCAGTATAGGTACAAGGGGGTATAGCTGTACCACCAAAATAAAAAATAATATTTATATATATAGTCTATGATTACTGTTATACTCCAACAGCTTAGTGGTTAGAGCTCTCCTACCTTGACCCCATGTTAAGGGTTCGATTCCCAAACTTCATTCCTCTTCTTTTTTATATTATATTGTTTCAATAATTTATTTTATATTTTTCATTTCTATATGCCCACTTTTTCAAACTGTCTTACAATTATACCTGGGTCAATCTCGTTATCCATTTTTTCTTCTTCATATTTATATTATTTATTTATTTATATTTTTTTATGTATTTCATATTAATTAATTGTCAAACATATGTTTTTCTTTTAATGTTATATACTCCACCTTCTTTCTTTTTTTTTCTTTTTCTTTTCATTTTAAACCTTGTGTTTTTTTATCTTTCATTTTATCTAGAACTTAAATTATTAATTAATTGCAACATAAATTTACATTCAATTCATTATTATTGTTCTAAATATGTGTTATGAATTCTTGATAATAATATTTTTAATTACTTTTTTTTAAAAAAGTAGACAGTGTCAATAGTAATTATAATTTTTCCAATTATATTTATTTATTATAGGATTTTCAATATTAAAAAAAATTATAATTATATGTGAGCGAGGCTCTTGTGCCCCGGGGATACTGTGTCCCTTTGCAATTTCCGTGCCCCTTTGTATTTTAAACCCCTACTAATACATAGGATTAAATAAAATATGGAGGAGGAGGGTTATGTTCCTATGGGGCACGGTGTGTCCTCGGATACACAAATTTTTGCCATTATGTGTCTTACCCCCAAATCTTATTTCCTGGATCCGCCCCTACTGTTAGTGCTGTCAAATTTGACAACAGCCTGTGTTGTTCGAAATGCTATAGCATTTGCAGTAATACTATCTAAGAAAAACAAATCATCCTTCCTGATCCCTTTCATCAACACCTTTCCACCTCTTGACACAACCAACTGACAATTTTCAGATTGAAACGTGCACCCTGAAGAATCAAGCATACTTAAAGAGATGAGGTTTCTCCTAAGCTCTGGAACATATCTTACATTGGTGAGATTCCTAACCACTCCATCATACATCTTGATTTGAATCATTCTTATACCTCTTATCTTGCAGGCCTGGTCATTCCCCAAGAGAACTAACCCTCCATTAAAATGCTTCAAATCAGTAAACCAATGCCTCATTGGTGTCATATGATAAGTCTAACCTGAATCTAACACACAATCAACATCACTACCCAAGGATGTTATTGACAATGCCTCTGCATAATATCCAGCACCTACCCCTTGATTCTCCATGGTCTGATTCACCTGGCTTCTGCCATTATCCCAATTTTTAGGTGCCTTCCCATTAAGAGCTTTCCACTTAAAGCAATTCTTCTTAAAGTGCCCAGGTTCTTGACAATGATAGCACTTCTTTACCTCTGAATTCTCTCCAAATTTACCATCCTTTTTGTCCTGCTTCTTGTCTTTAGAACCTGCCCCTTTCTTGTTATTCTTACTCTGACCTGGTTTCATGACCATCAACCCTTCAGCTCCAAAAACACCATGTGTAGCAGCACTTGTAACAACACCATTTTGCAACTCCTTAGATCTTAATGCCACTTGAACATCATCAAGCCTTAGTCTATCCTTGTTTCCATACAAAATTGTATCTCTGAAATTCTCAAATGATTTAAGTAGAGATGATAACAACATCAATGCTTTATCTTTCTCTTCAATCTTGACACATATATTATCAAGATCATCCAAGATTTTGTAGAAATCATCTACCTGAGTTGTAAGAGGCTTTTCATCCGTCATCTTGAAGGCAAAGAGTTTCTGCTTCATGAACAACCTATTGGCAAGACTCTTCACCATGTATAAGGTCTCAAGCTTATTCCATATACCAAGTGCAGTGTGCTCCTTTGCAACTTCCCTCAATGCTTTGTCTCCCAAGTAAAGAATGATGGCTGAGTGTGCTTTCTGAAGAATCTGATCGTCTATAGGTCCCCTAAAATATGAAGCACCAGCTCCCGATGAATCTTTGATGATTTCGGTCTTCACCAGAGGAGGTGGCTTCAATATGTCCGCCAACCTTTGATGCACAAGGATTGCTTTCATCTTCAATCTCCAGAGACCAAAGTCTGTCTTCTCGTTCAGCTTCTCGATATCAAACCTTGTTGAATTCATCTTTAATCGCTGTAACTTCCCGCAAGACGACGCCAATTGTCAGGATGCCGGTCATGATACTATAACACTTCCACTAGCACTTGTAATATACCAGATTATGAACCTGAGTGTTGTAACACTTCGACCAACACTGTGTATATAATAGTAAAAAAATTGATTATATCAGCAGATTAAAGAGAAATGAAGAACATTGAAGAAGATGATTTACAGTGATTCGATCATGAAGATCTACAGCCACTTGAGGATCAGAGGTTATTTTATTAAATGATAGTTTTACAAGAGAGAAGATTACTTAGATATGAAGGAAAGATACATTTCACACTCAATCTGAAAACTCGAAAACCAATCTAACTTGTGGTAACTCCTCTTATTGTGAGCTGATTTTAGCCCCTTATATAAGCTCCAAGATAATCGTCCTATATACCAATGGAAAGCCTGGAATCCCAGCTTCAATCTTGAGCTAATAACCGTTCAAAACAAACCCGTTTCAACTGCCAAAAATGACACCCTAAATAGACCCACTTGACTTGATATCAAAATATCCCAAAACTAACTTGTAACTGTTTCTGTTGCACCAGCTCATTTTGCATGAGTTTCCAACCATGCTAAACATCCAAAGTGATCCAGCAACCTCCAGCTAAGTAGTCCACGTCACTCATGACCCATTGGATGAAGATTTACACCTAATCTTTACACTTTCTTCACCATCACTTGTCTTGGTTAGCAAAACAACAATTGAGTTTAGGATGGAATTTTTCAACTCATGAGCATAGTTCCACAACTTTTTATATTGATCAGCCAGTTGTCCATGAATAATTTCTAAAGCCCTCTTCTCTCTATAAACTAGTTGTTTTGAAATATTCACTTTCAAATCTGTAGATGTATCTTGCCTCCACCCCGCAACATTTGTCTTTGGATCATTCTGAAAGTTAGATATAAATCTATCTCCCAATCATGTTCCAGTAATATTTTTTACTTTAAATTCGGCTGGACACGTATGAGTAGGTTGATATGTTCCAATCCTCCAGGTTTCTTCCTTATCCTTCCACAGTAGATGTATCTTCCAATCACATTCCGAATTCTTACATTTAGCATGCATTCTCTTCTTGTCATTCTTCGCAAACTTCAAACATCTTTTGGTAATTATTGCATGACTTGGGACAGCCTTCTAAAAAAGCTTCTTATTCTCAAATGCCATCCCGACTTCAAAAGAAGGATTAAAAATTACAACCGGATTGAATACATTATTTGGATCAACTTCACCCTCTTCATCAGATACTATATACTCATCAAAACCATCACCTGCACAAACCACATCATCCTCCTCACTCTCCTGATCATCATTGACACCCGCGTCTTCCACATTACCCTGATCAAGTACGTAAGCATCCCATTTCATATCATCTTCGGACTCTTCATCCTCATCCTCATCATCATAATCACTATCTACTAAAACATCATCAACTAATCCATCAATATTATTCAGTACTTGATCAGCATTTTCACCATCTATTCCAGCGTCATCAAATTTTATTCTATCATCACCAAGTATATCACCAGCAACTCTAAACTCTTGCCCACCAAACTCCTTTCTCCACCATATTATTTAAATTCTACACATAACTGCATTATAAATGTAGGAAGACACGTTTTACCCTATTCAGCAAGTGATTCATCATCACTCAATAACTTAGAATTATTACCAAGATCTGCATAATACCTTTTATTTGAACCAATTGTACCGATTTACTCTAAGAACAAGTTTAGTGATGCATAATTGCAGTCAAGGTCTACATTAAAGTAATCAAGAATCACCTTTTCTCCACCAAAGTAATCACCTTTTACCCCCGTGCCTCAGGATTAGTGTCAATTCACCAGATTTAGGAGCTGCCTCAACATATTATATTCTAAAGCTTAAACAAGTCAATGCACCAACACAGTTTCTTATATTGAGTTTATTATACAACCAGTCTTAAAAAAATTTAAAAATATTTTAAAAAAAAGTAGAAGCATGTAAGAATATTCTTAATGAAGGCCTGTTATACATACTCAATCTCTTTTTTAACTCTATTTTTTCATATGGAGACAACTAGCTGGAAGACAACATGTAAAGCATGATGGGACCACAACAGCATAAAAGACAATAATAAATGGACAACAATACACATTTAATACTCGTAGAAAGACCCACTTTTACTCAAGTCACTCAAAAACTCAACAATTAGTGGAGCAAATTACAAATAAATACTCATGTGCATCTCATTTCTACTCCACACTCAGACACTGTACGAATAAGAGCCCAAAATTGGGAAAACACCCAAATTTTATTCCTCATCCTTTTCAATCTAATCGGTGCATAAACAGGGCTGAAATGCAAAATATTTCTTACGATAAAGTGAGGGTAGCTCGTGCTCCTTCTTCTTCGACCGGATGTAGAAGACGTCTGACATCTTCTAGCTAGTCCAACCGCACCGATGTCTTCAAGAGTTAGTTTGATTACGGCTTTAGCGTCAAGTTCATCAAACTTAGAATCAAAGGGATTTCCATTTTGGAGGATAAAATAATGGTGATTTGGGTAATAATAAGTAATAAGGGTTTTAGTAATTAGGAAAAATAGGTTTTCCCCTGTCCATTTACCCTTCTACCCCTGAGTCTTTAGGAAATTACAATTTTACCTTTTATTTTTCCCTCCAAAATGAGTTGACATATGATTTGGATCCAATGGCTTAAAAGTGTGATGATATGTAAAGCCACGTTATATTTGGATTTATGTTTTAGGGCACGTGTTCATAACCGCGATTTTTCGATGATATTAGTTAAAATCCGGTGACAAAAGGACCAAAAATGGACTAAAACGACTAATTTCGGATACTGGAGGACCACTTTTGAGAAATTACGAATTCTTAGGGCTAAAAATGGATTTTGCCTATCCTAGAGGACCAAAATTGATATTTTCCCTCAAAATTTGTGAGAAATTTAGAGAGAGGTTTCAGCGATAATTATTACATGCCTTTTATATAGATTTTGTGCATTAGTTTGGGTAATATAAAATAGTACGTCCGTCCCAAAGAGAAGTTCACGATTACTGTAGATACAAAGTTTAAGAAAAAAATATTTTTTTGCTTTACTTTTAGGGGTAGTTTGGTATTTTAGGTAATAAATAAATTATAAAGTAATTTATGTGAGTTGTGAAGGAGAAGCAATTTGAAATTAAATTGTATTGTGAAGTAATTGATTTGTGCGTTTTCTTTATTTGGTGGTGTGAACTTGTTTATGGGACGAACAAAATAGAAAGTGTGAATTTGTTTATGGGACGAAGAGAGTATAATTTTGTATCTAGAAGTAATTTTTTAAAATCAATGTATTGAACTCCCTCCGTCCCATGCAAATACGTGCTTTTACTTTTTACACGTGGATTAAGAAATATTATTATTTAATGTGTAGTGAGTAGTTGATTTACTGGGTGTGTGTGCCCCATATTTTAATGGTATTAGTGGGTGTTTATGGGTCCCACGTGTATAAAAAAGGAAATTAGACTATTTGGGTGAGACGCCCAAAATGAAAGAATGAGACTATTTGAAGGGGATGAAGGAAGTATGTATTTATAAAAAAATTAAAAAGTAAAAACAAAAATTATAATGAAACTAACAAATAATTGAAAAACTCTCTTGTGAGACGGTTATGAAATGGGTTAATTCATTTTTAAAGTATGCTTATTATATATGTAAAGTATATGCTTATTTATAGTTAAAGTATTTCAATAATAAATCATATTATAATACCCTAAAATCGTACTTTAATTCATCATTTATCATATTTTAGAGAACATACTTTAACAACCATTAAACATATTTTATCTATATAATAGACATACTTTAACACGTCTCACAAATCGTCTCACATATATAATGTCTCACAAGAGAATTTGTCTAAATAATTAACTTAAGAAATATAGCAAAAATACACCGTTTTATGGTCATTATTGAGGATCTTGGATGCTCTGTTACATTTTGGTCTTACATCTTCTGTTACACGCGTTAGATGAATGATACGTATGCAGAGAGAAAAATTTTAACTTTTCCCCTTAGGGTTGATTGTTAGGATATATAATAGTTTATCATACGTGTCAATCATACAACGGTTTGTAAAAAGAGATGTAACACCAAAATGTAATAGGAGATCCTAACCGATTATTGAAGGGAAAAAAATAATAGAAAGAAAGAAAGGAGTATTGGTAATTGACGAAAGATATTGAGGTAATGTTAGTTAGTATACTAATGAAATTCAACAACCAGTAGTTGCTTGTGGCATTTCTACATATAACTAGTCGTAAATCCCAAGACACCAACAACCAGAAAAGACACAATGTTATAATTACCACCACCCCACCACCATCACCGCCGCCATGACCATGCTTCAGCAACGGCGGATGCAGATCCATCTCCCGATCCTCGTCCGCCTTGCGTTGGTGTCGATGGTGGCGCTCGGGGCAGCACGACTCATCATTGATAATTTGAGGAAAAATCTTCTGACACTGGAGGGTCATCACAGGTACAAAATAAGAGTGCCCATTGAAGTGTCTGAGGACGAGAAGATCGAAGATGGATGTGATGTATTTCGAGGGAAGTGGGTGTTGGACAATGAGAGTTATCCTCGTTACACAGAAGAGAGTTGTCGGTTTCTTGTGAAACAGACGACTTGCTTGAGGAATGGGAGAAGAGATTCTTTGTATCAGAAGTGGAGGTGGCAGCCTCATGCATGCAATTTGCCAAGGTATGACAAACATATATATTTAACCAACAATTTTGAATTGATTCTTGTTTTGAAGATTTGAATTGATTAAATATTAAATAACTCTCCTCTCTTGCAAGCTTAAGATGAAGTGGTCATTTAACATGGTATCAGAGCATGCCCTAGCAAAGATCCAGGATTTGAACTTTACCGTCACCCATCTATAAAAAAATTTCACACCGCCACCCATCTATCAAAAAAATTTCACAAAAAAAATCATATGTAATGTTTTTGGCAAAAGTTAACCCTGCATGCATGTGATGAGGCGTGTTAGAGTAATTTGGCCACCCATTTATCAAAAATATTTTACAAAAAATTTCAGGCAAAAGTTAACCCTGTCTGCATGTGAGGTGCGTGTTAGAGTGATTTGACCACTCATATTTAAAAAAAAATTCACATTTCATGTGAGGGGACGTGTTAGCCTGATCTCAGGCGTGTTAGAGTGATTTGATTAAATATTATAGACGACTCACCCTTCACAAAAAATTTCGTGTTAGAGTGATTTGATTAAATATTATAAACGACTCACCTCTACAATCTTAAACTTTTAGATGAGGCGTGTTAGAGACTTAGAGTGATTTAATTAAATATTATAAACGACTCCCCTCTCTACCAGCTTAAGCTTTTAGATAAAGCGTGTTAGAATGATTCATTAAATATTAAACGACTCTCCTCCCTACAAGTTTATGTTTTTAGATGAGGTGCTCATTTAACAATCATCTATAAGTTAATTGATTGACCCACAAGCGTAAATGGTGTTAGATTTGATGGACTTAAGCTGGTAGAGATGCTTAGGGACAAGAGATTGATGTTTGTTGGAGATTCAGTGCAAAGGGGCATGTTTGAGTCCATGGTGTGTTTGGTGCAATCTGCAATTCCCAATGATGTTAGAACATCTATTCGACGAATCCCTCCGAGAAAAGTTTTCAAAGTTGAGGTATGTTTTATTTCTCTCACGCACACAAAGAAATTTTACGTTAACGTTGCATGGTAATTTTATCCTTTTTCTGTAGCCGGCATTCCCAATTCGAACAAGTGTTCTACATGTCACGAAAGTCTTCCTGTAAAACGGTCTCGTATAAATTATTTTCTTCGATTAATCCAGGAATTCAATGCATCCATCGAGTACTATTGGGCACCTTTCATAATAGAATCAGTATCCGACCATGCAACTAACCACACTGTTCTTAAACGTTTGGTGAAACTTGATGCCATCGCAAAGCATACCAAACAGTGGGAGGGAGCTCATTTTCTGGTCTTCGAGAGCTACGTTTGGTGGATGTACAAACCCACTATCAATGCTACGTAAGCTAATTGTCAATCCCATATTCGCATATTACCTCATAATAACTTAATTCTTTTCATTCTTGTTTTCTTTTTATCCTGAGGCTTTAGAGGTTTATATGACTTTTAAAATTATGAGTGATAATCTACATTTATTTAAGTTTAAATGAGGTGGTCGTTTAATATGGTATCAGAGCCCATGGTTAACGAAGATTCAGTGTTCGAACCTCATTGTTACCCATTTATGAGAAAAATTCCACATGCAAGACTTGAAACAAAATTTCCCCGCCGCCACCCATTTATGAGAAAAATTCCACATACAAGGCTTGAGACAAAATTTCCCCGCATGTGAAGGGGCGTGTTAGAGTGATTTAATTAAATATATTAAACGACTCTCCTCTCTACCGGTTTAAACTTTTAGATGAGGTGGTCATTTAACAATCGTGTTACTCAAAGATTTTCGTAAGACGAATAATAAATCATAACATTTTAATAAAAAATGATACTCGAAATAATGAAAAGTGACAGTGATGCAGTGGATTTTTATAAGACACGAATAATAAATCATAACATTGTATAAATGAAAAGTGACAACTATTTAAAAATGAAAAAAAAATCTCATGTAAGATGGTCTCACACAAATTTGTCCTAGTATAATAGAATTTAACTTTATGTTAAATCAACATATTCCGAGACTATTTTGATATGAGAGAAGATAAAATGATAAAAGAAAATGATGAAAATTATAAAAATTGTATTTTATCCGTCCCAAGAAAAGTTGCACTGTAGACATGAAGTTTAAGAAAAATTATTTTTTTATCAGCTTTATTGACTTTTTGATGGTAATGTAATATTTTTAGTTAATAAATAAATAAATTACTCTCTCGTCCACTTCTAAAGTGTCAATTTTACTATTTTTGGCGTCCGCTTCAAAGATATTCATTTCCCCTATTTAGTAAAAAGTACACAATATGGTCAACTACTTCTCTCTAATACAACTACCCACTTTACATATAATAATAATACTTCTTAATCCACGTGCAAAAAGCAAACGGACACCTTAGAACTGGACGGAGGGAGTATATAGTATGTCATTTATATTAAGTGAGAATGATAAATTTATAATTAAGATGTATTTTTAGGGTTGAGGATGGATGTGATGTTTTTTTTTTATGGTTAGATTTAATGTGGGATGGAAAAAAAATGCAAAATGTGAAATTTAACTTGGGATGAAGGCAATAATTAAGAAAAAATAAATAGAATGTTGGTAAAGTGGATAAATAAGATTTGTTATGAATCAACGCACTACAGGTGCTTCACTGTTTTATTGCTAATATGACATTAATTATTAATAGCAAGGTACTTGTATTACATGACGTTATTAATTCATGATTATGTAATAGGGTGAACGATTACAACACTTGAATAGGTTAATTATTTAAAACCCATGTTCATTAATGGGCAGGAGCTATTAGATGTATGGTTGGCATATGTTGTCATACTAGGTTTTTCCGTGTTCAGATTGCCTATTCCATTTGGGTGTTCCATTTGGTGTTCCAATACACCGGGTGTTCTAACACACTAGATGATTGACCCTCTTGTGTCCTGGAACAACAGATGCAGCACCAAAAGGAATAGTCAATTTAAACTCGGTTTTTCCTGACAAGGGATGACTGGTAAACTTTGTCGTTTTTTCTTGTTAGGTACGGGTCTTTTGACAACATCAGAGAATACAAGGCAACCACTGCATATAAACTGGCAATGGAAACTTGGGCAAATTGGATAGACTCCACCATCAATCCCCAAACTCAAAAGGTTTTTTTCGCAACAATGTCACCAACACACTTATGGTGAGCATTCCATTTCTTCCACAACAACTAACCATAAACAGGAATTACTCATAAGTCATAATTAACATCTTGACAAGAATATGAGCGCCAAATTTCATTTTCAGGAGTTGGGAATGGAAACCCGGAACGGATGGGAATTGCTTTAACGAGACGCGCCCTATCAAAGGACCCTACTGGGGAACTGGTTCTAATCTCGATATCATGAGGATAGTTGCTGATACAATTGCAAAGCTAAAGGTTAAGGTAAAAGTACTGAACATTACGCAATTGTCTGAATACCGAAAAGACGGTCATCCTTCGATTTTTGGGGAAAGAAAAGGCAAGCTTTTAACTAAGGAGCAGAGATCTGATCCCAAAAACTATGCTGATTGTATACACTGGTGCTTACCAGGAGTTCCTGATACTTGGAATGAAATATTGTATGCACTTCTTCTACAAGATTATCGATCACAATGATGCAATTTTGAATTTTATGCGAGTTGTGTACATTAATGGAGAAAATATGTTCAGTTAAATATGATTATTGGAAATATTAACACATGTAACTAACCTTCCTATATACTGTATAATATAAACAAGATCTCATACCAATGAAACAATCTGTTCACAGCAGCTCCCACTCTGTTTCAGACATCTCCAGTGATGAATGAGATTTAACTGCATGACTTACTGTGCTGATGAATGACGACGCAGAGCTTGGCTGACAATGCTGGTTTGACTCCATATTAATGTCCCCGTACAACAAAGACAGGTGCACGTATTCCTTGGATATTCTCTTTTGCGAAGTGAAAGCATCCTGTATTAATTTCTACAGAACAAACATAACAAAAAAATTGGTTGACCTGTGATGACTGATAGTGTTTATAAAATTTTTAAAAATAAGAACCGACTTTAGCCATAGAGCAATTTGATCAATTATTCCATGTAAATATGTGCCATACTAATTTTGTTTAGCTAATCATAGGATAGTGAAAAGAGACACCACCTTATAATATTTGAAATTCTTCCTGTGGTACACAGGATGCATACTGTTGCTATTCATAACAACAATGGTTCCATCGTCCTTCAAATCAGAAGAAAGATCAATTGTTTCCATGTCAAAGTCGTCACTATGATCTCTGAATTCATATATGTTTGCTGCAAGCATATAAATTTCATGTTCAGCAAGATGAAATTAATGCAGCTAAATCATGGAAGACAAAAGTAAAAAGCTCTTGCAGGAACAAATAAAAACTATTCTGCAACAACAGAAACAACAGCTTCCGAATAAAAATTAAATTACATAGGAAATATACTTATCGTTACTAATTTATCAAATTAATAAAATGGCATCACAATCATGCTCATTAGAGCAGAACTATAAGATAAAATGTAAAAAGTATTCAGAATGCTAAGTATATCAGTTGAATTTACCAGTTTCAGATGGCCTCATTAAAATATCAGAATGACCATCCTTATGATGTTGTCGCCTGCATGCACATGAACCTTCTACCAACTCTGACCTATCAGTCTTTACATTATTTTCTGCCAGAGTAAAGGGAAAAATACTGAGGGACTCATCTAGAAGAATGAAAAGATTGAAAAATATATATACAGCAACCGCTCGGGGATAACCATAAAAGAAAAATATCCAGGAACATAATAGATATAAAGAGGAACTAACCATTTGAGTCTGTGATAAGAAAACAAGGAAGTGCATCCTCACCCTTTATTACATCTGGGACACTTATGAGAGCAGTAGGGGTGTTAAAAGCAAAACCGTCACATTCACCATGGTGACAGATGTTTTCAGCCTTCATATGAGATCCCGTAGAGGTAGACTCCAAAACAGAAGAAGACTTTGGTGATGTACAGTTACATGAAGACATAATCCTTTCTTCTTTTTCTTTCCAAGAATCATACAAAAGCATGCATTCAGTGGGCGATTTGACTGAAGTTAAAAGATGAAAAGTATTATCTTCAGTATAATAGTTATCACTCAGAAACATGTCTTTTCCCAAGGCATTGGTATTAGCATCATTGTCAGAAGAAAGGGGTGATTCCATCAAAAGACAATAATTTTCATTAACTTTAAGAGTTGAAGTTATTGATGGTGCAAATGAACTTCTATTATCAAAATATTGATTCTCCACCACAGTTAAACTGCTTTCAAGTAATCTAACATTGCTTGAACTATCAGAGAGACACTCTGCATCTTCAAAAAATATCTTATTTCCTTTTTGATGGTTAAAATGCCACGATTCATTTATGCAAGATGTTAAACCTTTATCATGAGCTGTGAGCGTCAAATTCTTATCATCTTTATTAGACGCTCCAGAAAAAATTTCATTGTTGACGCTTGAATTTGCAGTCACTGGAGTTGAATCCCTTGTAATCTCCTCTTCTAGATCACCTTCTTCACCATTTTGGATTATGGCATCCCTACATTCTCTCAACTGTAGACAGTAATCTGCTTCTATAGAAAGATCTGTAACAGGGGGCTCAGAAAATTGCATTATATAGTCAACTTCAATAGGCAACGATGTATCTGAATCTCCCAATAATGTTTGAGTTGAATCCCTTGCAATCTGCTCTTCTAGATCACCTTCTTCACCATTTTGGATCATGGCATTCCTATATTCTCTCAACTGTAGACAGTTATCTGCTTCTGTAGAAAGATCTCTAACAGGGGGCTCAGAAAATTGCATTATATACTCAACTTCAATAGGCAACGATGTATCTGAATCTCCTAATAATGTTTGAGTTGAATCCCTTGCAATCTCCTCTTCTGGATCACCTTCTTTACCATTTTGGATTATGGCATCCCTACATTCTCTCGACTGCAGACAGTTATCTACTTCTGTAGAAAGATCTCTAACAGGGGGCTCAGAAAATTGCATTATATGGTCAACTTTAATAGGGAACGATGTATCTGACTCTCCCAACGATGTATCTGAATCTTTCAATAAATGCACAGAACCCTGAATCAAAAATGTTTGCTTTGCATCAATAAAAGTAGAGTTTGAGTTGATGCTAGAAGCTGAAACATGATTCTCCATGTCAACTTGTTCATTGTCCACCAAATTTGATTGGGGTTTCACAGTATCTACAGAAAGTGGAAGTATATCTTGCACTACATTAGAGTAAAATCTTTTGACAGTCGTACCAACACCTTGCACCCGGTTTTCAACAAATTTCAATGTATCCTGTCCAAGGTATCAATTTGCAGCATGATAAAACTTAACTCATTTGAATGTATATATAATACAAATCACAAATAATTTATAATGATGTCAATTCCTATAGTGACAAATAAATAGAAAACTGACTTTTCTTTAAAAAAAAACGCCAAAGAGGAAAGCATTAGATATTCTATGGAACATAACCACTCTAGAAGATAATGTTAATTTAAATTTGGGGCCACTTGCAAAGCTACACAACTAAAGTAGAAGACAAATACTTGCAAGATGAACAACCACAGATAACAGATTAAATTTTTGCAACACACATTGGAAAGCTCTCATTTTTATTATGGCAGCGCATCCAAAAACGATTCCTTGTTTCATTCCTTCGATCAAAACAGTGTTTTAATAACATTATTCTTTCAAACATGCTAGGCCTTGAACAGAAAGAGAAGACACAATATCTTGCTTACGAAATCATCAACACCCCGACATATAGTCTCGAACTGGTTGTATAGGTTCCCAGCCAACAGTTTACCTTTCAGGTTAAAATCCATTGGAACACACACAATGTTCCCAGAAAAGCAATCCAGATGATTGCACCAAAAACGTAGACCACAATGTCAACAAAGGATTTAGAATTAAACCTGAAAGCAGTCATATAAGATTCTGTAAGCATCGTTCCCAGAAGTTATCAATAAGAAAAACAACAAACATTATGCAAACCTAAGTTCTGACAGCATAAAATCAGTACTCAAAGTTTGATAATATCTTTTGAGTTAAAAAGCATAAGCTAGCACAGCACCCTCCATTGGATAAACTAGGTAAGCTATGCTACTATGTGTTTCTTACTTCATACTTTAACAGCATGGAAAAACTAGAGTAGCAATCATTGAAGGCCGTCACACCATGAAATTGATAACCACCAAAGAGATCAAACAGTGAACAGAGATGCAGAAGCAGATGACTAAAGTAGACTTTAGCCAATAATAACAAAGAGAGAGCTGCAACAGATAACTGATCCAATATTAAATTCCAAGGGGATGTTTTCTTTAAATTCTAAGATGATAATGGTAATGGATATCAATGATAATGGTAATGGATATCATTGAATAATTAATGGGATTGACTGATGATCGTGATTGACTAGGGAAGTAGTAAGGGAACTATTCAACTAATTGGAGTTAATTTTTATGATCCAACCATCATAAATGAAAATGATCACTCCTCCATTTCCTCAAGCTGCCCCTAGTTTTAACTGAATTCAGGAAACCTCAAACTTCAAATTTCGATCACCTTACCTTATTTCAATAGTTCTTTCGGTATAATCTGAACATCTACAACAAAATTTGCGCCACGCGACCTCCAACTATCCACCCACGGGTTGCACGCAGAAGCTGATATAAAAAATACAATTATATAGGTATATAAAAGAGGAAATCTTTTTATGTCAAGTATGAGGTAGAAGATAAAGCATGCGTAGATAGGAAAGGGAAAATCGAAGGTAGAAAAAGAGGGCTCGCCTGGGTGGCAGTAAGCCGAGAAGGCGGAGAAGTGCGGCGTCCGAGGAATCTTGTAGGTGGAAGTGTCAAAAGTTTAACCAGGGTTTAACAGACCTAAATTGTCCGTCAAACACCTACACAACCTTGTTTCCGATTTCCTCTTTTAATTAGGGAAAAAACCTTTTATTTATTTATTTATTTATTTATTTATTTATTTATATTATTATTTTTTTATCTTACCCTTTTCTTACACCCAAATACATAACACTTTTTTTTTACAAATTATCAGCGTTACCCTATCCGGAGATTCTAATACCCACGGACAAATTAACCTTATTTATTTGAGGTTTTAGGGCCTGTTGACTATAATGAATATTCCAGTGTTCTTATAATCGGACCGAAAATTGAATTAGTGTCCCCAATGATTCGCGGTCGGACCGATCGGACCGACAGTTTAACCAGAAGAATGAAAATTACCTATTTTTTATAAAATTTTATTATTTTATATACAATTTTTTACATTAAAAAAATATTTAATTATTAATAAAAATATTTATGAGTCATCTTTATCATTTTATTTTTATTTCATAACGAACAAATTTCAAAACTTAATTCCAAAAATTAATTTATTAATCATATATATGAAATAAAATATAAAATACAAATAATTTAAATAGTATATATTTCAAAATAAAATTTCAAATATCAGAAACTAAAATTTAAAGTTAACCCCTTTATCAATTATCAAACCACTGCCACCGCCTCCATCCGCACTTTATTTGCTTTTTCATTCTCTCTCTTTTCATTTTCAATTTTCTCTGTCCAAATGATTTCTCTCACCACTCGACGCAAATATCATCCTGATTCTTCCATTAATCTCGCAATCGACACTGCGATTCTTGCCATTCTCGTCGGTTTCCCACTACTCAGTCTGACTTGGTCGTTGATAGAGCCGCTCCTAGATCTGCAGGTGGGTCTTCTTTTTCATCTCGCGGTGCTGGATATTCCGGCGGAGTTCTTGAACGTGGCTGGAATGACAAAGTAGGTGGGACATATGTAGTAGGATTCAATGTTAGGGTTTTATTGGGATGGGTTGCCAAAAAACGGCCGATTTTTGGTTTGGGTTGTTCACTGGTTATTCCGGTTTTGACCCGTGCAAATCGATTTTTTCCGGGTTAACTATAAAAGCGCTTTTATTGGGGTGTCCGGACCGGCCTTGGCCCGGTTCCAGGTCGAACAGGCCAGTCCGGTCCGATTTTAAAAATACTGGAATATTCAATCATCCATTAAATATATCTCTATTAAATACAAAAAAATTGTAGTGTTATATCTAATATAACCCTAATAAAATATTTGAAAATGAAATAAATATATTATCCATTGTTTGTTAGGATATCCTCTCAACTTCCTTTATTTCTCGTTAAATTTTCTTAATTCATTAATCGCTACTACGGTAAACAAATTCATAAATCTTTTAGTGAGTTTCGTCTTATCGCATCTTTTTATCTTCTTCATCCATAGAGTTGTAATTTCTCTTGTTCTATTATGTCGTCCTCATAGTCATCTACTGCCGCAACAATCATGATCGATATTAAACACAACATCATTTTTCTTTTGTTCTATGTCATTGTTCTCGTAATCGTTTCCCACCGCGACATTACGATCAATGTATAAAACTCAAGACAGTGAAGGAATTGACAAAAGAAATCGGTGGTGTAAGAAACGTGTAAATTATTTATAGAATGATGTGTTCAATGAGTGAGAGAGCAAAGCCTTACTGAAGACGATGAGAGAGAGCAGCATAAAGAGAATGGGAGAAAGTTCGCTTGCAGCAAGAAACCCACCAGCACCTAGGCTTCACTAAAAGAAACTGTCAGATTACCGACGGAAATTTTCGTCGTTAATGTATGAAAAATCCATCACTAAACAGTTTATCGACGGAATACCGACGAAAATCGAACGGTCGTTATTTTGATGGTCGGTAATTATTTACTGAATTTCGATAAATAAAATTATTCATCGGTAATTATGCAAATAAAATTCTTCGGAAGCCAAAAAATAGCGACGGAAATGCCGATGGAATTTTTTCGTCTCTAATTTCTGATGGAAAAATTCGTCGGTAAATACAAAATATGGGGTCATATAATACTTATTTTAGCGACAGAATTACCGACGGAATAAATTACCGACGAAAAAATCCGTCGGTAAATTCTAAATATAGTATCTAATAACACAATGTTAGCGATGGAATTGCCGACGAAATATTTTACTGACGAATTTATCCGTCGGTAAAATGTTAAAAGTGGGATTTAGCGACGGCAAATTCGTCACTAAAGTATTTATATATTTGTAATTTATATTTTTAAATTATATTAATACCTGAAAATAAACAAAAACTGTAATTGAAAAAACCTTCAAAACACAACCTAATATAAAATCTCCACAATTTCAAATAAAGATCCAAATTTGTCACAAAATATCAAATCCTACTAAATCCTTGTAACAAAATATCTGAATACATTAAACATGCTAACGAATCTCCTAAATCTGCATCAACATCATGCTCACGAATCTCCCGAATCAGCATCATCATTTGCATCAACATCATGCTCACGAATTTCCCAAATCAGGTTTTGGGTAGTCAATTGGCTTCCAAAGTCGTGCTTCCTGCCGATTTTATACATCAATTAGCATCAATACATTGACTGTACCTTGATCATATTAGATAACAATACTATATAGTTGAACAGATCTAAGATAATACTACACTAGTTACTTTGATATATAAGAGATTATCCGAAGACACATCAAGGAATGATATTTCTTCTGATATAAAAACAAGAGTTCAATAACCACCTCTATTTTTTCAATTCTGTCCACCTTATCATTTTCACATTTTTTCGAAATCTAGACAGGATCCTCAGATCCCATAATTGATACAGTTTTCACTTCTTAAAAACAGGTCTTGATTTTCTACTGTGACACTGTTGATGGCAAAAACAAATTGATGGAGGATATGTGATCGAGTTATTATTAAGAGGAATTCTTACATCAGTTGCCTCGTGATCGGGTTTCCCATGCTTGAGTGTCCATGGAGATCTTCCTTTCATTATATAACTGGTAAAGGCAGCATAGATCAACCATATGAAAATACTTATTATATCGAATATGAAGAGAAAATACAAAATATAGTAGTAATACACATGCATTCCCAACAAATGATAACTAATATTACCGTTCTAGAGCACTTAGTGCCAGACCAGGAACGAGACCATAATCAAATGCCTGCAGAATAGCTTAATTATATTACTATGGGAGTGTTGCTACAAAATTCACAAGGAATTTACAGCTCCTTGCAGACTCATAGAAGTTATGTTTCCTAGTTCAAATAAATGGAGCCAACTTTCACAAAATAAAAATTTAGCAAATTATGGTACTCACTGAACGAAGGCCTCTAAAGGTGAATCCTCATGCAGAGTGCGGAACGCAGATTCGGCTGCTAGCATTCCTGAGACAAAGAAGAATGTAGTTAATTAATTTAATATGGTTGTTTCCTACAATCGATTTTGCACTAGAAGTCTAATATTGGTTAGTTAGTTTTATATATTGACAAGTATAATGCAGTCATGCCATTTCTGCTTCCAGGATTCTCCACATACCCTTCAAGCGATAAAATATAAAGCTGGGGAGAATCCATAATAAGGGAGATGTTTCTTTTATAGGTTACTTCGTTAATCAAATACCATGTTTGCCCAAGTGACCTCACAAGCAATTTTCATAAAACCATAAATAACAAAATGGATCGAGCAACAAGTAGGGAGTTACTTATCATGATTTAATTGCCTCCAGTAACAATCAAATGGTTTCATTTTCTGAAATTAGGTAAATACCTTCTTTTTAAAAGTTAATGAGATTTCTAGCATTAGCATAAGGTGCAACTTGCAAGTCTTTCACTTCTTAGATGATGTCACCCCAGCTAAAATCTCACCAAATGAATAAAGCTAAAACAATGGTTAATATCTCATAATACTGATATAACTTGCTTTGTATGAACTATTTCATATCCTAGTCTATCTCTTGATCAAAATTCAACCTGATTATTTTCATGTTTAAATTGATTGAACCCAGTGTATTGTCCAAAGTCAACAAAACATTACAAAGACTCCCTAACAATCTTTAGGGAACTAGCTCTCATAAAGCAAGTATCAGAGTCATCCACTGAATATGAAAGACAAGCAAAACACAACAGCTGGGAATCTTTCCATTATCCTTGGAATGGCCATTGATGCAGATTACAAAGCCAGAATGCAATAATTAATTTCAAGGAAATTTTGGTTTTGATAATTTTTTTCCCCATTTACTCTAATCCAAGTAACAATTAGCCAAACAAAATAAAAATCTAATAAACCAATACCTGACTTCATAGCAGTGTAAGATCCTTTTATTTTAGGTACATTTAGAAATCCAGCTGAACATCCAATGATTGCTATACCAAGAAAAAAAGGATATGGTATGGACTGCAATTTAACTAACATCATATTTTGTTTGTATTAGATTTAACACATATTTTTCAGAAACAGATTGTACTGAAGTAATATGTAGAACTTTCCCAGTATGGTAACAAACTACAGAGTACTATTTCGTAATTATTCAATAATTTGCTTTATCCCTTTCCAACACAATTATGCTTTAAAAAGTAAAGGAAATCAAACTTCTTGACTCACCTGGTAACCACCTTCATTTAAGGTGCGAGCACCATATTCAAGGTAAAAAATATTAAAACTATTCAAGATAAAAAGCAAATTTGTACAGAGTGTAGAAAGTTGCAGTGAAGAAGTGAGAAGCAAAAGGCAGTGAAGGACAAAAATATACTTAAAATTCTTCATAAGGACTCAAGAACGGATTATTATAATTCAAGGCAACCACAAATCCGATGTTGAACAAAATAAAGAGAAGATTCTTGAGCCAATACCCCCTCTTAAAGAGCCAATTGCTTTGTAGTTTCCATTACTTCATCACTTGATATCTAGAAATGAACACGAATAAACAGTAAGAACAACAATATTACATATTACATTAATTGAGTTCACTAGTGCGAAGGAGGAATTTAAATCCATATACATGAGAATATATAGCTAGAAGTACACTCCTTCATGCATTAAAATTCATGTACTTATACTTACTGCAGCTGTTTGTTTCTTGGATTGATGATCCAATCTACTACCTTCTCTCCATCATCCAATAATTATCCACAAAAACATGCTGCAATGCATCAACACAAGTACTACCCGACAGGCTGTTACACTCTCCAACAAGAAATAACAACAGATAAACACCAAACAGTCAAATGTAAAAGAAAATCACTGAAAAAAACAAAGAGTTCCCTCACTTAACACGAATTTCAAAGTGAAATTGAACTGTAAAAAGATTGCGTAAAAGTGAGCAAGAGAGAAGAAGCAAATCCATATGAGAAGCACTTCAATCTAAAAAGTAACACTCAAATTTTCAGAGCGCAATTCAAGACCACAAAAAATACAACTCAGAGAAACTGATACGTTTATTATAATTTTAATTTATGCAGATAACGGTTAATTCACTTATTTTTTAGCCCAAATCATGATGAAAGAGGGGGAGAGAAGAGAGATCTGTTATGTGAGTATCTAATGCACACCGTATATTCTCTCTGTCTACCATTCTATGTATATACTTCAGCGATAAAATCACATCTTTCATTCGCCAGATGAAGAGAGAATTGCATCTGCAATTAGCTGGAAGAACTATCGTGCAAGAATCGAGAAAAACTAACTCAAGAGAATCGTGTTCTCTTCGCAGGATGCAACCGAGGAAGAAAACTACTTCGGCTGAAAAACATGCTCACTTTGATTTGAGCAGCTGCTAAGGGAAGATTATAAGACCTAGACATTGAAGACAAGTTGAGGCTACCAGCAAAAGACTGAGTACTTCAAAACACTCTAATAAGGACGGTCTAGAAAGAATTGAGTGAGGAAAACAACATGCCTGGAGTGGCCGACAGTAGGAACGACGGCGCGAGAGCAAAAGACGGCGCCACAACAGGAACGAGTGTGAGGGAGAGTGATGATGCCGGTGGCCGGAGCGAGCAGACAGCGGGTGCGGCCGGAGCGAGAGGACGGAGGGTGCGACCGGAGCGCGAGAGTGATGGTACGGGCGGCGCTACGGTGCTTCGTTGGTGGCTAGGGTTCATCGTCGAGGGTTTTATTCATGTGAGAGTTGAATTCGGGGGATTAATATTTTGTGTTTCAAATTATATAAGGTATAGGAATTTGGGAGTTTTAATTCCAAGTATGGAGGAAATCTCAATTTCATCATTCACGATTTTTTGGGTTATCAAACGATTTACGTTAAAAAAAAGAGAAAATGCATTTTTGTTTTTTAAATAAAATTTATTTATTTACCGACGGATTAATTCCGTCGGTAATTAAGGACTAAATTTATTATTTTAAAAAGTTGATATATTTACGGATGGATTTAATTCGTTGGTAAAAAAATAAATTTAATCTTTAATTTACCGAAGGATTTAATCCGTCGGTAAATATACATTTAATATATTTACCGATCAATTAATTCTGTCGGTAAATTAATGATTAAATTAATTTTTTAAAAAAAATTAATTTATTTACCGACGGATTAAATCCGTCGGTAAATTAAAAACTAAAATTAATTTTTTAAAAATTAAAATTTAATATATTTATCGACGGCTTCAATCTGTCGGTGAATTAAAGACTAAAATTATTTTTTTAAAAAATAACATTTGATATATTTACCGACGGATTAAATCCGTCGGTAAATTAAAGACTAAAATTAATTTTTTTTTAAAAAATAATTTATTTCCCGACGGATTTAATCCATCGGTAAATTAAAAACTAAAATTAATTTTTTTAAATTAAAATTTAATATATTTACCGACGGATTTAATCCGTCGGTAAAGTAAAGACTAAATTTTTTTTAAAAAAATACTATTTGATATATTTACCGACGGATTTAATCCGTCGGTAATCTTCCGGGATTTATTCCCTCCAAAATACCGACGAATTTATCGAAGAAAAAGAAATCCATCGCTAATTCCTTTGGTAATCCGTCGCAAAAACCGTCGAAAATTTCTATTGATGATTTTTAAAAAATAAATCACATTAAATAAATAAACCATCTGTAATTCGTCGGTAAATCGTCAGTAATTACCGATGATTTTTTTTCGTTGGTAAATCCGTCAGTATTCTGGCAGTTTCTTGTAGTGCTTGGGCCGATGTAGATTAGGTTATATAAAATTAAACACATAATTGTAATTTAAATTATCTCTAAGTAACGAGCTCCATTCTATGCAATATAGTTTGCGAGAGAAATGTACAAAGATTATATCATGCAAAATTATTCATTTGTTGTTCATCATTTGCCGGAAAAATATATAAAAAAATTATGAAGTGCAAAATTATTCACAAGTTGTTCTAATTATAAACTAATTGTGCAAAGTTATTCATGTCAAATTCGCCGAAAAAATATGTAAAGTAATTATATTTTGCAAAATTATTCACTAGTTGTGCATAATTATACACTAATTGCGCAAAATTATTCATGTCAAGTTCGCCGAAAAAATATGTAAAGAAATTATATAGTGAAAAATTATTCACGTCAAGTTTGCCGAAAAATATATAAAAGAATTATGTTGTATGAAATTATTCATTAGTTGTGCATAATTATACACTAATCGCAGTAATTAAAATAAATTTTAGGAAAGCAAATAAATTTAGGTAATAATAAATTATTTAATAACACTACAAATCAATTGTGTATAATAATTTAGGAAGAGAAATACACTAATTATGCAGTAATTAAAATAAATTTTAGGAAAGCAAATAAATTTAAATAATACATTATTTAATAACACAGTAAATCAATTGTGCACAATAAGTTAGGAAGAGATATAATTGGAATATGTTAGATTGTTAAGGTAATTATGACATAGGATTTCAAGGATATTATCATATCTCTATTATTAATTAATTAATGTATTAAAATGATAATATTGGAATTGCATAGGTAGATATTATAATTTGAAGTGGATGTATCCAATAGTAATATTAAGGTGCAATACTACTGACCAACAGTTTTTAAGGTGCAATAGTGTCAATTTTTATCCAATGACCCGAATATAAATACGCTAGTGATTAGCATATGGGTCATTCACTATCTCACTTTCTCTCTCTTCTGTAACGCTCTCTCTCTCTCTCTATCCCATATGTCCGCTTCCTCTCTATTTCTATTGCATTCCTATTGCATTCTCTCTCTTTCTCCCATCTCTCTGCAGCTCTCTGCCGCCGCCTCTTCCAAAATCGCTGCAACGATACCTCTTAACCTCTTGGTTTCTTCGAGATCTCTGTGCAGCCTCTCCACTAAGATCTCTCTACAGCCTTGATGAGAGTGAAAATTCATGTAATTTCGGGTTCGATTTAATACATCTTTGAGTGTATAATTGATATAAGTGCACAAATATTTATATTTTGAATTATTATCGACTAAAAGGTGTATGAGAGGTATTTTGTAGTGTTTTGATAGGAAAAAGGTTCACGAACGCAAAGTTGGAATGAAGGATAAATTCGTACTACTTGCAAGCAAACAGACGTCCACTTTCCATAATTTTTCTGTATCTGTATGGAGGTCCAAATTGGTTATGTAATATATGGTTGGAAAGCTACGGAAGAGAATATCATTTTGACTCAAGGAACACCTCAATTGGAATTAAAAAAAAAGTTATGATCAAAATGGTGACATCGCGCAAGTTGTTCCTGCTCAGCATGACTGTTCCACTTTTCATGGCTTGTTCTACATTCAAATGTTGGAATTTTTGTGAGTTCTTTATATGGATAGAAATATAAGGAAGAGAGGATCACGTGAGCATAAGAATCACTCAAATCAAAATTCGAATGAAGAAGTTATGCTCAAAACCGTGAAGTCACGCAGGTTGCCGACCTCCAAACCGGGCAACCCTTGTTCCTAAACGGGCACTCTTGTTTCTAAACGGGCATGCAGCCATGTGAGCAGCTTTTCTACGTGTTTTTCATCACCGGGCGACCTGCCCGCCTTAATGTACTTACCGGGCACCAAGATCTCCAAACTAGGTTCACACATACGTCAACCGAGCGTGCATGCAATCCACCGAGCGCAAGAATCCCAACAACGAACACATCGTCAAGTCCACAAGCACGTCACCATGCGCCTTACAATGTGAGATTCTCATCTCCACGCGGGCTACCAAGCGCCAACCGTGTGACCAATTTTTACACGCCATGTCATTTATTTTTAGCCGAGGCCCATCTGTGCGTGTATATTACGGCTCCAGCTCTATTTTATTCATCAGAACTCAATTCACGACGTCACACACCAACAAAACCCTACCTTCACCCATATTCTTCTATCCTTTCACCAGAGAGACGATCGGAGTTTCTACTTGGATAGGAGATGGAGATTCCAACGGATATCGTGATTGAAGAATCGGAGTCCTCAAAAAGGGTTCTTTATTTTTCAATTATTTATCTTTATTATTTTAGAACAATGGTTGAGGCTTATTAAAAATTTGTGATTTGCCTTTGTAAATCCATGGGCTAAGTTTTTTTATTGGTAATGTTAGGACTTTAAGATAGTTTTGACTATATGATTTTATTTCCCTAGACTTGGATTTATTACTTTGTAGAATGTTTATTTCCTTATTGAAAACCATATTTTGAGACTTCTTCTGGGTTTTGATTCCTTTAATTATTCTTGACGGTAGCACTGATTGATAGTTAATAGGATTCTTTATTTCTGCATAATAATTGTTGTTTCATGTGGCAAACTTAGGTGATAGACCTATAATTCCTAAGAGTGTTAGACAATGAATTTGAAATATTAATTACTTTGTAAAACATCTTTATTAGGTAATTGGTAAGGAGATAAAAAAGGTTAATAATTTAGTACCTAGAAAGGGAAGTCTAGTGCTCTAGCTTTAATGGAATATAACATGAAATACCTATAGAGGGAGTGAGAGTTAATTCCTTATTGATCCTAGGATTTGCAGCTCATTATAAGTGTTAGATCTACCCGATCAAGGTGATTTAACAGGCTTAGTGATCCTCTTATAAATGTCTGCAGGTAATTAATTTGAGTCTAGATAAATCAGTCACGTAGTTAAGATGTTTGCTCGAGCATTACCAATTCTTCATTCTTGAACTCGTAAATCGTTATCTCTTGCGTGATTTATTTCATTTCATGATTATTTTAATTATTTAATTTTAGTTTTTATTAGTTAATTAATTGTCTTCAAAAAATCCCAGAATTTATCTTGCAATTGAATTGTCATACATAGAATTATTTATTAAATTTAAAATTATCTCGTGGGAACGATAATTTAACTTGGTCACATGCATTACAATCGATCCCTTACACTTGAGGGTGAAAGAAAATAGCAATCAAGTTTTTGGCGCCGCCTGCCGTGGATAATTTATAAATTTAAATTTAGTTCTATAGTGATTTATTTTCTTGTAGAACGTTAAATTTTATTTGTTATCCAAACAATTCTGATTTTTCTTTGTGAGAACAGGTGTATGATCACTAGGTCAAGTGGACGAGCAATCGAACCGTTAAACCTAGAGCTTGAAGCACTTGTTAGAGAAAACAGAAGGAAGAGAAAGCAACCAGCTACACCTATTCCTAGACCATAGTTAGATAGTTATCACTCATCAGAAGAAGAGGTTGAAAAGCTTTCACAGATATTTGATGAAGTTAACTTAACGGAAGAGACTGAGACTAGAAAGATGGCTGACGAGCAGGCCCCAACCCCTATGCGGGACCAATATAAACTGAAGCACACTGCTAATGATGGGCTGAATGGACCTGCTGTTGGCGTTTGATCATTTGGTTAACGTGAACCGTTAGAGTTCCATTCAAACTAAATCAGCGGAAGCAAGTAATCAAAGTTCGCATTACCTTTCACCAGGGTATGTTGATGAAGAACAACTGCAGAAAATAACCTCTTGATCTTCTGCTGTATTCCTAAGTCTAATCTTAATGTCGTGTGGGCGGCAATCTTCAACTACTTCTCAATCTTTTGTTCCCTTTTCCCAAGTATTAGGCGTGATTATTAATAGGGTAAACGGACAGCTGATATGACTTATTTATAGGTTACAGCAGGGACCAGGAGGAGAAATTAGAGATGGGTCTCCATTGGGCTTAAGTATCTAAATTTAGCCCAAAACTTATACTTAAGTCCAATAATAATAATATATACCACTAAAATATTATTACTGCACTACCGCTCTAATCCCATAATAACGTTATGGGATCCTTCTTATTATGAGCTTGTTAGTCTCCCCATGTTTAAGATATAAAATGCCCATTAATTAATTAAGTTACTGACAACTCCATTAATTAATATCTCATCCGAGAGTAGTACCACTCAACCTCATTATCATGCCGGAATTAATCCACTTGCAAGATTTACATGATAATCCTTATGAGCTCCTTAAGGCGACATCATCAACCTATACCGGGCACGAATTCCTTCTACAATCAACAACACACCATAGAGACAGCACTACTTCCCAACTCACCGAGTTTATTGATTTAATTACATGTAAATCTCACCCATTGATTAATCAAAGAAATACATATTGCCTTACGTGTCGAAGTTATTATATAGGGATTAAGAGCACAAACATCCATAATAATTGAGATTAAGTTCTCCTATATAGTCAGTATAAGTTGAACGATCTCAAGCGGTCCTGCTCAATACACACAAAGGGCACTGATGTGATTCTATAGTCAAGACAAACTAATACCAAATCACAGTACAACCATACCGATAGAGAGTCCCCTTCTATCTCAGTTGTAAGCATCTACAGTATAAAGTAAGTGGACTATTGCATCGGACATATAAATAAATTATAAGACGATATCATTTGATCATATGATTCTCATTTCAAATAAATTGTTATAACATTGTTCATACAAAAAGCTAGACTTTTAGTATCAATCCAACAATCTCCCACTTATACTAAAAGACTATGATGTCATGTCTTCAGCCATACATTTGATTCCCACTCCCACTACATGACCATCAAAAGCTCTCGCCTTAAGGTCCTTGTAAAAGGATTCACTAAGTTATCATCCGATGCAATCTTGGCGACAACAACCTTCTCCTCATCATATGATTCCTCGTAAAAAGTGGTACTCGCGCTCCATGTGTTTAATTGCTTAAGGGCTCGTGATTCCTTCAAGTTTGCAACTGCACCATTATTATCACGATAAATTGTGATATCCTTCGGGAAACTTAGAAACCTCATCCAAGTCCATCACGAAGTTACTAGAGTCATACATATACTTTGGCTGCCTCAGAGGCTCCAATTTATCATCTTTCCATGGTGGAGTCCGAAATATATTTCTATATGACACTCCTCCATATTATGGCTTTACTTCCTAAAATTAAACACATAGCCTTGAGGTGGATTTACAGTCGTCCTACTTGACTTGAAAAATCCAAATCTACTTAATCCACAAGAAGCGGTGAATCTGTCGTGTAAGCCTACATATAATTTCCACTCATTCTCAGGCACTTCAAATACGTCTTACCGCAGTTCATCTTTCTTGTTCCGGATTGCATTGATACTCACTGAACATGCGTTTAGCAAAACAGATATCCAATCTCGTGCATAACATTCCTTAGATTAAGCTTCCTTATTAGTCGAAGCATAAGAAACTGTCTTTATCACTTTTATCTTCTTTTGTGTCATAAGACATATTCCTTAGATAAAGTCACATGTTAAAACGAGTAAGGATTGTATCATTTCATGAAGCTTGAGATAAGTACAACATCCTATCTTGTGATCCGTATCACCATGATCGCAAGAATGTGTTTTGCTTCTCTTAAGTTCTTCATTTCATACTACTTTATAAACTATACCCATACGCCCGACAATACTATTTCATTGTCTACAATGTGCAAGATATCATCTACGTACAGTACAAGAAATACCACCACGTTTTCGTCACCCTTTTTTAATACACAAGACCCATCCGAGCATTGATTAAATCCATGTTACTAGATTTCCTCATCAAAACAGATGTATTTTGAGTTTAAAACTGCTTTAGTCCATGAATGGACACTTTTAAGCTTACACTCAATATGCTCTACGCACTTTGCAATGAATCATTCTTGTTGCTCTACATAGATGTTTTTTTCAAGACTTCCAATCACGGAAGCTGTATTGACATCTATTTGCTATACCTCATAATTCAATATGAGCAGCAATAATATAAAAGAATTTAGATCGACTTAAACTAGCTACCGGCAAAAAGGTTTCCTCGTACTCGAACTCACCATTCATTCTGAGTGTATCTTTACGCAACAAGCCTTGTTTCAAAATATCATCTTACAGTTTGATCCTCTTTTATTTTGTTGAACCGCTCCAATGGCTTTCACACCATTTTATGGTTCTACAAGCACCCAGATCTAATTTAGAATCCATAGATTCTATCCTAAAAATCATTGCTCTTTTCTAAGATTCCGCTTTTTATCTTGTAGTGCTTCGTCGCACCCATGAGCCGATTTCATGTTTACTAGGGACCAAGTCTCACGACTCTCCCAAATATAAATTTTTCAGGTTGTAGAACAACCCTCCCACTACGACAAAATACTACATGCAATTGTGTATCAGACGTATCACGCGATCCCGTTTCCTTGTGGTATATCCTCTTATATAATTGGTACTAAACTTTGTGTTTTTCCTTCTCACATCCTTTAGAACAATTTATACATGGGTTTGTGATTTATTACATAATTCTTTTCCAAAAATCTAGTGTTCGTGTTAACAATCACCCTTTGGACTTTGGACTATCAAATAAGACACCCTTCATTTTTCTAGGATATCCCACAAATAGACAAAGATCCTTATGACATGTTGTTTCTAGGGCATACCCATAAAATGAATTTAGTAATTTCAAATAATTCATCATCTATCTAACCATTTTCATAAGAGTTCCATACCTTCTTTTCGCCACACCAGTCGGCAGGGGTTAGCCCGGTGTTGACAACTTGGGATTCAATCCCAATCTCTGATAAATAGCTCCTAAACTATCATAAGAGATACTCACCACCGCGATTAAATCGTAATGACTTGATATATATTCGATGACCCTTCACCGCATGAGCCATGCACTTTTGAATTAATTATAGTACTCAGACTTGCAGTGCATCAAATAATATCTAACCACCTCTCATAGGGATAATCTTAGGATCACATAAATCATAATGAACCAATTCCAACATATCTTTGGCTCTATACCCCTTTGCCTTAAAAGGCAATCATGACCTAGTTTCAGATGCCAAAAGTATGTTTGGTTAATATCCGAAGGTTCCTTTCTCTTATTGGATTAGAAGACGTGTTATTAATTACTATTTGTTGCATTCGTGGGATAAACATGATTTAAGAGTGTAAAAATTGTCCATCAACGTACTACAACAGATTATAGCTCCACCTTTCATTATAATGACCATCTCATTTAAATGTAGTAGAGTATCCATCCGTAAATGTACAGAAATTGATATCAAATTCTTTCTATGAAAACGTACGTAAAGACAATTTCTCAAAACCAAACGTTTATTCTTATCAAAGATAAATAAACAACTCCCACTACAATAGCCACTACTTTGTAGCTTACCCATGTATTCAATTATCTTATCATCACTTAGTTACACGCTTTTAGTAATTCCGATATCTACACACAACGTGTTAGTGGATGCTACCACTAATCATGCTTCAACAACTAGTGAATGAGATACAACCATGTTCACATCATGATGAAAATGAATTTCCTTCTCCACTTGTTTTGCCAGAAGTTTCCCACCGAATACAGCCTCTTCTAATTCAGGTGGAACTTGCTCAAAACATCTAGGCAAATTATGGAGAATAAAATTGACCTAGGTTTCCCCTTCAACTTCTACTCCAAGTCTTTCAAATTCATTCATCAAGTTAGACATGACTTCTTACTTTTCTAACTTACTCAAGTATCTGAAGAGTCGAATGAGACCATCATATTTTTATGAACCTCTGACCTCCCCACTAGAAACTTAAATAGGCATCAGAGGACATCCATAGTGAGAACACATATGTTTTCCTAAGTAGTAAAATTCAAAACCAAGATTCTTTTCTAATCATCTAATTTTGGACCAGTAATATAATTTCTTTTAGTTAACAATAAGTGAAATTGAGTGCCATTTGAAAATCTTGAGAATCATAAATAGATAAACAGATCAAACATTACGAATTTATCAATTTATATTGATTCCTTCAAACAATATAAAATAAAATTCACCAACATCTCAAGCACTGTGAGTCTGCATGCCATGATAGTCTGGACGTATACAAACCCTAACATTTACAAGAGAAGGTTTTACCCATTAATTTCATTCGTCAACCTAACCCCATGACAAAATAATTAATAATCGGTTCCTTTTTAGCCATGCAAATAATAGCAGTGACTCCGATGGGGAGGATACTTATTATTTGCATCTAAGTGTAAAAAATTATTTGATCCCAAGTCCACGGCCCAAGCTATGTGCCTTACAAATGGAGAAGTACACACGCACTCGGATAACTTCCTACAATCATCATAAAGAAGTTTGTACTAGTGATCCATGAATAAACTCATCCGATGGGGAGGAAGGTCTATGCCAACATGCAAGTTTATTCACATCACTTACAAACCAATAATGGAGGCCGTGTGAATTAATTACCAATCCCCTCTCCCACTTATTTATTTAACACCGATTTTACATGTATATAATATCTATCAATAAAATACGCATCCTAGCATGCTTTTATATTCTGGTCACTTGGGATGTTCTTCAGCATCGTGGTTTTATTGGGCCTTCAAGATGTTATCTATGCAAGTAGAAAGAGGAGAGCACTGATCACATCTTCATATCTTGTTCCATTTCTTTGCAAGTCCTTCAGTTTATCCTACAGGGATTTGCTTTTGGGGATAAAATATACTTAGATCAGACATTGGTTGAGTTTATATTTCAGGCTATTGGGATGCAGGGAAGCAAACATGTTTTGTCTCTTTGGAGACTTGCTATTGTCACTTATATATGGGCTATATGGTACTTCCGCAATACAATGGTGTATGGAGGATACACAGATGATCTGCATGATAAGAAAGTTAGTTCTTTGAAGATTGTTGCCATGATCACTGCACTGATTAAGGAGCTCAACGGACAAAATGTTGGAAACATGCACAACACAGTGGAGGACCTTGGAACTCTACATTACTTTGGCATTGTGGGTGTGCCGCGGAAGGCTCCACACATCATTCTAGTTCGTTGGTTTTCTCCAAAGCCGGGATGGGTAAAGATCAATATAGATGGACACGCTAATGGATCACCTGGATGCATTGCAAGAGGTGGTGTGTTTCGAAATAGCAGGGGTTTCTTTATGGGAGCTTTTACTACAACATTCGGAGTCGGTTTTGCCTTTGTAGCCGAATTGACAGCAGCTTTTCTTGCTATCAACATAGCTTTTGATAGAGGTTGGCATGATCTATGGCTAGAGACAAATTCTACTATGGTTTTGCATGTGCTACAGGAGGAGACGTCGAACATTTCATGGAGACAGGTTGCTTCATGGAGGAGAGCACGTGATATCCTTAATCAAATTCATTTCAAAATATCACATATCTATCGTGAAGGAAATTCTGCAGCGGATTCACTAGCGGACAAGGGAGGTGACTTCACTTGGATTGGAGAAGCCAGAGATGCCATGAATACCATCCTTTTCAAAGATATGAACCATACATACTATAGGTTCAAATAGCCATGGATATTATTTCATTTTCATATCTTTTGTTTCATTAGCTTTTGCCCTATGGGCTTCAACAGTCATCTTTGCTCTTTTCTTGTATTTTTCTTTTTATCTTATTAATAAAGGACCTATTGGGCTATATTCAGCAATTTAAAATAATAAATCACATAGATCATGCATATCATACATAACAATAATCAGATAATTAAATCAAATTATGACAATTATATATCTACAATGAAAAATGCACAAAAACACGTCAAAAAGAAAAACAAAACTGCTATTCCGAGACACGTCAGCACGGCTCATGCGCACTCCTGCACAAGTCGTGCCGCTCATGTGCCACCCATCACCGCGCCAGTACACCATGCAAATGTCGGTCGTGCCGCCTATCCGCACGACTCGTGCCGTGTCTGTCCGCCACTCTTACCGATCACCTCTGGCATACTGAAAACCACTCTCATCCGTGCCAGTGGTCGGCACAACTAGTACGACACAGTTGTGCCAGTTGTGCCGACGGCTTCTGTGCCTTGTGCCTATCCTCGCGCAATCGTGCAGCTGCTTGGCACAACTCGTACGCCAGCATCGGTGGCACTCGCGCCTGCCAGTCGTACTGTGTCGTGCTTCAAGGTGTATCACCACGCTCCATTGCCGTGACATGTCCCCGCCAGCAACACCAACACTCGTGCCCATCTTAGCCCACACGACTTGTGTCGTCGATTGGCACGACTCGTGCGACCCTATTTTTGCTGCCCGCTTTGTGCGTCAATACACCGTGCTTCAATGCCGCACAACTTGAACTACCCGACGTATCCCCGAGGTCTCCTACTGGCACGACTCATGCAAAATCACCGCACAACTCGTGCAGCATCGCCTGTCGACGTGCGCCATCGCGTGTCGCGCCTGTTCAGCCTTCGCCCGTCATTCGTGTGTTCTGATCGTCATCGTCGATTCCCATGTGTCCCAACAACAAACGTATATGGTATCCGAATAGGGTATACAAGCATGCTTGATAATCAAATACTTAAACCCTTTCACCTTTTGACATAAACCCTAGCCTAACTTGTCACGACTTCCTTGAAACCGAAGCTCTGATACCCAATTGTTGGCGTTTGATCGTTTGGTTAACATGAACCGTTAGGGTTCCATGCAAACTAAATCAGCAGAAGCAAGTAATCAAAGTTTGCATTACCTTACACCAGGGTATGTTGATGAAGAACAACTGTAGAAAACAACCTCTTGATCTTCTGCTGTATTCCCAAGTCCAATCTTGATGTCGTGTGGGCGACAATCTTCAAGATCTTCTCAATCTGTTGTTCTTTTTCCCTCATCATAGTGTTAGGCATGATTATTAATAGGGCAACCGGACAGCTGAGATGACTTATTTATAGGCTACAACAGGGACCAGGAGGAGAAATTAGAGTTGGACCTCCATTGGGCTTAAGTATCCATGTTTAGCCCAAAACTTATACTTAAGTCCTATAATAATAATATATACCACTATAATATTATTACTGTACTACTGCTCTAATCCCATAATTACGTTATGGGCTCCTTCTTATTATCAGCTCGTTAGTCTCCCCATGTTTAAGATATACAATGTCCATTAATTAATTAAGTTACTAACAACTCCATTAATTAATTTCTCATCCAAAAGTAGTACCACTCAACCTCATTATCATGCTGGAATTAATCCACTTGCAAGATTTACATTATAATTCATATGAGCTCCTCATGGGGACATTATCAATTTATACCGGACACGGATTCCTCTACAATCAATAACACACCATAGAGACAACACTACTTTCTAACTCACCGAGTTTATTGATTTAATTACATGTAAATCTCACCCATTGATGAATCAAAGAAATACATAATGCCTTACGTTTCGAAGTTATTATAGGGATTAAGAGCACGAACACCCATTATAACTGAGATCAAGTTCTCCTATATAGTCAGTATAAGTTGAACGATCTCAAGCGGTCCTTCTCAATACACACAAAGTGCACTAATGTGATTCTATAGTCAAGACAAACTAATATCAAATCACACTACAATCATACCGATAGAGAGTTCCCGTCTATCTCGGTTGTGAGTATCTATTTATACTTTATAAGAAAACTGATAATATGATCTTCCGTGTGTTGTCGCACAACATATTATCTATAGTATAAAGTAAGTGAACTATTGCATCAGACATATAAATAAATTATAAGACACAATCATTTGATCATATGATTCTCGTTTCAAATAAATTGTTATAACATTGTTCATACAAAAAGCTAGACTTTTAGTATACAATCCAACACCTGCGATCACCATAACAACTTTTAAGTTTCCTTTTAGACTGATCCGAATGGTAGAGAGACATCAGTATAGTGGAAGTCCTTTGGAGAATCCTAGTGAGCATCTGCAGTTATTTGATGAGTATGTGATGAAAATGTAGGAATAGTTTTGAAAGATATTTGAAAATAGACTAGGCTTGAGACAAAATTCTCTAAGCACTAGCAAAGCTAGTAACTACGCTGAAGGAAAACACGATGTTTTAGAATAATGACCTAAACCTCTAATCCTTGAAAGATGAATGAATACTCAAAATACGGTCAAACATTCCAAATAAAGAAAAGGAAAAATGAGCAATCTGCTAATCAATTTCTAAAGCAATCTCCACATGTAATCTGCTAATTTATTTTCTTCTTTCTCCTCACACATACTCGATCAATCGGCACCACAAATTGGATTCTCATCATTATGCGAGGACACTGAAGCACAGGAATGATCCCGAGGATGCGGCTTTTCTCATTCTCACTTACGGGGAAAGTCAAGGAGTGGTGCAACAACCTTCCTCAAGGATGTTGTACTACTTGGGAGCAATTGGCGGATAGGTTTTTGAATAAATACTTTCCTCCCTCCAAGAGTTTCTTGATAAAGAAAATGATTAAATAATTCAAACAAGGATCCTTGGAGAGTTTCTATGAGGCGTGGGAGAGATTCAAGGAGCTGTTGCGAAGCTGTCCTAGGCATGGATTTTCAAAGGATACTTACTTAGGTTTCTACTATCAAGGCCTAAGAAGAGATTCAAGAGTGTTGGTGGACGCGACAGCAGGTGGATCTATTTTTAAGAAGTCTGCAGATGAAATGATCGGTGTCATGTTCATCTAGATTTTAGTATCTTTTTATTATGTATTTTCTTATGTTTTTATTCATCTTGTATATAATTTGGTGGTGTTATATGAAGATATGGTGATTTGTGCTTTGAAATGATAAATGTGTGATTTTCATGATTAAGTGCCTTAAATTGCACTATATTTGTAAATATTTAGAGAATTGGTACTTCGGTATAATTTGTGTAATTTTCAGGTAAAAATGGATTCTATACACGATAAGAAAGATGTGGGAAAATCGGAGTTCAATTTGGAGTTGAAACGAGGGAGAACGAGCCAAAACAAAATGATGAAAAATACACTTCCAACTTGTGTAATTTTTTGTATTAGTGTAGAGCTCAAAATTGAAAGTGTGATTAATGGTTGGAAAGCCACAGAAGAGAAGATCGTTTTGGCGTAAGAAACACCTCAATCGGGGTCCAAACGAGAAAGTTATGCATGAAACATTGAGACTGCGCTATAGGCACTGCACCAACTCGACCAGAGCTATTCTAACTCGACCCGATCTCTGTAAAAAGTTGAAAAAACTGTCGTAACATGTTCCAGCTCTACTCGATCTGTGTCGGCTCGAGTCGAGTCCGGCCAAAAGTCAGTTTTAAGTCTAAAACGTGTTCTAGAAGCTTCCATAGGGTATAAATGCAAGTTTTGATCACAAATTACGGGAGAAATCATTTTGGATCAGTTCCACACACATTTTACACCACATTTTCATACAATAACTCCATTCCATTCATCTCCATACCCTTCATACATCCAATCCACTTGATCTCCTCAAATCCATCCATCAATCCAATCATCCACCAATCTAAGAAGGGGAAATCATCATTGGTTGAAGATTATAACATGATCAAGGAGGAGAAAGTTCACCATCAAAGGAGAGCCAACTTACCTTTATTTTGTTATTTTCTTCATTATTTGGCTCAATTGGAGCAAGCCTTGGATTATGTTGAATTTGTAGTGGCTAGTCCTCATGTGAGGCTAGCAATATGATTGGTTAGGGATTATGTAGATTTTGTACACCACATGTTTGATGAAATAATTTTTATGAATATTTTCTATCATGAATGCTTATTCTCATTTAATGTATGATTTGTGTGGTTAAATTCTCTATTCATAGTGTTAGGATGACCATTCTAATATTATACTTAGTGGTTTACTTGAATCATTGATTGCATTAGATGACTTAGTTAGTGTAAGGAGAGGTAAGCCATACCTTTCATGTGTTAAGAACCTAATGATAGGACGTTAGTGAAGAACTAGTGAGGGGAACCAAACTAATATCATAGTACCTTTATTGGAATTGAGAGTAAGAGACAATTTTAGAAGATTTAAACTTGTAAAAGAGTTTAGAACCTAATTGTCTTGGCCATAGGGATTAGGGGTACATAAGTGATTACCCTTAATATCATAACATGATGACCTGATGGATGTGTGTGTGTGAGTCTACATGAGTCTTTTCCATGATGTTGCTTGCCTTACATACTTCTTAGATTGCTCACCTTCATCCATCTTACATTTTATTTGTACATGTTCTATTTTTAATTGCTTTCCTAGTTGTTAATTATAGTTAAACAACCCCATCTTTTATTGATTAGTCCTTCCAGAGTCAAACATCTTTCAAATACAGATACACACTTTCGCCCTTGGGTTCGATATTCAATAAAATTTGCACTTGGTCACTACGGTCTACTACGCAATAGAGTACACTTGCTCTAATCAATTATACCAAAATTGAAACCAAGTTCAAGAAGCGGAAAAGATCTTGGAGGAGATGGTAGCTAATACCTATGATTGGCCAGCAGAAAGAACAGATGGAGATGCCGCTTTTGACAAAGTGTCTAAGGTATTCAGGCTGGAAATCATGAAGTGTCATCTATTGATCATGATCGACTTGATGAACTATATAAAAAGTTGGACCGCCTCACCAAAGAAAACAGAGAGGAAGTAATGATGGCTGGAGATGAAGAGCATTTTGATGATGCAAACTATGCTATAGGACAGAGCTTTCAAGGGGAATACAGAAATACGCAGAATTTCAAACCAAATAATCATTATGGAGGGAGGAACGACCAAGGAAACAACCGTCAGTTTCAGCAAGGTTGGAACCAAGGAAATTCAAACTTCATCAATCAGAGAAGGGATGAGAATCTGTCTTACTCAAATCTTAATATAGCAGTTGCACCACCTCCGGGATTTGAACCAGCTCAGAAACCTGCTGAAGGGAAACCATCCATGGATGATAAGTTGGATTTGATGCTCAAGATGATGGTCACAAATAAATAAACATCTGAAGCAAGGTATAAAGAAGTAAAAAGGAATCAAAAGGAAACATACTAGGTGATCAGTCAGTTAAATGCTGCAGTGGGTAAGTTGCAACAACAAGGTAAATTTCCCGCAGAAACTGAGTTATATCCGAGAGAACATCAATGCTTTGCTATTACTTTGAGAAGTGGTACATGATTAGAGTGATAATTCACGTATTTTGAGCTCTGATTTGTGTGGAAATTGAGTACGATTTGGGCTATTATCAAGGCAAATTGATATGTTTATGGAAAATCCACGAATCAGATACTACTGGGCTATTTGAGCATATTTATACAGGAAAACAGGATAGAAGTGCTCAGAATCGGAAAACACGAATTTCGAGACACCGCTCGACCTGCATTTTTTGGTCGAGCGAGGTTGGAGTTGGTCGAGCAGATGTCTGTATATTGTTTCAGTGAACAGGTAAGCCGCTCGACCACCGCTCGTCCTGGCCGAAGTTCACTCGATCTCGCCAGTTTTGGTCGATGATGTGCGTTTTCTTTGCACGCAAAATTAATCCCCAAGTATTAAGGATATCAATTGCTGCTTAGGCAAGCGACCAAGTGAATATCGAACACAAAGGACGGCGTATTATCAATTTGATTATTATCTAAATTAATTAAGACGAAAGACAATAACAGTTTAGTATTGGATTATTAAACTACTAAAAAATTAATTAAAATAACAAATAAAATAAAATAGCACTAGAAGAATACGAAAGTGGATCAAGTAGGAGAATAGGTAGCTCTAGGGTAATCCAGTTTTACTACTTAATTTCCCTTTCAAGTGCAGACCGACTCTGCCTTATGGACTATGGACGCATTACTAAACCATGCAAATATACTCTATAGACACAAGTAAATATGCGTGTAGCACGTGTGAATAACCTCGGAGCAAGAGACGTAATTTCACCCCCCTTTCTAGGTACTATCAGTATCAATTATTTCCCACATCTGGAACCTAACCCGATATGATCTCTCCCTTTATAGGTACTATAAAATTACTCTCTTTATCCTGCTTACTAACCCAAATTCAATTCAATTAATAAACATTCGTATATGATAGTTCTAATGAAGCTTCGGAGTCCCCTCACTTAGAATCATAACATGGAATCCTGTTCAGCGGTGAACACACTCAATCTACAACCTAGATATATATTCAGATTCTATATATCAATTGAAGATGCACAAAATGCCGTGAATATGGATTAAGAAAGCACAATGATATATAAAATCAATCCACAAGTAGTGTTGTACGGAGGACACACAAGAGAGTTTAATTAATTCATAAAACCTTCATAAACCCTAGATCTACCAAAACGGTTCTAGCCCATGATGTTGCGAAGAACAATCATGGGGGGTTGGATAGATCTTACCCATTTGTTTGGAAAATACAAGATAAATTAGGAAACGAATAAAACCCTAGATGCGGGAGTCGTTGCGTCCTTCTCCATCTTGAATCCTCCTTTTGGTTCTCCTCTTGATTCCACAAACAAATCTTCAAAGTGATGGATGGATGGAAGAAAGGATGTGGATGATGGTTGGGGGGTGATCCCCCTTTGTGGGGTGTAGGATGATTTGTGGCTCTCCCTTCACAATGAATAATGATATATAATATATATAGGTGTGAGAAGGGAATTAAATAAGAAAATAAAAGATATGGGTAAATCATGGAGGATTATGTGATAAGGAGATTAATTGTGGTCCAAGAAATAGGTAATTTTTGGAAAATTTCGGAAATTCTCAGAAATTCTCGCTGCCATCTACGTAGCTTCACAATTTGAGCATAACTTCCTCGTCCAAACTTCAATTTTAGTGTTTTTGTGCTCACGCGATCCTCTTTTCCTTGGCTTTCTATCCTTAGAAATAACTCTCAGAAACTCCAATATTTGAATATGTAACAAGTCATGCAAAGTGGAACATCCGTGCTGAATAGGAACAACTTGCGCGACGTCACCATTTTGATCATAACTTTCTCATTTGGATTCCGATTGAGGTGTTCTTTATGCCAAAACGACCCTGTCTTCTATTTCTTTCCAACCATATATAACAATCCCAATTCAGAGCTTCATACAAACAAAGAAAAATTACACAAGTTGGACGTGCATTTTTCAGCATCATTGCATAAATTGCACCTTTTCTCCAACTTCGCACTTTTTATCCTTTTTCCACCTAAAACACAATAAAACACCTCAAGTGAACCTTTTTCTCAAATATATTGAATATAAGATACTTGTGCTAATATATGACAACAATTCTCATAAAAAAGGTGTTAAATTGGACACTAAAACACGCTTATTTTCACTCTCAACAGTCGAGCGGGGACACGCGCGCCTATTTTTTGTAATTTCGACCCTCCTATGCGTGAATTGACGTATCTTCCAAGAAAAGCCCAGTAAAGGTCCATAAGGAGAGTTTTACAAGTATAAAAATGGATGCTGATCACATCAAAAAGAGAGTTAGATTACACATCCATCCTACACCACATCCAAACCCTAACTTCATCCGTAGGAGCTGTAGAGAGAGATTCGTGCAACGAATCAAGTGAGAACCAAGTGAAGATTCAAGACGGAGTGAGAAGCGACGGCGCCCACCTCTAGGGTTTACTTCACAACTTAATCTTTCTTGTAATTTTCAAGACTATGGGTAAGATCTATCCAAACACCATGAACGTTCTTCGAAGCGCCATGGGCTAGAACCGCTTTGGTAGTTCTAGGGTTATGAAGGTTTTTATCTAGTTAATTGAACTTCTGTGTGTATACTCCGTACAACACTACTTGTGATTTATTTTATATAAGACTATGCTTATCAATTCATACTCAGAGTTGTTTTGTGCATCATTAGCTATTATGTAGAGTCTAAATACATATCTTGGTTATTGATTGAGTGCGTTCACTGCTGAGCAGGATTCTATGTTATGATTCTAAGTGAGGGGACTCTGAAGCTTCATTAGATCTATCTTATATAAATACTTATTAATTGAATTAAATTCGAGTTAGTAAGTAGGATAAAGGGGATAATTATATAATACCTATAAAGGGAGATCATATCGGGTTAGAGTACTTAGTGCACGGGAAATAATTGATACTGATAATACCTAGAAAAGGGGGGTATAATTATGTTCTTGCTCCAAAGTGATTCACATGTATTACACGCATATCTACTTGTGTCTATAGAGTAGATTTGCATGGCTTAGTGATGTGTCCGTATTCCACAAGGCAGAGTCGGACATTGACATACGGAAGGGAGATTAATTAGTGAAACTAGATGGCCCGAAGAGCTACCTATCTTCTCACTTGTCAACTCTCGTTTATTCTCTACAGTCTTTATTTTATTTGTTATTTAATTATTTTTTCTATTAGATTAAATATTACTCTCCACTTAAATTGCCAAACAATAGTTTCTCTTAATATAAATAATAATAAATTGATAACCAATCTTCCTTTGGGTTCGATAATATAACTTGGTCGCTTATCAAAGCTACAATCACATCCTTCATACTTGGGTATTAATTGTGTGTTGAAAAATGCCCATCAGTACACAGTATGAGGGACCAAATATGATGAATAATGAACAGTACGTAGAAAAAAGGTTTGGAGGCACACCAGGTACCTACCGAACTGGTTCGCTCGCCACCGAGCACCCATCGAGCGGCCACCGAGTGAGCATACTCGTAACGGAGCGATGGGAGAGATGGATGAGCACACTCCTGGTAGCTACCGGATGACCACGCCCAGCACCTAACGTGCGTACCGGAGGGATGAATCAAGAGACCAGATGCCCGACCACTACCGAGCAAGGGCAAACGGTGACTAGCTCCCACCGAGCCACGCGCCAATGGCACGCCCGCCATTGCACCTGGCATGCCGAGTGACGTGCCCGCCTTTGCGCCCAGCATCGAGTACCAGTCGAGCGGCACGCCCAGTTACAAGCACGATGTTGCGCCCGATGCTGAGCAAGCTCGCCCGCCAGTGAGTGTCTTTGCTCGTCCACAACTGAGAAATCCTTATTCCGTGCTTGTTTATCCAGTTCCTCAACATTGTGATATTGTGGTCTTCCACAAGGATACATAACAACCTGTTATACTTGAGAAAAAGTGGTAAAGAGCTAAGAGGGAAAGAAATAAAAAGGATGAACTAAAAGAGAGAGCTTGGGGATTCCGAAGATGAAATATCCTATTCCTTTTCCCTCTAGACAGTTGAAGAAGGGTCTTGATGAGAAGTTTCAGAAGTTCGTAAACATCTTCAAGCAGATCCAGATCAACTTGCCCTTTGCTGAAGCACTTGAGTAGATGCCACTCTATATGAAGTTTCTTAAGGAGATCATGTCCATGAAGCGGAGTTTAGTGGATAAGGAGATAGTGAATTTGACTGAGGAGTGTAGTGCCATCATTTAGAGGAAGTTGCCAGCCAAGGTAAAAGATCCGGTTACTTGCCCTTAAGTATGTTCAAGATCCGGTTACTTATCCAGTTCAGATTGGAAAGAATGCTACTTGCAGAGCCTTTTGTGACTTGGGGGCTAGTGTAAATCTTATGCCCTTAAGTATGTTCAAGAGTCTTGGTTTTGGGGAGATGAAGCCCACTTCTGTTACACTGCAGCTAGCTGAAAAGTTTATTACATACCCTATAGGAGTTGTTGAAGATGTACTTTTAAAGAGGACAACAATGTGCCTCTGATTTTGGGTAGACCGTTTTTAGCTACTGCTAGAGCTTTGATTGATGTTGAAGATGGGAAGTTGATGCTTAGAGTGGGGGAAGAGGATATTGTGTTCTCACTTGATGCTTTGAAGCATCATTCTGAAGAGTCCAACTGCAAGTCTATTGATGTTGATGAGAGTGTAGAGAAGAAGCTGCCATTGATTTCGACTGAGGATCAATTGAAAACCTGCATCACCAATAGTCCTTCTTTATCTACTCTTGCTACTAATGTTGAATCTGATTTTTCATCTGATATTCTATCTAATGAACTAACAGATTGTTTGAGTGCTATGAATGTTTGCACGAATGATAAAAGAGAGCTATCATGGATTAAATGAGAAACATGGACACAAATTCCACCAGTCCCTCCGGACACATACGACTTTTATTTTTATGATCTAGATGTTGATAAGAAGGAAGCATATAAAGATAGAGATCCCGATAAATTTTTCCTTGAGAGTAAGAAGGGAGAGATGGTTTGGATGGACCTGATAAGAATCCAATTGTGGTGCCGACTGATCGAGTATATGTGAGGAGAAACAAGAAAATAAATTACCAAATTACCTGTGAAGATTGCTTTGGAGATTGATTAGCAGATTGCTCATTTTCCTTTTTCTTTATTTGGAATGTTTGACTGTATTTTGAGTATTTATTCATCTTTCGAGGATTAGAGGATTAGGTCATTATTCTGAAACATAGTTGCTGGCTTTGCTAGTGCTTAGAGAATTCTGTCTCAAGACTAGTGCTATTTTCAAAAATCTTTCAATACTATTCCTATATTTTCATAAATTGGCCTCAGAGTCTGGTTAATTACCAAGCTTCCGCATCAATGTTGACAAACAAACAACGATTCAAAAGGATCAAGGCGACACTAGCAGATTTAAGCGAGGCGATGCATACCTCGACACAACAACGCGAACATCAATCCAATGGGGAAGAAAATGTTCGGTGCCATGATAGGTATTGCGATAATGATAGGCGATCATATGGGGATAACAAGAGTTATCATGAACCACGTAGGCCTAGAAACCATTGCTGTGAGGCGGGTATTGGTTTGGGACGATAAGCGGCGGGAGATCGTGCTAGGGTGGATCCTACGCGAGAGAGACAATGTGGGAATAGACATGAGAGGGACCAAGGTGTGAACCCTTTTGTAGTAGATCCTAACCCCTTTCATAGGGATGGATCGACAACAGAAAAAGATGATGAAAATTCCCAACAAAAATATGAAAATCAATCCGAAGCTGAGTATTCTGTGGGTAGTTGGGGTCCAGTCCGAAACCACTACCGACCACGGGATCATAAACCTCGAGGGATCAAAATAGAGTTTGCAAAATGTTTTTGAGAGGATCCAGTCAACTGGATAGATAAAGTGGAACAATACTTCGAGTGGCAAGACACATGAACAAGAGATCGTGTCCAAATTGCATCTTACTACCTAGATGGCGAAGCAAGGTAATGGTGGTGTTGGTTCGAATTGGCCAACCGAGATAGGTTTTCATGGGGAAGGCTCAAAGAAGGGTTGTTATTAAGGTTCGAGGACAGAACACGCAAAGATGCAAACGAGGCATTGAATAAGTTACGGCAAACTAGTAGTTTGCATGAATTCTTACGAGAGTTTGAGAGGTTGGTTAATCGTGTTCCACAATGGCCACATTGCGCTATTTTGGGATCATTTATGGTAGCTTGAAACCCGAACTGGCAAGCGAGGTGAGGCTGTGGTGACCTCGAGATCTATAAGATGCTATTGAATTGGCCACACGTAAAGAGGAACAATTACGCATTAATCGACAAAGTATGGGATATAATCGTGGGATTGTGACAACAAGAGGGGCACCTACGAGACCATCATCTACAATAGAGACCATAGTTGGGGGTTAAGTGGGTACACAACCCACTAGCTGCTGGACGAGTCGGAATATGCTCTCAATTGAAGAGATCAATAGAAGACGACAAGCAGGACTTTGCTTCACATGTAATGAAAAATACTCTTGGAATCATAAATGTCCAAATGTGAAGTCTTTATGTTTGATGATTGATGATTGTGATGAGGAAGAAAGTAAACCAGTTTATGATGAGGAGGAATACATGATTAAAGATGCTGAAGGAGTGATAGCAGAATTTGAAGGCACTGCAACATATAACATGCCATTAAATCTGGACATGCTTAGTGAAGATAATAGTATTGAGGCCCTTCGTTATGAGGGACGTATCCACGGGCTGAGCGTGATGGTGTTGGTCAACAGTGGAGCAACGCTAAATTTTATCGCCCAAGATGTTGCACATCAACTAAGATTACTGGCGCAACCATGTCCAAAGCCTGTTCTGGTCAGAGTGGGTAGCGGGAATTCTATGTATTGTCAGTTCACGTATGAACGTGTTCCAATTGTTATACAAGGAATTCTATTTCACGTTATATTTTATGCTTTACCAGTACATAAATGGGATGTTATTTTTAGAACGCCATGGTTAGCATCAATAAGTCCATTAATTATGGATTTGAAGGTAAATTCCTTAAAATTTTGGATTGGAGAGGAGGCTGTGTTGCTTAAAGAAATTGGATATAAGGAGTATGATTGGGCAGATAAGGAAGAAGCAGAATACTTATCACAAGGCCAAGTATGGAGGGAAGAATGCTATGAATTATCGTCCACTAGTGTGAGCTCAACATCGCATAGTGTGGGCAGGGAAAGAGGAGGCGAAATTGCAAGATTGTTAAACCAGTTTACTGAGGAAACAAGCCAACCTAAAACACTACCACCTTGACATGAGTTTGAACACCAGATTTGTTTAATCAATGAAACAAAACCAGTGAATCTGGCGCCATATCGATATGCCCATTTTCAGAAGGATGAAATTGAGAAACAAGTGGAAGAGATGCTAAAGCTAAGTTGATTCAACATAGTATCAGTCTGTTCTCCTTACCGGTGATTTTGGTTAGGAAGAAGAACAATTTGTGGAGGTTCTGTATGGATTACCGTACTCTCAATGCAGCCACAATCAAGGATCGGTATCCAATACCAATAGTTGATGACATGTTGCATGAGTTGCATGGGGCTAGATATTTTTCAAAATTGGATTTGAGAGCAGGCTACCACCAGATTCGCATGCATCTTGATGATGTCCATAAAACAGCTTTTCGAACTCATAGTGGGCACTACGAGTACTTGGTTATGCCTTTCAACTTATGTAATGCGCCAGCCACTTTTTAAGCAATCATGAACCACATCTTTCGAAATCATTTACGAAAGTTTTTCCTTGTATTCTTTGATGATATTTTGGTGTATAGTGAGTCGTGGAGTAGTTACTTGGAGCATCTTCGAGTAGTATTGTGGCTTTTGCAGTCTAACTCCTTTGTGGTTAAACTCTCTAAATGTTTCTTTGGGGTTGAAGTAGAGTATCTGGGGCACTTTATATCATTTAATGGGGTTCTAGTTGATTCACGAAAAATTGAAGCAGTTGTGAATTGGCCAGTACCCACTACAGTCTCAGCTTTACGAGGGTTTCTTTGGCTGGTAGGCTACTACTGAAAAATTTGCCCCAAGTATGGTGAGATTGCACGCCCTCTTCATAACCTGACTAAGAAAAATAATTTCCTTTGGGATGAAGTAGTGTAGGATGCAGTTGAAAAACTGAACATTGCTATGAACTCAACACCAGTTTTAGCATTACCTGATTTCAAGGAGGAATTCGTGATAGGGACAGATACGTCTGGACTAGGAATTGGAGTTGTTTTATCCCAATGCGGGAGGCCCATTTCTTATTTCAGTTGGGGAATTGCTAAGACAAAACAAGCATGGTCTATATATGAGAAAGAAATGTTGGCTGTGCTTGAAGCGATTCGATGTTGGCGACCATATTTATTAGGGTGTCAGTTCAAAATTGTGACAGACCAATGCAGTCTCAAATACCTGTTGGAGCAGAAAATTACCGCCAACAATTTATTCTTAAGAGGATCAACGAAAAGCTTGCTAGAAAATTCTATGGACCCTTTCAGATTGAGACTGTGGTGTATAAGCTTATTCTGCCAGAGGGGTCTAGAATTCATCCAGTGTTTTATCTGTCTTTGCTCCGTCGATGCATCAGACCTTCAGATGATGTCAGGTCTACCTCATCACCTTATACAGCGGAGGGAATTCCAGATTGCATCCCAAAATTTTTTTTGATTATCGATGGGTTCATCGAAAGGGAAGTGCGGTTCGAGAGGTTTTAATTCAGTTGCGTCAGATAGGTGTTGATGATGCTACTTGGGAAGAAGTGGAAGAACTTAGAGTTTTTTCCTGATCTTAAATTTAAGTGAGGACAAGGTTTGTTTGGGAACGGGGGAGATGATGAGAATCCAATTGTGGTGCCGATTGATTGAGTATATGTGAGGAGAAAGAAGAAAATAAATTACCAGATTACCTGTGAAGATTACTTTGGAGATTGATTAGCAGAATGCTTATTTTCCTTTTTCTTTATTTGGAATGTTTGACCGTATATTGAGTATTTATTCATCTTTCTAGGATTAGAGGTTTTGGTCATTATTCTGAAACATCGTGTTTTCATTCAGCGTAGTTGCTGGCTTTGCTAGTGCTTAGAGAATTATGTCTCAAGTCTAGTGCTATTTACAAAAATCTTTCAATATTATTCCTACATTTTCATCAGGACCGAAAGAGGGCAAATCAACACTTCAAAGTGAAAATGAAACATCATGAAGAAGTGTTGATACATGAGTCCAAATATCTCTGAGTTTGCATTCCGTCAAGCTCCTCGACGTTAAACAAGAGCGCTTGGTAGGAGGCAACCCACAATTTTATTTTTTTATTTTGTTTGTTGTGTCTTGTGCTAGGTGAATTATACTCAAGGTGCATTCTTACACATAAGGTAATAACATCCTTTTAAACTTATATTCAACTCACGTTTTCATCTAAGTTTGGGGGGGTGTGATGTTCTTCGCTTGTTCCATCCGCACCTAAGTATGTTTACTCTGTATTTTTTAGTTGTCTGTGTGCTTGGAGGCCGATTTTTTTAGAATTTTCTAATTTTTTTCGATCTTTCGAATTTTTTTGCGACTATCCAAGTGTCTTGTGCATTTTTGTTCGTTTTTGTGTGTCTTTTGAGGTTCTGTCATTGATTTTTGTCTTTCCGATATTCTTATGAATTTTATGATGATGAATTTTGTGTTTGAGCTTTATTGATTGAGAAGAGTATTGGAGTGGCAAAGTGAGTTCTATTTGAGGCCTACGCCTGACCAAGTTGGATAACTTGAGGAACTTGCAAGATTTGAAGGATATTTAAATCATGTTACTTCGTTCCTTATTCTAAGTTTTTCTATGTGTTTTGAATTCTTGTGAGTAAGGAACATGAGTTTTAAATTCTATAAACTGAACTTCATGGGGATCTATAAGCTTTTATCATGCCTATATTATGATGTTGATTATGATTGATAAGGGAAACATGCTTTATTTCTTCATTACTTGAAGTTCTTTACATGCTTGTTATGATGTATGCGTAGCCTTGAAGAGTGTTTGTTCATTCTATGAAAAAACTAAGTGAGATTTGAGCATTTAAATAATGAATACATTGATACATGATATTTTATTCTTGAGCGTATCGTTCTTGTGCATGTATTCTAGAACTTGCCTTGAGTCTCTTTGAATATTAAAAAATAGTCTAGTGGATTTTGGAAATGATTTAAGACCATCTTTGAATTTATGTGTCACTTAGTCAAATAGGTCCCTACCTAATTATGTTTATCCGTAGTTAGCCCCTTTGAGCCTAAAAACCTCATTCTTTAGCAGCCTACGAGAAATAACCACTTTGTGTAATCTGAAATATATTTTAGCCTTGATTGTCCTTTTAGAAGAGAATTAATGATTTTTCAAAGTGTGTGGATCTTGATAACAATTGGGGAAGGAATGAAATTGGTGTTGTAACGGTGATTGAGTTTGAAAATGCATCTAAAGGAGAGTCATGGAGTAGTACTTAAATCTAGTACTCCATGGAATCAAACACCTTAGAGGAGTGCTTAAATCTAGTACCCTACGGAGGATGTGAGATGTAGTGCCCAAAACTGGTACCTCGAAAAAAAAAATAAAAAGGGTGAGGTGGAGTTGAAAAGTGAAAGAGTTATAAGAAGTAAAAAGGTTGTGCTTGAAGGAGAAGTGAAATAGATGAGGAGTAATTATGCTTGAAAAGAAAGTGATGAGGAAGAATGAAGATCAAGAGGGAACGCGCGCTTGATTGATCCGAATTTTGAGTCACTTATCCATATATTTCTCACCTTATCCAAAGAGCTTATATTACAACCAAATAGAAAGTCCTTTTTGATCCATGATTTTCTAACTACAAGTAAAAAGAGAGTTGATACAATGGGCAAGCTTATGGTTCCGCATTCACTTGAATTGAAATTGAGAGCACTTATATATAACCTAAACAATGTATACTTTATACACCATGAGCGTGAGAGTTACACTATATATATCCTTTGAGCATAGGTGGATTGAACACTTGAATTGGCGAAGTAATTATTTTAACTTGCAAGTTTTGAATGAATTGCTACTTTTGAATTTGAAGTTATGCGAACCGAGTTAAGATTAAGTACGTCTTTGGAGGCTTAGTTGATGTTTGATCCTTCCCTTTTAACATGATTTTCCATCTCATTATTTTCTCATGGTTTATCATTTCGTTGTTCGAGGATGAACAACACCTTAAGTTTGGGGATTTGATGAGAGTAAAAATTCATGTAATTTCGGGTTCAATTTAATACCTCTTTGAGTGTATAATTGATATTATGTGCACAAATATTTATACTTTGAATTATTATCGACTAAAAGGGGTATGAGACGTATTTTTTTGTGTTTTGATAGGAAAAAGTTTAACAAACGCAAAGTTGGAATGAAGGATGAATTCGTACTACTTTTAAGCAAACAGATGTCCACTTTCCATAATTTTTTTGTATCTGTGTGGAGGTCCAAATTGGTTATGTGATATTTGGTTTAAACCTATGGAAGAGAATATTATTTTGGCTCAAGAAACACATCAATCGAAATTCAAACGAGAAAGTTATGATCAAAATGGTGACGTCGCGCAAGCTGTTCTTGCTCAGCATGACTGTTCCACTTTGCATGGCTTGTTCCACATTCAAATATTGGAGTTTTTGTAAGTTCTTTATATTTATAGAAATCCAAGGAAGAGAGGATCAAGTGAGCGCAAGAATCACTTAAATCAAAATTTGGATGAAGAAATGCTCAAAACCGTGAAGTCGCGCAGGCTGCCGACCTCCAAACCGAGCAACCCTTGTTCCTAAATGGGCACCCTTGTTTCTAAACGGGCATGCAGCCATGTGAGCAGCTTTTCTACGTGTTTTAAATCACCGGGTGACCTGCCCGTCTTAGTGTACTCACAGGGCACCAAGATCTCCAAACCGGGCTCCCACATACGTCAACCAAGCATGTATGCAATCCACCGGGCGCAAGAATCCCAACACCGAGCACATCGCTTAGTCCTCAAGTACGTCACCATGCGCCTTACCGCGCGAGATGCTCATCTCCATGCGGACTATCGAGTGCCAATAGTGTGACCAATGTTTACACGCCACGTTATTTATTTTTAGCCCAGGTCCATTTGTGCCTGTATATTAAGGCTCCAGCTCTATTTTATTAATCAGAACTCAATTCATGATGCCACACACCAACAGAACCCTACCTTCACCCATATTCTTTCATCCTTCCACCGGAGAGACGATCAGAGTTGCTACTTGGATAGGAGACGGAGATTCCAACAGAGATCGTGATTGAAGAATCGGAGTCCTCAAAAGGGTTATTTATTTTTCAGTTATTTATCTTTGTTATTTAAGAACAATGGTTGCGGCTTATTACAATTGTGATTTGCCTCGTAAATCCATGGGCTAAGTTTCTATGTTGGTAATATTATGACTTTAAAACAGTTTTGACTGTGTGATTTGATTGCCCTAGACTTGGATTTGTTACTCTGCAAAATGTTTATTTCCTTATTGAAGATGATATTTTTTTAGACTTCATATTATTGTGTTTTGGGTTTTGATTTCTATAATTATTCTTGACGATATCACTGATTGATAGTTAATATGATTATTTATTTCTGCATAATAATTGTTGTTTCTTGTGGCAATTTTAGGGGATTGGCCTATAATTCCTAAGAGTGTTAGACAATCAATTTGGAATATTAATTACTTGGTAAAATATCATTATTAGGTAATTGGTAAGGAGACAAAATGGGTTAATAATTTAGTACCTAGAAAGGAAGTCTAGTGCCTAGCCTTTAATGGAATTTAACATGAAGTACCTATAGAGGGAGTGAGAGTTAATTCCTTATTGATCCTAGAATTTGCAGCTCATTATAAGTGTTAGATCTACCCGATCAAGGTGATTTAACTAGACTTAGAGATTCTCTTATAAACTTCTGCAGATAATTAATTTGGGTCTAGATAAATCAGTCACATAGTTAAGTTGTTTGCCCGAGCATTACCAATTCTCCATTCTTGAACTCGTAAATCGTTATCTCTTGCATGATTTATTTTATTTCATAATTATTTAATTATTTAATTTCAGTTTTTATTAGTTTATTAATTGTCTTCCAAAAATCCCAGAATTTGTCTTGCAATTGAATTGTCATACATTGAATTATTTATTAAATTTATAACTATCTCGTGGGAACGATAATTTAACTTGGTCACATGCGCTACAATCGATCCCTTACACTTGAGGGTGAAAGAAAATAGCAATCTAACCTCTCAGTCATTGCCTCCAAGATCGTCTCTCTTGCTCATCTCTCCTCTCCATGTCTCATTTCCATGCACACCTTACAGATCTTGTTGCTGTGTTCGAGATTCGAAAAGAGTCGATGACTATGATTCGATTTTACAATTTCTTATCATTTTTTTCTCAAAATTTTAGAGATAATGTCATGACTAATGTAATTCAAATGTTGTAAATTGTTAATTGTTCTTCAATTCTTCATTTTGTGTGGTTGCTGACGATTTCGCTACTGACTATAGAAATGGGTAAAGATTATGTTGGAAGTTTTTTTCTCTGATAATTTTGCTACCGACTATAGAAATGGGTGATGATTATGTGGAAAGTTTTTTTTTTTAAAAATTTAATAGTGTATACGTTTTATCATACTAGATATAAGGATTAATTAGTATTAGATACACAACATTAAGTGAAATTATTATGAGATACGTGCATTAAAATATATCACTTTTAGATACAAAAATTGATGTAATATACCTAATATAACCCCAATTAAATATTTAAAAAGAAAATAAATATATTGTTTGTTGTGATCTGCCTCTAAACTTCCATATTCCTCGGGCGTGATTTTCGCTTTACCGCTGCATCATATAGTCATCATCTTCTCCATTCCTAAGTTAAAACTTCCTTCCAGCCTGTTGAAAAACTTACGTACATAAATGCACGAACCCTAATCATGCATAGAGAGAAATCTCATACTTCTCACCGTAAGTATATGTTGCAGCGGAAGAACACGTACGAACCGATTGGTACTCACATTGGTAAATTGTGATCTCTGGATCAAATCTTACAACACTAGGATGTAGATTAATTTCCACGATATAGTATTAATCTAGAAATATGAAGAACTGGGTTTGCGTTGTGTTTCGGAAGAGAAAAAATGAGAGAGAAAATGCTTCTTTTACTTTCTACATTCTGTGTTCACGGGATATATCTTTTGATAACTACTTACGCAGTATTAAAATCCCCAAGAGGTGTTAAAAATAATTTTTTAACTCTCTCTCTCTCTCTTTGTATTATCCACACTTCATATGTGAAATAATATTAAATAAATAATATTAACTATTATTTACATCTCCTACTCACATATGAAGTCAAAAGTCGCCTGACTCATTTTCTTCATGAATCATATTCTCGTACAGATTAATACATCGTGTGACCCACGAGATATGAGTTTTAATCTCTATACACTTGTTAGAGATATATAGCAACCCAACCAGTTTATCAAAGAAACTCAACAAGCTCGCTATACCCCAGAACTCTTGAACATTTAACATAAGTTGACATATCTCATTTCAATCCCTGAACTTATCAGAGCATATTCAACCTTTTTGCAAATAATTATGTATTCATAATCAAGACCCTGCTTGATTGACTAGTCAATGAATCACACTAGTATATGTTAAATTAAGACGTTCTTCCCATCTCACTAAGTATCTATTGTCTCCCACTGTAGCTACTTTCCTAGACATGTACCGCATCACCGTTATTAATCATAGCTCTTTTGATAACATGCTAAAGTAGCAACACCAAAGTGAAGACTTAGAATATAGTAGAAAGTCATAAGGATAACCAATAGATAAGGACTCGTACTTTTGAGAAAATAGGGATAATTTTCTCAATCCTGTTGGGGTCAACTTAGCATATGTCGCTTTCCTAAAAACACATGTCACAATGTCTTTAACTTCCTTCCAAGAAAGCGTATTTCGTATTTCATTTAATTTAGATATCGTGTAAATCAAAGTTCAAGTGTGTCCCATACACTTACATGATCTCCATCGATTTAGCTTTACAACAAGTTGGATTCATGGAGAAATCTATCCCAATTACATTAATCATTGTAATCTCATATCTGCGCTCCCACTTAGCCAGAGGTGATTGCTCGTATGAGAGAGCTAATCATAACTTGTCGTCATACCATTATATATGAACCATCACATATAATTTATAAAATATATATGTATAGTTAAGCCATTAACTATTCCATTAACATACATAAACATATTCAATACATCGTTTTAAATCCTTTGCAAACCCAATCCCTTTACATGTCCTATGTATACATATCTAGGAATTGGTTTGGTAAAAGGATCTGCTAACATCAAACGAGTAGAAATGTAACTAAGAATCACTTTCTTCTTGTCTACAATATCTCTAACAAAGTTAAACTTCACATCGATGTGTTTGGTTTTTCCATGATATTTAGGGTCTTTTGTGTAAGCAATAGCTGCTTGATTATCAAAATTAATTAAAACAGCTCCCACTGGAGTGTTTGAGACCTCCAAATATTTTATAAATCTTCTCAACCAAATAGCCTCTTGAACTACAGACGCACATGCCACAAACTCGGCTTCCATAGTGGACGGTGCTATGCAAGTCTGTTTCTTGCTACACCATGAGATTGCTCCATTGTTGAGCAAGAAAACATAACCAGGAGTTGATTTACGTTTATCTAAATTAACACTCCAGTCAACGTCTGTATACCCATTTAGTGTACTATTATTCCCCTGATAACAAAGAGATAAATCTACAGTCAATCACATTGGCATATGGTACTCTGGCCATTTCATTCTTTTAATCTTGAGTCTTGGGACACATCTGCTGACTCAATGATTTGCCTTTCAAAATGGGAGTATCATTAGGTTTGCAGGTGTCCATCTTAAATTGTTATAAAAGTTTCTTGATGTAAGTCTCTTGAGACAAACCCAATAACTTCTTTGAACGATCGCTATGGATCTTCACACCAAGTATGTACTCTGCTTCACCCATGTCTTTCATTTCGAAATTCGAAGATAACTATCCTTTTATGGCTTCAAGTGTTGGATTGTATACTAAAAGTCTACCTTTTTGTATGAACAATGTTATAACAATTTATTTGAAATGAGATTCATATGATCAAATGATTACGTCTTGTAATTTATTTATATGTACGATACAATAGTCCACTTAATTTATACTGCAGATAATATGTTGTGCGACAACACGCGGAAGATCATATTATCGATTTCCTCATAAAGTATAAACAGATGCTCACAACCGAGATAGACAGGGACTCTCTATCAGGATGGTTGTAGTGTGATTTGGTATTAGTTTATTTTGACTACAGAATCACATTAGTGCACTTTGTGTGTATTGAGCAGGACCGCTTGAGATCGTTCAACTTATACTGACTTATAGAAGAACTTGATCTCAGTTATTATGGATGTTCGTGCTCTTAATCCCTATACAATAATCTCAACACGTAAGGCAGTATCTATTTCTTTGATCCATCAATGGGTGAGATTTACATGTAATTAAATCAACAAACTCGGTGAGTTGGGAAATAGTGTTGTCTCTATGGTGTGCTGTTGATTGTAGAAGGAATCCGTGTCCGTTATAGGTTGATGATGTTCCCTTGAGGAGCTCAAAAGGATTCATGTAAACTCTGTAGGTGGATTTATTCCAGCATGATAATGAGGTTGAGTGGTACTAGTCTCGGATGAGATATTAATTAATGGAGTTGTCAGTAACTTAGTTAATTAATGGGCATTGTATATTTGGAACATGGAGTGACTAACAGGCTCATAATAAGAAGGAGCCAATAACGTAATTATGAGATTAGAATGGTAGTGCAGTAATAATATTTTAGTGGTATATATTATTATTATTGGACTAAGTATAAGCTTTGGGCTAAGCTTGAATACTTAAGCCCAATGGAGGCCCAACTCTAATTTCTTCTCCTGGTCCCTGCTGTAGCCCATATATAAGTCATCTCAGCTATCCGGAAACCCAAACTGATTATTCATGCCTAATACTATGTGGAGGGTGAGGGAACAATAGATTGAGAAGATCTCGAAGTAATTCGCCCACACGACATCGAGATTGGACTTGGGAATACAACAGAAGATCAAGAGATTGTTTGCTGCTGCTGTTTGTCAATTTCCATGATTTTCCTAAATTTTTGTAGAACTCCAAACTAGACGTGTGATACACCTTTGGAAAGCCACTGAAGAGAGAATCATTTTGGCTTGTAGATCACTTAAATCGGAGATCATATGAGAGAGTTATACCCGAAACGGTGAGGCTGCGCAGGCTGCGGGCGAGAATTCTTCTTCTTTAACTTACCCTGGCGAAGGGTAATACGTTTCTATATTTCCTTGCTTCTGCTGGATATAGAATTGTATGGAACCCTAAAGGTTCACGTTAACGAAACGATCGAATGCCAAAAATTGGTATCAAAACTTCGATTTCGTGGTGAATCGTGACACAATAGGCTAGTGTTTATGTTGCTTATGTGTTTTTTGTTCGAAATAGAATCACATGTACGGTTAGGGTTTTGGTATTACTGTGGAATCCATAAATATCCCTATGTGAACTCTGTATTGTCATTGTCTGCAAAATCTGTTTGTGTCTATTGTGAGTATCTGTTCGTTATTTTTCCTGGAGAAAGAAGAAAGGAACACGCTGCCGGGCGTGTTGCGCACGGCTGGACACACGATGAAATGTGATGGCCGAGCGAGCAGCGCTCAGTGTCAGGCGTGGGTTGCACGTTGACCATGGAAGGGTGCACATTAAGTACTGAGTGATCGCCGTATGATGATCTTTGTGGATAAATATGCATTCTGGATGTCCATTATTATGCACGGCTGTACACACGGTTACGACAGAAACCAGGCGTGGTGCGTGAAAGGAGGCGTGCGCGGCAGGCATGGCGCGCAGCAAAAGGCATGCACGGCAAATGTAGGCGTGCACGGCAGGCGTTGGCGCACGGCAGAAGTCATGCAGGCGTGGTTTGCTGGGCAGGCGCGCGGATTCTTGAACTATGGGGGGCATGACTTGTGCTATTATCCTGCACGAGTCGTGCAGGTGCTTCCCATCGGGCAGCCAAGCTCGTTAAGACGATTCCTCATTTTCTGCGATTTAATTCATGATATATAACTGCTAATTGATTTAATTATCTATTATTGTTATATATGGTTGCATGTCGATATCGATGATTTTGATGATCTGGACGATATTGAGGATTTCGATAATCTGATCGATATCGATGATTTTTATAATCTGGAAGATATCGACGGTCGATATCGATAGTTTCAAAATTTTGATAATCTGAAAATTTTTGAAAATTTGATAATCTGGTCGATATCGATGGTTTCAATAATCTAGACGATATCGATGGTCGATATTGATAGTTTCAAAATTTTGGTAGTCTGAAGATTCTCGAAAATTTGATAATCTGAAAGTCTTTGTCGATATTCGTGCTTGGTGGTGAACAATCGAATTCACCGATATATAACTGTTATAATTTGATTTAATTATCTGATTATTGTTATATATGTGTATGCATGATTCTCTATGATTTACTGTCTTATGTGCCATAATAGGAGCATGCTAAGTTGCGTATTTTATTGTTGATTATTATATGCATGTAAAAACCCTCGGTGTTAAATAACTAAGTGGGAGAGGGGATTGATAAATAATTCTCGTAGCCTCCATTATTGGTTTGTTAGTGATGTGAATAAACTTGCACGTCATCATTAGCCTTCCTCCCCATCGGATGAGTTTATTCATGGATTGCTGGAACAAACTTCTTTAAATAATTATTTTTGTAATGTGATGCACATGAACTTGCGCATTGGCTATAGTGCCTTCCACCCCATCGGATGAGTTTATATGCAGTTCACTGGTACAAACTTATAATTGATGACTGTAGGAAGTTATCCGAGCGCGTGTACTTCTCCATCTGTAAGACACATAAGTTTGCGCAATGGACTTGGGGTCAAATAATGGTGTACACTTAGACGCAAATAATAAGTATCCTCCCCATCGGAGTCACTGCGTTATTTGCATGGCTAAAGAGGAACCGACTATTAATTATTTTGTCATGAGGTTAGGTTGAAAATGAAATTAATGGGTAAAACCTTCTCTTGTAAATGTTCGGGTTTGTATACGTCCACACTATCGTGGCATGCAGACTCACGGTGCTTGAGATGTCGGTGAATTTTATTTTATATTATTTTGAGGGAACCAATATAAATGGATAAATTCGAAGATTTGATCGGTGTATTTGTTTGTGATTCTCTATATTTTCAAATGGTTTTATCTCGCTTATTGTTTACTAGAAACATATTTATTGGTCCAAAATTAGATGATAAGAAAAGAATCTTGGTTTTAATTCTTACTGCTTAGGAAAATAAAATGTGTTCTCACTAAGGATGTCATATGATGCCTATTAAAGTCTCTAGTGGAGAGGTGAGATGTTCATAGAAATATGATGGTCTCCTACGACTCTTTGGATACTTGAGTAAAGTTGAAAGGCAAGAGATCATGGTTGACTTGATGAAAGAATTGGAAATCCTTGGAGTAGAAATTGAAGGGAAAACCCAAGTCAATTTTATTCTTCACCTAGATGTTTTGAGCAAGTTCTGCCTGAAATACAAGAGGTTGTATTCAGTGTGAAACTTCTGACAAAATAAGTGGCGAAGAAAATTAATTTTCATTAAGATGTGAACAAGGTTAGTATCTCATTCACTAGTCATTGAAGCATGATTAGTGATGACATCTACTGACACGTTGTGTGTAGATACTGAAATCACTAAAAGCTTGCAACTAAGTAATGATGAGATTGTTATGTACATGGGTAATACTACGAAAGTAGTGGTTGTTGCAGTGGGAGTTGTTTATTTATCTTACGATATGAATAAACGTTTGATTTTGAGAAATTGTCTTTACGTATGTTTTCATAGAAAGAATTTCATTTCGTTTTCTATGCATTTGCGGATAGATACTCCATTTCATTTAAATGACATGGTCATATTAATGAAGAATGGAGCTATAATCTGTTATGGTATGTTGGTGACAATTTGTACACTCTTAAAAAAAAATTTATCCCACAGATGCAACAAATAGTAATTAATAACGCGTCTTCTAATCCTAATAAGAGAAAGACTCTAATGGAAATGATTAGATAGATGATGAATTATTTGGAATTACTAAATTCATTTTATGGGTATACCCTAGAAACAGCGTGTCATATAACGTTTGTCTGTTTGTGGGATATCCTAGAAAAAAGGAGGGTGTTGATTTATTTAGTCCAAAAGATCGAAGGGTGATTGTTATCACAAACACTAACTTTTTTTTGAAAAGGACTATGTAATAAATTACATACCCATGTATAAGTTGTTCTAAATGAAGTGAGAGGGAAAACACAAAGAATAGTACAAAGTGTACAAGAGGATATACCACATAGTAAACTGCATCGCATGTCACATCTGATACACAATTGCATGTAGTGCCTTGTTGTAGTGGGAGGGTTGTTTTGCAAACTGATAGATATATGTTTGGGAGAGTCGTGAGACTTGATCCCTAGTAAATATGGAATTGACCTACGGATACGACGAAGCACTACAAGATAAAATGTGATGTCTTAGCAAGTTGCAATGAGTTTTGAAATAGAATCTATGGATTTTAAATCAAATTTGGGAGCTTTTAGGATCACTAAATTGTGTAAAAGCCATTGAAAGTGGTCATACAAAATAAAAGAGGATCATACGGTAAGGTAAAAACCTTGGAAGCAAAGCTTGTTGCAAAAAGGTATACTCAGAAAGAAAAGATTCGATTATGAGGGAGCCTGTTCGCCTTTAGCTATGCCTAAGTCGATCTGGACTCTTTTATTTGTTGTTGTTCATATTGAATATGAGGTACAGTAAAAAGATGTCAAGACAACTTTCTTGATTGGAAATCTTGGGAAAGACATCTATGTGAAGCAACCAGAGTGATTTATTACAAAAAGCTAAGAGCATTTTGATAGTAAGCTTAAAAGTGTCTATCGATGGACTAAAGCAAGCTTCAAAGATCATGGAACATCTGTTTTGATGAGGTAATCCAGTCATATGGATTTAATCAATGCACGGATGTGTCTTGTGTATTGAAAAGAGTGACGGAAACGTGGTGGTATTTCTTATACTATACTTAGATAGTATCTTGCTCATTGGAGACAATGAAAGAGTATTGTCGGGCGTATGGGTATGGTTGATAAAGTAGTAAGAAATGAAGGACTTAAGAGAAGCAAAATATATCCTTGCAATCATGATGATCACAAGATAGGATGTTGTGCTTATCTCAAGTTTCATGAAATGATACAATCCTTACTCGATTTAATATGTGACTTTATCTAAGAAAATGTGTCTTGACACAAAAGAAGATAAAGGAGATGAAAGTGGTTCCATATGCTTCGTTGAAAAAGGAAGGTTAATCTACGGAATGCTATGTACGAGGTCGGATATCTATTTTGCCGAAGGCATGATCAGTGAGTATCGAGGTAACCCGAAATAAGAATGATGAACTGTGGTAAGACATATACTTAAGTACCTGAAAAGGACCAGAAATTATATGTGGACTTACCGAACAGATTCACTGCTTCTTATGGGTTAAATAGATTTAGATTTTTCAAATCAGATAGGGACGACAGTAATTCCACCTCAAAGGTTATGTGTTTAATATTAGGAAGTAGAGTCATAAGATGGAGGAGTGTTATATAGAAATATATTTCGGACTCCACCATGGAAAGATGATAAATTGGAGCCTCTGAGGCAGCCAAAGTATTTATATGACTCTAGTGACTTCATGATGGACTTCGAAGTGTTTCTAAGTTTTCCCAAGGTTATCAAAATTTATTGTGATAATAATGGTGCACTTGCAAACTTGAAAGAATCACGAGCTCATAAGACAATTAAACACATGGAGCGCGAGTATCACCTGTTACGATAAATCGTATGATTAGGGAAATGTTGATGTCACCTAGATTGCATTGGATGATAACCTAGTAAAATCCTTTTATAAGGACTTTAAAGCGAAAGCTTTTGATGGTCGTATAGTGGGAGTGAGAATCAGATATATGGCAGAAAACATGACAGCATAATCTTTTAGTATAAGTGGGAGATCCATTATTGGCATTCGATCATTTGGTTAACGTGAACCATTAGGGTTCCATACGATTCTATATCCAGCAGAAGCAAGAAAACATAGAAACGTATTACCTTTTGCCAGGGTATGTTGAAAAATATGAATTCTCGCCGGCAGCCTGCGCAGCCTCACCGTTTTGGGCATAACTCTCTTATCTGATCTTCGATTTGAGTGATCTATGCACCAAAATGATCCTCTCTTCAGTGACTTTCCAACGGTATTTCAAACATCGGGTTTGAAGTTATACAAGATTTTAGAAAAATTGTGGAAGTTGACAAACAGCAGCAGCAAATAATCTCTTGATCTTCTGCTGTATTCCCAAGTCCAAACTCGACGTCATGTGGGCGACGATCTTTGAGATCTTCTCAATCTGCAGTTCCCTTACTCTCCTCAAAGTGTAAGGCGTGAATAATCAGTTAGGGTTTCCAGACAGCTGAGATGACTTATATATGGGCCACAGCAGGGACCAGGAGGAGAAATTAGAGTTGGGCCTCTATTGGGCTTAAGTATCCATGCTTAGCCCAAAGCTTTTACTTAAGTCCTATAGTAATAATATATACCACTAAAATATTATTACTGCACTATCGTTCTAATCTCATAATTACGTTATGGGCTCCTTCTTATTATGAGTCCGTTAGTCTCCCCATATTTAAGATATACAATGCTCATTAATTAATTAAGTTACTGACAACTCCATTAATTAATATCTCGTCCGAGAGTAGTACCACTCAACCTCATTATCATGCCGGAATAAATCCACCTGTAGGGTTTACATGATAATCCTTTTGAACTCGTCAAGGGGATATCATCAACCTAAAACGGACACAGATTCCTTCTACAATCAAGAGCATACCATAGAGACAACACTATTTCCGAACTCACTAAGTTTATTGATTTAATTATATGTAAATCTCACCAATTGATGAATCAAAGAAATATATATTGTCTTAAGTGTCGAGATTATTGTATAGGGATTAAGAGCACGAACATCCATAATAACAGAGATTAAGTTTTTCTATAAGTCAGTATAAGTCGAACGATCTCAAGCTGTCCTGCTCAATACACACAAAGTACACTAATGTGATTCTGTAGTCAAGACAAACTAATACCAAATCCACTACAACCATCCCAATAGAGAGTCCCCGTCTATCTCGGTTGTGAGCATCTGTTTATACTTTATAAGGAAACCGATAATATGATCTTTCGCGTGTTTTCGCACAACATATTGTCTACAGTATAAAGTAAGTGGACTATTGTATTATACATATAAATAAATTATAAGACGCAATCATTTGATCATATGATTCTCATTTCAAATAAATTGTTATAACATTGTTCATACAAAAAACCAGACTTTTAGTATACAATCCAACACTCTTTGTTATTTCCAGCTAGTAGTATGTCATCCACATACAAGGATATAATCATAAAACATCCATTGGACCGTTTAATGTAAACACAGTGGTCTTCGTTTATCATAACGAAGTTATATGAGATGATCGTAGTGTGAAATCTCAAATACCATTGTCTAGAGGATCATTTGAGTCCATTGATCGACTTCTTCAATTTACAAACTTTATCCTCTTGACCTCGAAGAATAAATCCTACCGGCTGTTGCACGTAGATTTCTTCTTCTAATTCTCCATAGAGAAATGTGGTCTTAACATCCATTTGGTGTAACTCTAAATCCATACTAGCCACTATAGCAAACAGTAGATGAATCGAGGCAAACCTCACTACAGGTGAAAAAAGTTTCTTCATAATCTATACCCTCTTATTGAGTATAACCTTTTGCCACCAAGCGAGCTTTATACCTCTCCATTGAGCCATCATCATTTCTTTTGATTTTGAGAATCCATTTATTACCAATTGCCTTTCGTCCCTTCAGAAGATCTACAAGTTCCTAGACTTGATTTGACTTCATAGACTCCATCTCCTCTTTCATCGCTTTCATCCATTTCTCCTTTGTCGGACAAGTCAGAGTTTCTCTAACATTTCTGGGCTCTTCCTCATCAACAGGGTAAACATCTCCATTTTTTGGTGAAATAAAGAAGGCATGTCCTTCAATATCATAATGCCTTTTGGGCACATGTTTCCTAGAACTTTTTTGAGATAGCTATTAATTGTCTTCTATAGACAAAATGCTCTTATTGGGAATCGCCTGATCCTCAATCAAAAAATATCTAACAAGGTCCACACCATCCACACCATCAGCTAAACTACTCCCACTTGGATCTTGTAGGTATTAGTTTTCTACTACCTCAAAAATAGGCTCAGCATTCCTGATGACCCCTCTATTAGGAAATTCAGTTTCCAGAAAATGAGCGTTACGTTATTCTGTTTCAGTTAAGCTCCCATTCTGATCTCCTATGAATACGTAACCCTTAGAATGTTCGAGGTATCTTATGAAAATACACTTTTTGCCTTTAGGACCCAACTTTCCATACTGACTCGATGAATCATGTACGTAAGCTGCTGATCCCCAAGCTCTAAGGTTACTCAAGTTAGGTTTTCTACCCATCCAAAGTTCATATGGAGTCGAAGCAACTAACTTAGAAGGAACGCAATTAAGCATATAAGTCGAAGCTATTTTGATAGATATTCACGTCCTCTATCAGTTCTTAAAACTTTAATAGATTTGTTCTTTTCATTTTCAACTTCACTCAAGCATCGTCTAAAACAATTCAATGCTTCAGACTTATGAGATATCAAATAAACATATCCAAAACATGAATAATCATCAATGAACGTAATAAAATAATGAGCTTCATGTCGTGCCCTAACATTTACAGGACCACATATATCAGAATGGATTACTTCTAATGGAGATTAAGACACAATAGCTTTACCAAAAGGTTTTCTAGTCATTTTTCCAGCAAGATAATGCTCGCATTTGGATAATTAGACTTTAGAAGAAAGATTCAACATTCCTTCTTTCACAAGTCTATTCATCCTATCTTGCCCAATATGACCTAATCTAGCATGCCAAACATCATCATTCATATTTGCATTACTAGAAGAACGAACATTTAGCAAATATGAATAATCATCATAATAACTAAACGTCATTCTATTATAATTTAAAACCATAAAACCATCAATTATATATCCAGATGAATAACAAGTATCATTAATGCCCATTACAGCAGTGCCTTTAGTGAATAATGCATCATAACCCAAATTAAGTAGAATTGGAACAGAAATTAAATTTCGCGTGATTCTCCGGAGTATATAGAACATCATGAATGATAAAGTCCCGACCATCATCAAGGTCCAATTTGCAAGTCTCAAGTCTTTTGACTTCGACTCGTGAATGGTTTCCTACATATATCCAACTAGTCCCCTTCGAAACACGACAAAAATTTACAAAAGTTCCTCTTTCTCTCGTCACATGGTCTGTTGCTCATGAGTCTATAATCCACAATGGATAAGAATCAGACAGCAAGATAGCACTCGAGACATTAATTTCACACAAAAGAGAATAAGATGAATCTACCTTGTCCCTCCTGGGCTCAGGGCATTCACGAGCATAATGACTAAGCTTACTATAATTGTAACATGACATCTTACTTTTATCTTTCTTATTCTTTTTGTCACGCTTGTTTTCCCTTTTCTGTTCATCAGGTTTGGTAGTTGGATTATTGTCAGGCTTACCACCATCACCATCAGATCATCTTCCCTTCTTTCCCTTCTTCCAATTCCTTTTCCTTTTGAAGCCCGAAGCTCCCTTAGAAGTAGAACCTGCATAGAAGGCCCCAGAGGAAGGCTTTGAGGCTCCGAGCCTCTCATCTTCCAGCTCAACATGACCAGCATCATCATTGAAAGTTAACTTTGAGATGTTCCCAATGATCAGGTAAAGAGCGGATTAGGGCTTGGATTTGCTGTTCATTAGAGAGTATATGACTGGCAGTCTTAAGTTCAATAATCATATTAGACATCTCCCTGAGATGTTGTCTAATGTTATCATCAGGTTTCTTTTTGTAGTTGTCAAACTTAATAGTCAACTGTCTTAGCCTTGTAATCGATGTACCACCATAATTCTCATACAAATACACCCAGATATCATGTGTGGTGGGATATTGATCACATTCATGGATCATCAGATCGATTACTGAGCTTACAAGGCTACCATCGTGCAATGGAATTTTTCTTTTTCCATGCCTGGTACGCTTCTTGGTCCGCCTCCCTTGATTTCCAATTCCGTGCCTGGATCGGCTATCACTTAGTTTATAACATCCAATGCATCTTGTTCATCCAAAATGTACCATATTTTATGACGCCATCTGTCATAATTGTCACCATTGAGTTTCTCATTTTTGTTCAACTCAGCGATAATAGATTTCGATGCCATGATCTTTATTAGAGATAAAAGTGATCCAGTATGTTAATAATGTTTTATAAAGTTTTACGTTAAGCCAAACAGAGACATCTCAATTAATAACACAAGACTTAATCTCGAAAAATAGCTCGGAGATAACTAATCATCAATCTCATCATGTGTTATAATGCTAGATTCTTGCTTCAAAACATAAAAACACATTGTTCAAGTAATTAATCAAATAACATTGAACAACCACTTTTAGACAGAACTTAAACAACCATTCACAATAGCAAAAACTCCAAGTCTGACAAGTCATGAACATAAAATTCTAATAAACTCCCTGAGTTTCTAATTAGAAATATAATGGAAATAAACTAGCGATAAATACTGATTGTATCTCTTAATTTATCACTAGATTTAAAATAACATTCACAATTAAATTCTTTAGTCCCCACACTAAAGACAGCTTGCCCTAGAGGATCTATATGAGGATTCTTTATCTGACGTTTGTCTAAACCACTCAGTCTCAAAAAATCAGAACATCGAATTCTTCCCATCCTCAAGCAGGCTGATCTCAGTGCCTGTGTCTTATCTACTACTACGAAGCATCGACCAAATCAAGCATAATGAAATAACCACTAGGTTTTACTTGGTAGGTCTCCTACTTAGCCCAAAAAACCTTTTTAAGGTAGGGAGGCAAAGTGTTCGCCCAGGTCTGAGGACTAGTAATTTGAAAATACACATTACTTGGAATCGTTTTGCTATAAATCAAACGCATCATCTGGATGTAGAGTTCAATCAAAACCAATGCGTGGTCCCTTATATTGTGTGTAGGCTTCATTTTATAATTCAAAAATTCATGGAAGACCTCATCTTTAGTCCTAATGTCTTCCTCTGTAATTGTTCCCTATCCTGACATGCCTCTGAGAAAATAATCAACTAAATAACAAACACACCAGTGTTAGTCAAACTATATCATATGAATTTCCTCTCCAATTAATGCATATGAAAATAACTTCCCAAGATGCAATAGGCACATTCACAAGTGAATAAGTTAACTCACTTTGGCTCCCACTTTCATAGGCTATAGGAGTTTGAACAATTCTAACATCACTCAACACCACGAATTTAGAATTAAATGACATATTAAGGTGTATAATCAACATAAAATGCAACCAAATAGCTACCACATAGGTTTGTATTCAACAAATATGTCATAAAATGAAGTAAAACCACACATACACACTAAAAATGACGTCAAACACACTCAAAAATATCACCATTGGACTCCACATGTCGAAACACGTTAGAAAACGTCAGACAGTAGTCGGAAAATGCCGCCACGTGCCCGCACGCGCCGCCACGTGTCGACAGGAGTCTCCCACGTGCCGCCACACGCCCTCACGCGCCACCACGTGCTCTCTCGTGGCGGCAGCCAGTGTGCTGTTGTCCAGCGCATGCACCTCACGCGTCACCCACCGGAGCTGGCGGTCACCGACGCGTGGACTTCACGCGCCACCGGTGGTATGGCTGGCCACCAGCATGCGTGTTTCATACGCCACTGTCAAACTACCGTCCACCGGTGCGCGACTTTCATGCACCATTGCCGGCCGTTTACCACTGGTGGGTTTTGATTCCTGTCTAGTTCACTCTGGTCCAGCCTGATCTGACCTGGTCCGCCAGGTCTAACCCGGTCCAACCATTTAAGAATCAAATATGTTTTAATTACGGAAAGGTCCCTGAACTTTCTCTAATTTTCGAAAACACACTCCCGAAGTCTCTGAAACTTTGCAGTTTTGGCCCAATTTCGGAAAAACTTCAAAAAATCATAACTTGAGTTTTAGATGGCTAAAAAATGCATAAAAAATACTGACGGACTCCTCTCGAAGAGGCCTTTCCAGTGGTATAACCAAAACATGCTTTCACTTGCATGAAAAATTGACAAAAAATTGAACCCTTGAAGAGTTTGAAAAGTTAAAAATGTCAACTAACATGGAATAGCCACTAGACATTAAAAATCTGCCTTTAACTCATACATATGATCAGTTAACATCAAATAAACCAACATTCATACTCTGAATCATGTATGAGAATATTCAATACAAAAAGGCAGAAAACATAAACCATGAAAATTTTCAATGCAGAAAAACATACGGAGTACCAACCATTGACTCTGATACCAAAGTTGGAAAACTCACGTATATAAATGCACGAACCCTAATCATGCATGGAGAGAAATCGCATACCTCTCATCGTAAGTATATGTTGCAGCGGAAGAACACGTACGAACCGATTGGTACTCACGTGGGTAAACTGTGATCTCTGGATCAAATCTTACAACACTAGGTTGTAGATTAATTTCCACGATATAGTATTAATTTGGAATTATGAAGAACTGGGTTTTCGTTGTGTTTCGAGAGAGAAAAAACGAGATAGAAAATGCTTCTTTTACATTATGCATTTTGTGTTCACGGGATATATCTTTTGATAACTGCTTACGCAATATTAAAATCCCCAGGAGGAGTTAAAAAAAATAAGTTTTTAACTCCCTCTCTCTTTGTATTATCCACACTTCATATGTCGAATAATATTAAATAATATTTACACGGCCACATCATAATCGTCATCTTATTCTTCATCTACAGCGTCGTATATTCTCTTTTTTCTCTGACTCTATGTTGTCATCTTCATAATTGTCTCTTGCCACGGCATCACAGTCAATGCATAAAGTGAGAGAGCTAATACTATTGAAGAGAAGGAATTGCATGAGTATATATTCCATTTGTGACAATCAAATCCACAACGACAATGCGGGCTCTCCACGAAATTACTCACCGGAAAAGTAGCCGATGGAGAATTACCAGTTCGTTCGATGTATTTTAAAGAAAACTAAAAAGCTGCATCTTCAGTGTGAGAGGTTACGAATTGAAGTTCGAAAGTGAAAGAGGATGGTAGTGAAAAACATGTAAAAATTTACAGGGTGATATAATTAGTGTGAGAGGGGAAAAGCCGTGGCAATGTAGAGAAAGTAATTATCTCATGTCCAAGTGCTGGATACAGCTTTGACTACTCCATTTATGATATGGACTGTGCAGTTTAGATTATATCAGATGAATCACATAATTGGAATTTTAATTTCACAAATCTGAAATGAGCTTCATTTTATGTAGAATTATTTACTAGTTGTTCATCATTCACTGGATAAATATATACAAAATTATATTTTACAAAATTATTCATTTATTATGAATAACTATACACCAATTGCGGAGCATTTTCTATCTCTAAATTTTTTCTCCCCCTCCCCCTAACCTAATTTTGCCTTGCTCTTCCGCCGTCATCATCTTCTTCAGGCAGAATTGTCCAAAATCTGTGCCCTCTTGGTACAAATTTCTTCAAGCCCTAGTTTGTTGTCGCTGGGCTTTCACGGGTGGGTTCCTTCACCCACAAGAGCAGGCCCTCGACGTTCTCCTTGATTCATTCCTTTCGACTGTCGTTGCAACCACGCAGCGTGCCACCAATGCCTTTATTGCCGGACCTCACGATTCGATGGCCGCCGCCAATAAATCAGCCACTTCTGTCTTCAATCGATGGCCCCCAAGCCGTCGTCTCCGTTCTTCCCGACGCACAGGTCTTCTCCCAGCCCCTCCTTGTGATTTCAATTGCTAATTTCTCTCTGTGAGCATGTTGCGCCGGTTCCTGTTCCAACAGCAAGCCACCGATGGCTTGAATCTATTCCAAACGATGTACGACGCCCCTATCCTTTTAGCAGGCGATGCCCTCGATCTGCGCGGCGTTTCTCTCTTCTCGCCGGCAGTCGCTGGGTGACTGCCACACCTACCCAGGGCGGTTGCAGCGGCTTTCCAATTCAGGGTGATTTACTGCCCTTTTTGGTCACAGATCACGTACACGATTTCTTCACTGTATGATCCCCAAGCCTTAATTTCAGACAACATCCAACGGTTCGCCACAGTTATCTCCCATGGAGTTTTTCTGCCGCCGAATTAATCCCTGATTTCGTCAAGCGGTAGTGGTGCTTCACAGCAGCGCCTTACGCTGATTCTTTTAACAGGTGCGGCTTTGTTCGACGATAAGTGCATCCCAGTTTCTGGTTTGCATCTCTTGTTCTTTCACATACTCAGTCTTTTGAATGCTTCATTCTTATGATTTCAATTGGACGGAGTATCTTGAGGAATGGATTTTTTGTTTCTCAATTCTGGAAGGGTTTGGGCTCTATAGTTGTTTTCAATTCCAACTCTTGTTCGTCTTGCTTAAGGAGCTGTTCCAACCACTGTTTATCATTTGTTGCTCCTGTTTGTGAACATATTCTATACCTTTTCTTGGATTATTTGCTTATGCCACTGATGTGGATTGTTTTGGGTATATCTGGTTTCTGTCTGGATGACAGAAACATTGAGGGACTCTGCCCGATTAATTTAAGATGCTCTGATAGATTGCTGGACTTTGTACAATCCTTATTGGTGTTAGATGATGACGAGCTTTTTTTATTTCTGTCGGTTTGAATGTAACATCTGTAAACAGGACTCTTTGTCCTTGGCCCTTATCAGCAGCTAGATGATTAGATAAGACTAGATTGTTTATTTTGGCCGCCTATTTTGGCCTTTTTTTAGCCGTCTTGGCTATTTACCAGCAGCAAGATGAGATTAGAAGATTATGATTTAGGCTGTTTTTTTCACAAGGCCACCTTTTTGAACCTTTTTTAGCAACCTGTTTTGGCTATTTTTCTCGACTTCATCATTCCTTTACTTTTTGTACTTCTCTATTTTCTTCTCCTTTATTATTTTCTTTTTTCTTTTAATAAAATATCATCTATTAGCTATACACCAATTGTGAAAAATTATCCATGTCAAGTTTGCTGAAAAAATGTGTAAAGAAATTATATTGTGCAAAAATTATTTATTAATTGTGAAAAATTATTCATGGCAAGTTCACCGTATAAATATGTAAAGAAATTATATTGTGCAAAATTATTCACTAGTTGTGCATATTTATATACTAATTGTGCAAAATTATTCACGTCAAGTTCGCCGAAAAAAATAAATAAAGAAATTATGTTGTGCAAAATTAGTTGTGCATAATTATACACTAATCGTGCAGTGTAGTAATTAAAATATATTTATTATTATGATAAAATAAAATAATAGGGTAATGTTGGAATTGCACAATATAATTTTGTACCACACAATAATAATTTGAAATCCATATATTTGGTAGTAATAAAAGGAAATGAATTATACCTAACAATAACTCTTCCTAGATATAATAACGTATGTTACTTTTTCTATTTTACATTATTTAAAAGATATAATATTTTGATAAATTTAATTTATTAATTAGTTTTCATTCTAATTCTTTTTAATAATGGTTATCTTTTGTCTAGAATATGTGTATTTATATTTGTGCATGATAAGAGATATAATATTTTAATATAAATTGTATTTTAATCGTTCTTTTAACTTTATGTTCATAACTTTAATTTGATTTAGTGGCAAATTGTGAATGTTAATTTTATGGTATAAGGCTTACACTTACTAAAGAAGTGAAATATAAACTTTAGAGTGTGTTGCCCAAAATAGTAATAAATATTCTTTATTGTGAGACGAAGAGAGTATAAAAAATTTCAGTTTATAAACAATTTGTATGATTAAAAAATGCTTCCATCAAAGCTCCTAGCATTACTTCAAAAAATCTAATAAGGTACTTTTCAAATCTGATGAGTTTCAGTGCTTGCTATTGTAATTTTTTTTAAAACCTACTTAAATTTGTCGTGTTTGATTTGGTTTTGGTTTCGATAGAAAACATTGAGGCATAGCACAGTGTTAATTAGATTGTTAGGTTATACATAAAAAATTTTCACACTTTGAAGCGATTGTTAGATGTATAGCAGCACGGTGTGATTTGAGATTAAATGCACAAATCATGTGGAACCATACTTTAAAAGAAGTGTGTTTACCACAAATTTCCTATAACTAAAATTTAATTTTATTACTATTCTAGTGTTTTTTAAATATTGGTTCTGACTTATGAATAGCCACATGCGCTCGAACCCTTGTACTTTCAATTATGTTTCTTGTGCACAACTTAATTAATTTATTGTTCCTTGGCGTCAAGGCAACTACAAGATAAAGAGAGAGTTAGAGAAGATAAACAATGAGTGAATGGTTTGGTTAAGGGTTGACTCTCCTCGTCCGAGAATCATTTGTGCACTTACATTTATTGAACTGAGTATTGAAATATAAATGTCCAATAGTAGTTCAATTGGGATGAGCCTTATTCAAAGGTCTCTAATGCTTCTCGTATCTAAGAACTTTTTATTCCTTCCCTAAACTAACATCTAAATATAATAGTTGCATAATTGACCCAGCTTATGACAACACAATTTCCTCCTTGATTATCCTTGATTAATCAATTAAATAATCAAGTCTCAACTTCTATGTTTAACATATGTTGGTGATATTCTTCAAGTGTCTGTTGAGGTCTTGGGTCTATTGAACCCTCTTTTTGTAGGGCTATCAACAATAGAGCTCCTTAAATAATATTTGTTCATACTATATAACTTTTAAGAATCAACTGTGTAAGTTTTTTAAATCAATTGTATAGGTTTCTGCATTAAATGTATATTGTTATTATGAGTTCTATTTATGTTGAGGATTTTTTCCCTGTATAGGATAGATTTAATTAAGCAATAGTATAAGTTTTATTATTTAAGTGTATACATGTTAAATTTATTGTTTATTTGTTTCAATAATTAATATAAATTATATTAATATAATTACATCGATTATTAGTGACCTTTAACATTTTTGTTCAAATTGTGTAGTATTCATTATCTATATGCATGTCCATTTTATACTCTTTCTTCTTCTAGTGATTGTTATGAGTGTTTGTATTGAAGATTTTTTTCCCCTGTATGGTATAGATTTAAGTAAGCAATAGTATATGTTTTATCATTCAATTGTATATGTTTTAAATTTATTGTGTATTTGTTATAGTAATTTATATAAATAATGTTAGTATAATTACATCGATTGTTAGTGATATTTAATGATTTTTGTCCAAATTTGTGTAATATTCATTATCTTCTATATGCAGGGTCCATTTTTTAGAAAGCAGAATGATGATTTGGTTAAATGAAGAATGATGATTCGGCTGAAGATTTGAATAGATCTAGTGCATAAAATATAGATGGACTATAATTAGTTTTGATTGAAAAACCAAGTGTATAAGTTTTAGTAACTATTGTATAAGTTTTAAACCCATAGTGTATTTGTTTTAGAACATAGTATAAATTCGTATGTGTATGTGAATTTATTCTAAGTTCTAAAAAAAAATATTGTAAGTAATTATAATTTGATTTTTAGTAAGGATATTGATACTTAAACTGTATAATGTATGTAAAGTTTTGAAGTATAATGTATAAGTTTCTAATAATTGTATACATTGTATGTTCATATTGTATAAGTTTTTAAAACTGTATAGTGTATGTAAAGTTTTGAATCATAGTGTATAAGTTTCAGATATTTGTATACATTGTATGTTCATATTGTATAAATTTTTAATCATATTGTTTAAGTTTCTGATTATCCTATCGATTCATGTTGTATAAGTTTTGTACTATAATGTATAGGTTTTTAATTGTTATATACGATATTTGTTTATTCTGTATTATTTTTTATTCAATATTGTATAAATTTTCATGATCAAATATATTACTTTTTCAGATAGTCTGTATAAAAATAATTATACTTTGTATAAGTGTAAATACAATATTGAAATAAAAGTAATATATTTATTAAGAAAAAATATATGTTACTGTATTATAAATAATACTCTATATCCAAGTCACGAGATTACAACAAATTAACATCTTAGAAAAACTTCACTAGGAATCTTCATTCACATGATAGTAAATATTGCTACTAATGACCATCTAGAAAAGCACTTGAGTCATTCCAAAAAAAGCACTTGACTTAGAAAAACACTCGAGTCATTTCAGAAGAGCTCTTGACTATTAAAATGATAGCTCACAACACCTGAAAAAAAAATTGACTCATTAATAATGTATGATTCCAAGTTATTATCAAAGAGCTTTCATTTTTGTATACAAAAGCACAATCACATAGCACACATTCAAATAGTGTAATAGAAAAAATTTCAAAATTTTTACTGAATCAAATTTATAAAGAAAATCTATCACTTCGAATGCACAATACTACCAACATACTCATTATGCCCATATACAATTCAGAACATATCGATATACAATTTAAGGTTTAGGGTTTAGTGAAATTGGTAAATGCTATTTCACTGGAAACGGTTACAAAGTATTTACTTACAGTGCGAATACAAGTCCTATCTAACCTACCTAAGCCAGGCTTAGGGTGAATACATCATCAAAAATTTAAATACAAGGACGCTATCTGCTGTTTAATTCTAGTCGCTATGTGTATGGGGATAGCATTCTCAACCCAAAGTGTAGAGCGTTTCTTTCCATCCAAATGTGGCAGATCATAGTAGCGAAAGAGATGAAAAGAAGTCTTCTTGCCTTTGTGTTTCATCGGGTGTCCGCAATTATATTACGGAAGGCATCCATGATAGAGGTGAAACCTCCTCTTCTCTTCCATCCTAGCCATCTCTTTACATCATCCCATATGTGTTTGGTATAGGTGCATTGAAAGAATAAGTGTGGTGTTGTTTCAAGGTCGAAACAAAAACCACACCGTGAATCCTCTCCAATGCACTAAACTCTATCTTTGGTATGTGTTTGGCATAGGAGCATTGAAAGAATAAGTGTGGTGTTGTTTCAAGGTCGAAACAAAAACCACACCGTGAATCCTCTCTAATGCACCAAACTCTATCTTAGGTATTGATTTGTTCTCTATGAGCGAGCCAAGGTCTAAAACTATACTTCTTCACTATCCACTTGTAACATATTTGTTTGAAAATGAAACACGAGTCCGGCGTCGCGCTATTCCTTAAAAACACATACACAACACTATCCTTGAAGACTCCGTTCTCACAACAATTCTCCATAATTCAATGCACTCCCTCTTCTCCTTCATCTTCTCGTCAAATGTCATTTCTTATACTGATCAGTGTTCTCCATATATATTTAGAGTTAGCTTAAGGGGAGACCACTTTATAATGGGATGAGGTGAGATAGATCGAATGGATCCACTTCACCAGAGTGAAAATGCTTCGTTGTGTACATCCCAAAGTGCAACTGAAAGAATTACTTTGTTCCAGGTGCTAATGTCCTTCAATCCTAGCGCTCCTGAATTCTTGGGTTGTGAAATATAATTCCAACTCACAGGGCTCACTTTCGTACCCTACAAGAACTTACGGATCAAGGCCTCAACTTTTTCTATCACCCCTGTAGGAATCTTGACAATTCCCCACCAAAATGATAGAATGCCATATATACCTGAGGTGATGAGCTCCAATCGGCCAGTAAAAGATAACAACTCCGAAGACCAACTCTGAATCATGCTATTGATGTCACTCAATAGTGGTGTGAAGTCCTCAACTCCTATCCTTTTGCTACAAATCGGAATACCTAAATATTTAAAAGGAATGGTACCTCTATTGTAGGGAAGAACTTGTGCAATCTGCTCTCTAATGTGACTCGGACTCCGAAAGTGATTAGATTGGATTTCTGCGATTAACCACCAATCCAGAGACATCCGCAAATCTTTTCAATAAGTGTGCAAGAGTGTTAGCAGTTTCCAAGTTTCCATATCCAAAAATCAATAAGTCATCCGCAAAGATCAAGTGTGATTGATGCGTGTTTTCAAGTGCACACAAATAAATCCATAAGGCTATATTCACTTTGGGTTTATTCATTCAGTTTTAAATTTAATAAATCTCCTTAAATCTACTCTATATATACCTACATACCCTATTAACATTTACCCACCCCCTACAATATATTCTCTCTCCTCAATTAACATTTTTTTCTTTCTTTCTTTCTCTCTCCTCTTCTCTCACCTCAATTAATACTTGATTTGACATAAAATTTAAAGCTAACCTACTTAAACCCAAAACAAACATATCAAATATAGAATAACACTATTCACTGGTTTACTAAGTCAATCTAATCCCAAACAAACACCACCTAAGTGTAGGGATATCGATTATAGCAGCAGACAACCAAGTTAAAATAACGAATCCTAGGGACTGTAAATTAATTATTTTCTAAATTACTAAACTATATGAGACATGTGACCAATTTAATTGTTTTGATTATTAAACTAATGAATACTTTCAAAATTAAATAAAAAACAATTAAAGAAAATATTGATTTTAAAAAATGAGAAATAATAGCTCTAGGGGTCTGGATTAAGCTCATTAATTCAATACTTTGATGGTCGATTTCAATTCCTATAGATACTTATGGAAGAGTTATTAAACTTTACTAATTCACTTATTTGATCAAAGCAAATTTGTAATTGATCTGGTTTATCTGCTAAGACTCTAAGTTAATAAATTTATCTCCCTCTCTAGGTACTTACTATATATATTATTTCCTCACTCGTCAGGTACTAAAACTAATATGTTTACTCTTTTTAGGTACTATAATTTTATTACCTAATATCCTGAATATTACTAATATGACAAGACATCAAATCAATAACATTCATCACAATTTCTATATCTAATAAGCTAATCAAATCAATTACTTTAACTTATACAAAATAACCAATTAATTTAATTGTGCACACAAGTTATAATTAACCACAAAAGTTACACAATTTAAATTAAACAGTATCTAAGAAATTCGTAGAAAAAGTAAATATGCATTCTACAAGTCTTGAACCATTCATCAAGTATCAAATTAAATAAAACTTAATCCATCTAAACTCTAGAACTACTCAAAGTGTTTACCCCATGGAGTTACATGCAACTTCCATGGTTGTAAGAAGAATCTTACCACAGTTCATATTTATTGAAAGAAAATTGAGTTTTAAAAGCAAAACCTTAGATCGATGAATCGTTGAAGCTCTTCTCTCCGTCTCCTTCAATTGAATGATTCATCCTCCTTGAATCGTGCACACACCAGAATGGATGATGGATGGAGTATGTGGATGGATGTGTGATAATGTGGTGTGATGGCGTTCTGCTTCTCGTTGAGAATAGGGGTATGAGGTCGTGTATTCTGGCTTCTGCCTCCTGTTTTCCTCTTTTTTCTACAATCGAACCTAGCCAATTAATAGGCGTGTTGGGCTAGTTATGTTCATGGTCGACTGCAAGCTAATACGTCAGGTTATGGGCTTTGTCCCACGGTATGGGCTGGGCCCCACATATCAACAAGCTAGTATGGTATTGTAACCAACATGCGCTTTTGACTACCCACAAACTTAATGCATTGGCCCACTTGAAATCAAAGTTAGATCACGCGGCGTGCAATTCAATTTTCATATTTGCAAACCAATGATTATTGTCAATGGCAAGCATGTCATTAAAGGATTATTAATGGGATCAAATTGATTTAAAATCAATTAACATGGGCCCACTTTAAGTAGATGGATTTGAGAATGATGGTGATGATTTGTGCGTTCAATTTTTCTAACCACATGATGGTTTCTTCACTCTTTTAATAATTCATTAAGTTCACTTTAAAATAGACCTAAAATCTGCCAAATCTCAACAAACCCATGAAGTTATAGAAAATATGAAATTAATTAATATACTCCACAAACAATGTTAAAACCATGTAATAATCATATGAAAACGGTCTATAAAAAGCGCAAGTTTTCGTGCTTAACAATGATACATCAAGACGGCTACAAATTTTGGTGTGAAATTTATAGGCATTCGTATCCACAGTTCTTCTGATCAATCTAGAGAAATATTCCATGCAGATCACAAAAAAGAGAGATGAGATGGGTCACCTTGTCGAAGACCTTTTTTTCCTTTGAAAAATCCTTCCGGTTTACCATTGATAAGTAAGGAATAAGAGGTGGTCGTGACACACTGCTCTATCTATCCTCAAAAGATAGGAGGGAAGCCCAATCCCGTAAGCAAATCAAAGAGGAATTTTCACTTAACGGATTCGAAAGCTTTGGAGATGTCCACTTTGATCGTCATCCTAGGGGAAATACTCCCATCTTTCCTCTCATAAGCTCTGAAAATTTCCTCCGCAAGCAATACACAATCTCTCAACCTTTTACCCTTCACAAAGCCAAAATGAGACAGACTAATCAAAGAAGGAAGACATCATCTGAGACGTCGAGCAAGGATTTTAGAAATGATTTTGTAAAGTGTATTACAGCAAGAGATGGGCCTGAAGTCCTTGACTCTTGGTTGATGTGTCGCTTTTGGAATCAAGGAAACAAAGGTAGCATTGATTTGTTTAAGCAACTTTCCTTTCCGAAAAAATTCTTTCACCGCCGCCACAACATCTCCTCTTACCACATTCCAAGCACTTTGAAAAAGGCTGAAGTGTATCCATTCGGCCCTGGAGATTTATTTTGTTGATAGACCATAGTGCTTCCTTAATCTCACTCTCATCAATCGGATCCTCTAGTCTACAAGCCTCCTCTAATGAAATCTGATGCCCCAAATTCAGAACCTCCTACTCTACACACTCCACTACATGGGTATCTTTACCAAGAATTGATTGATAATAAGAGATGAATATATCAATCATTTCTTGATATGAAGAATTCGGACCTCCATTTTAACAATCTGTGAATACCATTCCTCGTTCCATTGCGACGAATGAGAGAATAGAAGTATTTGGTTAGACGATCTTGGTTCTTATGTGCTTGTTTTTGAGTACTTGTTGAATAAAGCTCATTTCATAGCTTTCCAAATGTTTCAATTTGTTGATCTCATAACATAACTCCAAATGTAGCTCATGATTCCTCAAATCGGACGTAAAAAGAGATTGGAGGTGGATCAATCTTTCTCTTCCTCTTTTCACTCTCTCAAAGATATGGGAGTAGTTTTGATTTTTAACTTCTACAAAGGCTTTTTCAGCATTTTCAATTTCTGAAAAATAGAATACTGCTTGGTACCTGCAATAATAACCTGCCAATGTAAAGAGGTTAGTTGAATAAATTTATCATGTTGAGTCCAAAAATTGCAGAATATGAAGGGTTTTATAGTGTATGGGTTGGATGTTTGAAATGAAGTAATTGCAGGACAATGATTAGAATGAGTTCCTTGATGAAGAAAGGTAGTTTCAATCTCCCAACCCCTACATCTCCATAGCTTGCATGTCATCACTCTATCAATTTTAGAGCAAGATGCTCTATTGGACCAAGTAAAGAAGCATTCCAAGGACAGGGTATCCTCCATACCCAAAATTGCACAACTCTCATGCATCTATCTAATACCTGGATTTTGTGTATTTCCATTTATTTCCACATTAAAACATACACAATTAAAATCCCCTCCTATGATCCACGGTAGAGTGTTAGAATGAAAGAGAGAAGTGAGAGGTTCCATAATTCTCAACGAGGAACATATCTATTGTGGGCATAGATTACTAAAATTGCAAATTCATTCAATGTAGTTACACAATGAACATTGGCTGTAATAGCTTGATCAAAAGCAACAAAATTATCCAATTGAAGTCTACTAGAATTTCAAACAACAAGAATTCTACCACCATTACTATGCTCAAAGTTGTGCCTATAACTCCATCCAGAAAAGACTTTATTCACTACTCCATTAATGCTGTTAGTAGAGAGTTTAGTATCCATGAAATCAGCTAGCACTACATCATGATCACGCACAAGTTTCTTAAGTACGTTGTGGGTTAGCGTGCGTCCCATCACACGCATGTTCCATGTCAAGAAACTCATGAAGAATATTCGGAGGATGGAATTCATTCCTCTCATATCTTCTTACTCAGCCAATCATCATAATCTTCAAAATTCTCATCATCAGCAATTGATTTGGCCCTCTTGACTTTGAAGTTCCGCCCTATTGAAGCTGAAGATTCTCCACTATTGAAAAGGTGAATCCATGCCATTCTACCCAACTGGTGCCCACCATTGAATGAATGTTTTTCTGACTGAATCGGGGTGCGATCAGCTTCCGTAGCAGGTTGGAAGGGCTGCATTTCATTCATTACTTCAACAGAGATATTATGTGGAACTTTTGGAGGAGGAGGAGGGGGTTGTTTAGGAGCATTAGCAACATGAGCTTGTGTAGGATTTCTGGGTTGACTATTCTGTCTCTTGTTCCGATTTCTTTTACGACGCCCAGGTTAGAATGGTTGAAATGGTTTCTCTTCTCCGGTGTCTTATTCTGCATTCATATTAATCTTCCGAAGGGATGAAACCTTGGTTTCGACACTCAAATGCCAAATGACCCAAGTGATCGATTGTAAATAGTACAGAACTTTGAATAGAATTCGTATTCAATTCTTTGTTTGTATCCACCTTTAGTAGTGCAAAGCCAAATTTCATCCTCCATCCTTTTTAGGCGTTAACTTCAACAAGGATACGTGCATAGGAGACACGTTCTTTATTGGCTTTGTAGTGATCCATCATTATCGGTTGACATGTTTTTTAGGGTTTAGGGTTTTAAGATTTAGGGATTTGGGTTTAGGGGTTTAGGGTGTTCTCCTTTCACCAAATCCATCTTATCGAATGCACAATGCTACCAAAATGCATGTCCATCATGCCCACATACAATTCAGAACATATCTATGTACAATTAATAGAGAAAATATATACAATTAAAATAATCCACTGCATATATATATATATATATATATATATATATATATATATATATATATATATATATACACACACACACACAATTAACGGAGAAAACATGTACAATTAAAATAATCCACTATACAAATCATGCCTACATACAATTTAGACCACACATATATACAATTAATGGAGAAAATATATACAGTAAAGAAAGATCCATCACATCGAATGAACAATGCTACCAAGATGCCCATCATGCCTACATACAATTCAAAACTTACCTATATACAGTTAACGGAGAAAATATGTTCAATTAAAATAATCCACCATATAAATCATGACTATGTACAATTCAAAACATACATATATATAATTAACGAAGAAAACTTATAAAATTAAAATAATCCAACATACAAATCATGCCCATATATGATTCAGACCATACTTATATAAAATTAACGGAGAAAATATATACAATGAAAATAATCTACCATACTCATCATGCCCATGTACTATTCAGACCATACCTATATACAATTAATGGAGAAAACATATACAGTAAAGAAAATTTTATAACATTGAATGCACCAAGCTACCATGATAACCATCATAACCACATACAATTCAAAACATACCTATATACAATTAACGGAGAAAGCATATACAATTAAAATAATTCAACATACAAATCATGCTCATGTACAATTCAGACCATACCTATATACATTTAATGGAGAAAACATATACAATTAGATAAACAGAAACCAATATTAACTATACGCAGCATTAAACAACAACTTGGATTGGCAATGAGATAATAATAAACAGGAAAGCAGAAATGTATACAATTGGTTTCAAAAAGTTATACAGTAAAATATAAAATATATACAATTGGATTATGACCCTACCAAATAGATTTTACCTACAATAAATATTATTCCAGTCTAAAAAAATGCAGCAAAAGGAAAGTAATATACATTTGATTATCAACTCTTGTACAATAATAATCAACACCATAAGCATTGATTTAAAGGCACATATAGACAAACTGAAGTAAAATATATATGTATATATATATATATATATATATATATATATATATATATATATATATATATATATATATATATATATATATATATATATATATATGTATATATATATCAGAGATTTTGTAGAAGAAATTGATCGATTATTATTTGTAATTAGAGATTAATTAAATTGACGAGAATGAATCATAGATTAGAAGAAAAAATCTAACAATATTATTTGAAATCAGAAACTACAATTGGTGATAAGATTACCTTTACCTAATTTTTAAATGAAACTTCTTCTTTTACAATGAAGGTTTGGCGATGAAATTTGGCGGCGAAATCGTTAGAACATGTTGATGGAATCTAGCGGCGCGACGAAACCATAGAGTTAACAACAGTGACGCAATGAATTCTGGTAGCAAAATCGGCGGTGGACTAAGAGTAATCGTAGTGGATTGAGAAAGAATCATTGTGGATTGAGAGAGAATTACAGTGAACACGGCTGCTTTAGATGGAGTGAGAGGGAGCATAATGAATTTTTTACACTTGATTTTAGGTTTTATATGACCCATTTAAAAATGGGTTGACCCGGTGCACAGTTGTAAAATTATGAAATTAGGTGCACTCAATATCAACTCTAATAAAAATTGATACATCCAAAAAGAAATATCAATTTCATTAAACTATTTTATAAATAATTTGAACGAATGAAAAAAAAAGTGATAAATATTTTTAATAAAAAATAATAATTGATTAAGAAAAAGTGAAATGTAACATAAAATCTGACATTATTTTATTTTATAATCTTTTTAAATGATTTATATTTAAGAGGCTAATTAATTTTTTTTAAATCTTGGTTAATTTTAAATTACATTTGGTTTCGATTATTATTATTATTAGTCTAACAATTACTTAGATTTTTATAATTATAGTATAACTAATATTAAAATTACATAGAAAGAAAATTAATCTAGAAAAGACAAAGACTTGTCTGAGAGTATGAAACTGCTTACCCTTTAAAAAATTACACAAAGGAAAATTAATTAAAAAAATAGATGAAAATATATTAAACTATAAAGACAAGGCAAAGAAACCTAATCACACAACTCATATTTGGGTTTATCATAGATGGAACACCATCACTACTCTAAAAAATAACATCGTCTTCTTCTACTTCGATGCCTTATTCGGCGTGTGGAAAGACATCGTTGTCTCCTCCTTTAATATATATCTCATCTTACTCCTCGTTTGTGACTCTCTCAATTCTCATCTAATTAAGCATTTGAGAAACTTTTCATTGTCGGCGAAGATCCATTCGAGAACTCCGCCTCCAAAGTCTCCATCGCCACCACAAAACCTCCACAATCCACACACCGTCACCACAAATCCTCTCCACAATCCACATTTTATAATGGTTGAATCGACTCTTCATATTACTTAGTATTAAATGGCTTAATAAATTAATAATGTGAAGAGGTTGGATATTATATCATAATTGAATATAATTCATTAAATAATAAATTATACATTTGAAATAATTATAATTATAAATAATTTCTTTAACTTACGAATTAATATAAATAAATTAATTAATTAATTAATATTATTCCGTATGAAGTTTTTAATAATAAAATAAAATACAATTAAAATTTTATATTTTTTATTAATAAATATATTTTAAATAATTTTAATACTTAAAAATATTAAACATCAAAATATAATTACATATTATTAATTGAAGGTAGCATGATAAGTAATATTAATCCAACAGTCAGATTCGATGAATTGTACTATGATCAATCTAAGTACTGTAATTATTAAGGAATATGATTCTATGAATATAACTTGGTAATGAATCATTATTTATTGAATATAATAAACACTACAAGAAAACTGTCAAATTCCAACAAAAAACAAATCTGTTGGAAAATTTTGAGTTCCAACTAATTTTCTAATAAAACTTTAAACCGTTGGAAAATTCTAGTGAAAATTACCATGGAAATTTAAATCGTTGGAAATTTCCAATACTAATTCCAATAGCCTAATAAACTATTGAAAATTTTCAACGAAAATTCCAGTAAAACCTAAAACTATTAGAAAGTTCCAAAGAAAATTCACATATAAATTTAAACCGTTGGAAAATTCAAATGCTAATTCCAATAGATTGATAAACCATTGGAATTTTCCAATAGAAATTCCAATTAAACTTAAGATGTTGGAAAATTCCAATGAAAATTCCATCGAAAAAGAGACTTTTATAAATTTAAATGTCAATTTATAATATAAATTATATATTAGTTAAGTTGGTTGATGATATGCTGATATACTCAAGAGGTCAAGGGTTCCAATCTAAATAAATGTATTTTTTTTTTATTATTGGAAAAATCCAACGAAGCTGGAAGATCGTTGGAATAAATTCCACAGGTAAATCCAAAAGAAAATTACGTTGAAAAAATGTTTGTAGATAAAAAATTCAAACAAAAAAAATATCGTTGGATTCACCATTGGATTTTATAAATTGTTGGAAATGTTTTTGGAAAAATGACATTCCAACGGCCACTTTTCCAATGGAAAAAATTCGTTGGAATATCTGTTGGAATCATGAATTCCAACAGTATTTTTGCATATTCCAACGGTTTTTACCGTTGTAATTTGCCATTTTTCTTGTAGTGAAATATAATTAAAGTTTTTTTAAATATCATATATCATATATAGATGATGAAAGGGTAAAAATATGTAATTAAAAAATAGGTAGGGATATAATTGGAAAAAAAGTATCTCAATTCCTTCACACTTTTAATATATTAAGATTAAGATTAAGATAAGATAAAATTAAGATTAAGATAAGTGTATTATATTCTACTCTTACATATATTATTAAATTTATATAAAAATAAATTAATTTAAATTTATTTTTATATGTATTTTCATAATCAAATGTGGAGTAGTAGTTTAATTTAATAACGTTTCTGTCAATAAATGTAGTATTTTTACAGATTATGTGGGAAGTTGTTATTTAATTCGATAGTGTATACGTTCATATAAATGTATTACATTTTTCTCTTAATTTTTATAAAAATGTATTAAATTTAAATTCATTTTTTATATGCATTTTCATAATCAAATGTGGAGTAGTTGTAATAATTTAATAATATTCATATTTCTCTCAATAAATGTATTCTTTTTTGTAAAAATAATATTGATATTATATTATCAATATTTTCGTCAATATATTTATTAATTTTAGATACAGATTAGTATTAAATGCATTACATTTTGTATAAGATATAGTACATTTATTAATTATCAATATTTTCGTCAATATATTTATTAATTTTAGATATACATGTTAATATAAAATGTTATACATTTTTGTATAATATCTAATACATATATTAAAAAAAACATGTTTATTAGTGGATTAGATATAGTTTATTTAAATATTTAAATGTGTATTTAAAAACTTACATAATACAAATTTTATTTGTAAAATTATTCACTATATTTAACAGTTAATTAGTAAATTGAACAAGAAATAATATCATTAATATATAAATCAACAATTTTTTGATTAAAAAAATTGTATTAATGATAATTGAATAGTGTACAAGTTTTTTACCGTAAATGTATTAGATTTTTTAAATAAATATATTAATACATTTATGAAAAGAAATGTATATATACATTATTTAATTAAAACTTATACAGTATATATTATTGTATTCCGTATTCCTCATCTCAATCCCAAGCAGTTTCTTCACCTAAATAATAAGAATCACGTTTAATTGTTCCTCCTTCCTCCTACAAATAGTAAAATAGCAGCTTCACCAGCTACGCTTGATTCCTTCACTACCTTTAAAGTCAAAATCTAATATTATGTCACGACCGGCTTCAAAACCTAATCCCTAATTTTGGCCCTAATTCTAATATAACAATTATTCAGCGACTAACATCTATAATTGATGAAGTGAAGCAGCGTGCGAAGAAATGAGGTAAAACGGACAGATTGTGAGAGAACTGAGAGAAAATGAGCAGCGAAATGAGACGACGGAGGGAAAGAAGAGAGATAGAGTGAAGTAGCGGTGCGGGGGAAGAGAAGCAGCGGTGGCGGCGAGGTAGTGGAGATCTGGACGGTAGTGAAGATCTAGAAAGGAAATAGGCGGCGAGGCAGTGGTGATCTGGATGGTAGTGAAGGTCTAGAAGGAAACAAGCAGAGTAGAGATCTGGACGGCAGTGGAAATCTAGAAGGGAAGCAGGAAGTGAGGGAGGAGAGTCCAGGCACAGCGTGAAGCAGCGTGAATGACCATTAGGGTATTTTGATATTATACTCCCTCCATCCCACCCAAAGAGTCTCTTTTTTCCATTTTGGTTGTCCCACCCAAAGAGTCCACTTTTCTTTTTTACACACATGGGACCCACACACCCACTAATACAATTAAAATATGGGATCCACACTCTCACTAATATAACTACACACTACACATTAAATAATAATACTCTTTAATTCACGTGTCAAAAAGCAAAAACTACCCTTAGTGTGGACAGATGGAGTATATAGTTGACCCACTTTTAAATACGGATCCTGTTATTAATGTACGGACGGCAGTGAAAATCTAGAAGGGAAGCAGGAAGTGAGGGAGGAGAGTCAGATCCTGTTTTTAATGTATGGATGGCAGTGGAAATCTAGAAGGGAAGCAAGAAGTGAGGGAGAATAGTCCAAGCGCGAAGTGAAGCAACGTGAATGACCATTTAGATATTTTAATATTATATATAGTTGACACTCTTTTAAATACGGATCCTACTTTTAAGGAACACCAATTGTACAATAGATCAACTTAAAAAAATGATGAGAAGTTTAACTGACATGATTTTTATAGTACTTCTATCTATCAAACTTTTAATTATTCTTACTAAAAACCATTAAAAAAAAATTTCTTTAAAAAAATATAAAACCATACACAGATTTTTTTAATAATAAAATTAAGTATTCGTATAATTTTAAATATTTTAAGTATTTGGATTATTTATTAATTACTAATACTAAGTCCGTCTTTTAGTTATCTTCACCGATATTGTATATTACATAGTTTAAGAAAGTTATTTTTTTATCAGTTTTATTAACTTTTTACCGATATTATGGTATTTTTAGGTAATAAATAAAATATAAAATATGTTGTGATTCACAGTGATATTTTGAAATTAATATAAAATTTGAAGTTATTAATAATATATATATATATATATATATATATATATATATATATATATATATATATATTTTGATAAAAATAAATATGAGAAGATAAGTGTGAAACAAAAGATTATATATCAAAAAAATTAAATTAATTGTATCACTAAATGATTATTTTATTAATTTGGGATAATCTATTAAAAACCTAGTAATTCTATTAATTAGTATATTAAGTAGGGGTGTAAACGGGCAGGGTATGGTACGGGCACGCCAAATCCATACCCTACCCTGTATCCTATTTCCTTCACCCATACCCTACCGTATTACCCTCAAATGTATTATCACGTAGGATACAGGTAATATCCATCGGATAATGAATAAGCCGCGGATAAACGGTTATCCACATATTTTAAAATGACCACTCTAGTTGTCTTCACTCTTCCCATTTATCCCTATGATGTCGACAACTTTCGTTATCTTATTCATCTCAAATAAATACAAATTCCCAACATATAAATAAATCATCACTCTCAACCACACAAGAATCTTGAATCAGATTACAAAATAAGACTTTAAGTTATACTAACAGCATTAAAAAACTCAAGTAGCACAATTAAAACTCATCAAACTAATCTAACAATGTTTAATAAAATTAAATGAATTACTTAGTTTAAGATGTTAAATTATGTTGTACAGTGTAGTGTACTTACAGTTACATACTGTACTGTTGATTAATATAAAGAAATAAATAAAATATATATATATATATATATATATATATATATATATATATATATATATATATATATATATATATATATATATATAATATGCGGGTAAAAGGGTAGGGTAGATGGGTATTTTATAAAAACCATACCCTACCCCTACCCTTAACATTTTAAACGGATACGGGTACTACCCTACCCGATACCCGATTGTGTTCTACCCTACCCTTACCCGATAGGGTATTACCCGCCGGGCACCCGAACTCGTAGGTAAAATTGACAGCCCTAATATTAAGGGATTATTTTTCGAAAAAGGTGGAAATCCAAGACAATACTGCTCCTTTTTATGTCATTAGGGGTATTATAATTTTTAATATTAAAAGTGAGCTTTTTTTTCCGGTGGGCATTTTTTATTGGGTAGGTCTTGCGTGAGATCGTCTCACGTGAGATCATTTTTCACTTTTTAAAATAGTTATCACTTTCGCTATAAAACATTTATCGCTTTCACTATAAAATTATTATCACTTTTTATTTATAATATAAATTGTTCATGAAATAGCATTATCACTTTTCATTAGTTTATTATCACTATCCTATATAAAAGTTATCACTTTCTGGCCGTCTCACGTAAGCCCTTACGTGAGACGAACTCATACAAGTCTTTGCCTTTTTTATTTGTTACATATTAGATTGGGCAAAAGTGATTACTCCCCTATTTATTTTTGGCAAAGACTCGGGTGAGACCGCCTCACGTAAGCTTTACATTAGACGAATAAAAATTGAGTACTTTTATAAAATTATACTCTCTCTGTCTCAACTTCAACTTCATATTTTTCGTTTTGATCCGTCTCAAATTCAACTTTACAACTGCATAAAAAGAAAAAAATAACTAATTAATATACCTCTAACATACTTTAATTTCAAAATTGTAATCATCTTGTTAACACATGACATACCTTATCATTTATTACAAAAAATATCATACTAACACCAAAAGTAAGTTAAAAATTGACTTTTCTTAAACTTCGTATCTACAGTAAATGTTAAGATGAATTTGGAATGGAGTACTCAATTAATGAAAAGTGATAATATCATTACATGTAAAATTTATAGTATAAATTAAAAGTGATAACATTTTATAACAAAAGTGATAACTAATTACCAAAGCGTAAAATGTCTCACAATGAAACAGTTTCACACAAGACTTGCCCTTAATTTTTTTTGAGAGGTCTCAGATAAGACCATCTCACAGATCTCATTATGTGAGACAGATTATCCATGAATAAAAAGAAGTATATTTTAGAGCAAAGACTTGTGTGAGACCGTCTCTTGTAAGAGCTTACTTGAGACAGATTAAAGGTGATAACTTTTATAATGAAAAGTGACACTCAATTAATGAAAAGTTATAATATTATTTCATGAACGATTTATAGTATAAATGAAAAGTATTACCATTTTATAGCGAAAGTAATAACTAATTACGAAAGTGTAAAATGGTCTTATCGTGAGACGGTCTTACACAAGAATTACCCTATTTTAAATTCAACTACAAAAGAATTAAGTAAAAATAAGGGTCCTGTTTGGTGGGATGATGCGCGTTTTCTTTGCACGCAAAATTAATCTCCAAGTATTTAGGATATCAATTGCTGCTTAAGCAAGCGACCAAGTGAATATCGAACCAAAAGGACGGCGTACTATCAATTTAATTATTTACTAAATTAATTAAAACGAATGACAATAAAAGTTTGAGGTTTCAATTATTAAACTACTAAACAATTAATTTAAAATATAAATAAAATAAATAACACTAGAAGAATACGAAAGTGGATCAAGTAGGAGAATAGGTAGCTCTAGGATAATCCAGTTTCACTCATTAATCTCCCTTTCGTGTGTTGATATCTGACTCTACCTTGTGGAATATAGACGCATCACTAAACCATGCAAATCTACTCTATAGACACAAGTAAACATGCGTGTAAAACGTGTGAATAACCTCGGAGCAAGAGGTATAATTCTACATCCCCTTTATAGGTACTATCAGTATCAATTATTTCCCTTGCCAATTGGTACTCTAACCCGATATGATCTCCCTTTATAGGTACTATAAAATTATCATCTTTATCCTACTTAATAATCCGAATTCAATTCAATTAATAAGTATTCATATGTGATAGTTCTAATGAAGCTTCGAAGTTCCCTCACTTAGAATCATAACATGGAATCCTGTTCAGCGATGAACACACTCAATCTACAACCAAGATATATATTCAGACTTTATATACCAATTGAAGATGCACAAAACGACCGTGAATATGGATTAAGAAAGCACAATCATATACGAAATAAATCCCTAGTTCTACCAAAAAGGCTCTAGCCCATAATGTTACGAAGAATAATCATGGGTGTTGGATAGATCTTACCCTGATGTCTGGAAAATTACAAGATAAATAGGAAACGAAATAAATCCTAGATGCGGGATTCGTCGCGTCCTTCTCCGTCTTGAATCCTCCTCTTGGTTCTCCTCTTGATTCCACGAACGAATCTTCAAAGTGATGGATGGATGGAGGAAAGGATATGGATGATGGTTGGGGGGTGATCCCCCCTTGTGGGGTGTAGTATTGTTGTGGTCTCTCTCCAATCCGTATGATCACAATAATGAATAATGATGTGATCTACACTCCCTTTTATACTTGTGAGCTCTCCTTATAGGCCTTGGATAGACTTTTACTTGAGAAATACGCCAAATTTGTTAAAAGAAATCCGAAACTACCAAAAGTAGAGCCCAGCGATATTTTGTTAGACTAAACCTTCTTGGTCGAGCAAGGCCTCCAAGTCGAGCAACTGGTTGAGCAAGCTCTCTGTAAGTTTTTGGTCATTTTGCTCGAGTTTCCCTCTTCCGTTTGACCAAGATGATTATGGTCGAATGGATCTCCTTTGGTCGAGCAAGCTAGCGTAGTCTCACCGTTTCGGGCATAACTTCCATATCCGACCTTTGATTTGAGTAATTCTTGCGCTCAAGCGATCCTCTCTTCCTTTTATTTCTATCTATATAAGGAACTCATAGAAACACTAATATTTGAATATGTAACAAGTCATGCAAAGTGGCACAGACGTTCTGTTCGGCACAGCTTACGCGGCGTCACCATTTTGATAATAATTTTCTCTTTTGGAATCCAATTGGGGTGTTCTTTATGCCAAAATGACACTCACTTCTTTGGATTTTCAACCATGTAACATACATCTAATTCAAAGTTCCACACGAGTATAGAATAATTACACAAGTTGGACGTGCGTTTTTCAGCATCATTGCACAAGTTGCACCTTTTCTCCAACTTGGCATTTTTGATCCTTTTTTCCACCTAAAATACAATAAAATACCTCAAGTACCTTTTTCTCACATATATAGAATATAAGACACTTGTGCTAATATATAACAACAATACTCATCAAAAAGGTGTTAGATTGGACACTAAAACACGCTTATTTTCACTCTCAACATGGGATCAGATGTATTATGGAGTGGGCTTGAAAAGTACGGATCTGGGACTCAAAATATGTCGCTCCAAACTGAACGGGCCTTTTTGGTATCGCTATTGGCATCGAGCAGTCTCTTTATCTTTCCTAGAACTCCCGCTCGGTATCGAGCGAGCTGCTCGATAGGTACCAAAATGCTTTTCACATTGAAATCCTCATCTTCCAGTCTCAATGTTCGGTATCAAGTGGCTCTGCTCGTGATGGTGATCGGATTTTATGGTCTACGTAAACCGTTCAGGTTCTATGCTGTAGAAATAGAAAAGACGGGCGGAGAATTCTTAATCAGCTGTAGAAATGACCTGTTGTTCTTCTACTATATTCCTATGCCACGACGGTGTGAGAGACGATCCTCTAGGCAATCCCAATCCGTAGTATCCATCATATTTCTCACATTCTCTCTTATCCGATGAGAAATCTTATTTATCACCTCAAAATCGATTTAGGCATGAATATTATGTGACTGGACTGCTGGGATGGCTTATTTACAGGCTACAACATGGACCAGAAGGAGAAATTAGGGGTGAGCCTCCTATTGGGCTTAAGCATGCAAGTTTAGCCCAAAACTTATACTTAAACCCAATAATAATATATCAGTCCACTAAAGAATTATTATTCAACTGCTACCCCAATTCCAAATTATGTTATATGCTCCTTCTTATTATGAGTCTGTTTAACTCCCCGTGTTTAAGATATACAATTTCCATTAATTAAATGATTAACAACTCAATTAATTAATCTCTTGTCCAAGAGTAGTACCACTCAACCTTATTATCATGTCGGAATAAATCCACCAGCAGGGTTTATATGATAATCCTTATGAGCTCCTCAAAGGGACATTATCAGCCAAATTTATTTGGACACGGATTCCTTTTACAATCAACAACACACCTAGAGACAGTAACATCTTTCAACTCACTGAGCATATTGATTTACATTAAATCTCACTCATTGATGAATCAAAGAAATAAATACTTAATTACGTGTCGAGGTTATTTTATGGGGATTAAGAGTACGAACATCCATAATAACTGAGGTCTATTTCTTTTATATAGTTTGTATAAATCGAACAACCTCACGCGGTCCTGCTCAATACACATAAAATGTACTAGTGTAATTTTATAGTCAAGACAAACTAATACCAAATCACATTACAACCATCCCGATAGATTGTCCCCGTCTTTCTTGGTTGTGAGCATCTGTTTATACTTTATAAGGAGATTATAATATGATCTTCCGTGCGACGTCACACACCATATTATCTACAATATAAAGTAAAGGCACTATTGCATCGACATGTAATCATTTGATCAATGAGTCTCGTTTCAAATATTGTTAAAACTTTGTTCATACTAAAGCTAGACTTTTAGTATACAATCCAACAGTTTGCTTAGAATCGAGCAAAATCTATCATGTGCTCGTCATCGAGCGGTTGTGCTCAATTGCCATCGAGCATCTTCTGGCAGCTTGCCCGACTCCATAGTTTTGGGCATAACTTCTTCATCCAAACTCCAATTTAAGTGATTATTGCACCCACGTATTCTTGTCTTTCTGGCTTTCCAATTATATATCACGACAAGTTTGAACTTTCACACAAATACAGAAAATAATTCAAAGTGGTCATGTGTTTTATTGACATGTTGCAATAGTTCCCTATTTTTCTATCAAAACACAACAAAATACCTCTCAAGCTATTTTTAGTCAATAAAATACTAAGCATTACAATTTGTACAAATAATAGTAATTAACACACTCAAAAAGGTATCAAATCGGACAAAAAAATACATGAAATTCCACTCTTATCAGCTGCAGTCCATTCTGGGTGTTTGGATGCAGACTTGAATCATTTAGATTCCTTTTCATTATTTAAATTAGATAAAAAGAACTGTGAGAGATAAAAGCATAATATGGGGGATGCTTAGGTTTAAAAATACCATCTTTTGCATGTGTACGCATGGATGCATATTTCATATTTCTTGAATTTGAGGATCAGAATCATAAACTCCTAAAGGATCTGGTGTAGACTTACTACAACATAACTAGCATTAAATAACACATCATAGTAACACTTTAAATTTATATAACATAAAATGGTAACATTTTTTAAATTATTATGATATGTAACATTTTTGTAACACTTTTTATATAAGTAACAAATACATGTAACAACACTATTATAATACTCCCTACGTTCGCTTCTAAGGTGTCCATTTTACTATTTTTGGCTTCCGGTTCAAAGCTATCCATTTTCCCTATTTAGTAAAAAAGTACACAATATGGCCCACCACTCCCCTCTAATACAACTGCCCACTTTACATATAATAATAATACTTCTTAATCCACGTGCAAAAAATAAATGTACACCTTAGAACCGGACAGAGGGAGTATGTAACACATGCATATAACACTTATACATAATTAACATTTTTAAATAATACTTCTACATACATAAATTATTTGCATAATATTTTAAAATAATAATTTTAAAACTCCATATTTATAAGATATATATATATATGTGTGTATATATATATATATATATATAACCATGCTTTGAAAAAAATTAGTTTAATGTAATTATATAATACAAAATATATAATATAATTCATTACATAAAATATATTTTATTTTAATATTAGTATGAAACCCGCGTACTATGCGTGATTATCTATGAAGAGTAACAATATAAAAGAGTAAAAGAATAAAATAGGATACAACATGATTATCTATGTCGTTTTCGTGTATCATCTCATACTCTACTAATTGAATGAGTAACACATAATTAGGGAAGAAAAGGCAATCATTGCATGTTGATATTTTACTTTTCAGGGGTATAATTTCTTTCTCTCATATAGGTTATCCATTTAACGTTGTGACACAATATATAAATGTTACACCAAAATGATATAAAGAATCCGAACCGAATATCGAAGCATGTTAAATTTTCAAGAAAACATTCCATAGAATTCCAAGGGATCGAACAATCCATAGATTTTTTGTGGCCTAAAATAATAAAATGAGTATTATCAATTAATTTCTCCTAACATCTCACATATACGAGAAAAGAGAAAACTAACTTTGAAAGAAAAATATAAACTCTCTAGTCAATTGTTTTTTTTGTGTGATTACATGTTAATCATATAATTGTTGGAGTATATGCAAATATACTGCGTAAATTTATCCCACATTGATTAGATTAGCTTTTGTATTCTTTTGTAACTGTATAAAGTTGTACACATCCAAAGTGAATAATATACTTTTCATATATTTCTATATGGTATCTAGAGTCAAATTAGGCGAACGCCACTTTCTCCTTTTTTTACTAGATATCATATCTTTTTCTTTCCTAATTATTTATTCTTTAATTAGGATACCTTAATCCCACCACATTACAACCCTTCTTTCTGCCTTCCTCCTTGCCATGTCGATTGACGCTGGTTCATCCGTTGATGCCACGTCACCGCTCGTCTCTTTCAACACTACAGCCCAATTACCACTTAAACTAAATTCCACCAATTACGTTGCTTGGTGTTTTCAGTTTCGTACTCTCCTAATTGGCTACGATCTCTTCATATTCATTGATGATATGTTTCCTTGTCCATCCAAAACTCTTGAATCTACAAATGCTACTGCTACCATTCCAAATCCGATGCATATGTATTGGATTTGTCAAGATCATTTGATTCTCAGTGCAATTATTGGTTCAATTTCTCCAACCCTTATCCCATTCATTGCTGCTAGCTCCATATCCCGTCATGCTTGGGATACTCTAGTCTCCACTTATGGCAAGCCTTCAAGAGGGCGTATTGTCACCCTAAAAAACAAGTTACACAACCCTTCTAAAGGTGACAAATCTATTACGAATTTCATGTTGGAAATTCGAGGATACGTTGATGAATTAGCTCTTCTTGGTGTCACCACTGACAAGGAAGATTTGACACTAAAAATTCTCAACGGTCTTGATGATTCATACAAGGATATATCAAATGCCATACAAGAAAGGGATACCACTATTAGTTTTGACGATCTTCATGATGAAAAGTTGTTAACTATGGAGGCTCAACTCTCATCTCGTGCATCCGTATCTGTGTTTGGTCCTACTACGGCCTTCACTGCCTCTCAAACTTCTCGCAAGGCCCCCTCATCGAGTCTTCAGTCTCACCAGCAGCCATACCGCGCACTACAGTACCAGGTTTATTCTCCTCGATCTGGCCATCAATAATCTATCACTCCCCAGGGCTCGCGTCCAGGCTACTAAGACCGCTGCAAATTATGTGGCACCCTATGCAATTCGGCTAGGCGATGCCCAGAAATTCAGAACTACCCTTTGCCCCAGAGTCAGAGTCGGACACATTCATCTTATAGCAGTCCTTCTGCCCACACTGCCACCGCAGGTTCCCCCACTCGGTGGATTTTGGATTCTGGTGCTTTACACCATATCACTACGGATTTGGCAAATTTATCACTCCATACTCCATATGATGGGAGTGATAATATTTTTATAGTTGATGGTAACAAATTGTCAATTACTCATACTGGTACCTTGAAGTTTGATAATTTCTGTGACTTAATTTTTTGGAGACTCTTCTCGTACCCTCTATGTCTCGTAATCTCTTATCTGTTTCTCAATTATGTCGACAAAACAATGTTGATGTTCTCTTTTCTGATTCTGGTTTTTAGGTGAAGGATATCCACACGGGGAGCACTCTCCTACATGGTCAGCGCGTTAATGGGCTCTACGTATGGCCGGAAGCTTCTCGTACTTCTTCTATGCCGTTAGTCTTTTCTTCAGTTAGACAATCAACCTTTATTTGGCATGCTCGCTTGGGCTACCCATCTTCTAGAATTCTAAACTTTGCTTTATCTGCTCATAATTTATCTCTAAATAAAGTTGTTGATTTTAATTATGATTCTTGCAAATGCATCAAAAGTCATAGACTACCTTTTTCTGAATCATCGTTAACTTCCACCATGCCTCTTTAGTTAATTTTTCGGATGTATTGACTTCTCCAGTTTTATCATATGATGGTTTTAAGTACTATGTGATATTTTGTTGATCATTTCTCAAAATATGTTTGGTTGTACCCATTGAAACAAAAATCTGATGTGTTACCCACTTTCATTGCTTATAAAGCCCTTGTTGAAAACTTCCTAAAAATAAAAATCACCACACTCTACAGTGATAATGGAGGAGAGTTTCTTGCTCTTCATCCATTTTTAATTCAACATGGTATCACTCACCTCACTACCCCACCTCATACTCCTGAACACAATGGTGCATCTGAGCGCCGCCATCGTCACATTGTTGACACATGCTTAACTCTTCTTAACAAAGCTTCCATCCCTCTCACATACTGACCGTTTGCTATTTCTACAGCCACTTATCTCATAAACCGCCTGCCAAAGGTTGATCTCATCATGTCATCTTCCTTTGAATGGTTGTTCAAGCATCTTCCAAATATATCCAAACTTCATGTCTTTGGGTGTCAGTGTTTCCCTTTGCTACGCCCTTACACTCCTCACAAGCTTGCCCATCGTTCCACTTTGTGTGTCTGTTGGATTGTATACTAAAAGTCTATCTTTTTGTATGAACACTGTTTAAACAATTAAATTGAAATGAGAATCATATGATCAAATGATTGCGTCATATAATTTATTTATATGTTCGATGCAATAGTCCACTTACTTTATACTGTAGATAATATGTTGTGCGACAACATGCGAAAGATCATATTATCGGTTTCCTTATAACGTATAAACAGAGGCTTACAACCGAGATAGACAGGGACTCTCTATCGAGATGGTTGTAATGTGGTTTGGTATTAGCTTGTCTTTGCTATAGAATCACATCAGTGCACTTTGAGTGTATTGAGTAGGATCGCTTGAGATCGTTCGACTTATACTGACTTATAGGAGAACTTGATCTCAGTTATTATGGATGTTCGTGCTCTTAATTCCTATACAATAACCTCGACACGTAAGACAATATGTATTTCTTTGATTCATCAATGGGTAAGATTTACATGTAATTAAATCAACAAACTTGGTGAGTTGGGAAATAGTGTTGTCTCTATGGTGTGTTGTTGATTGTAGAAGGAATCCATGTCCGACATAGGTTGATGATGTCCCCTTGAGGAGCTCATAAGGATTATCATGTAAACCCTGCAGGTGGATTTATTCCGGCATGATAATGAGGTTGAGTGGTACTACTCTTGGATGAGATATTAATTAATGGAGTTGTCAGTAACTTAATTAATTAATGGACATTGTATATCTTAAACATGGGAGACTAACGGGCTCATAATAAGAAGGAGCCCATAACGTAATTATGAGATTAGAATGGTAGTGCAGTAATAATATTTTAGTGGTATGTATTATTATTATTGGACTTAAGTATAAGCTTTGGGCTAAGCTTGGATACTTAAGCCCAATGGAGGCCCAACTCTAATTTCTCCTCCCAGTCCCTGCTGTAGCCCATATATAAGTCATCTCAACTGTCCGAAAATCCTAATCTATGAGACTAATCATGCCTAACACTATGAGGAGGGTGAAGGAACAACAGATTGAGAAGATCTCGAGGATCGTCGCCCACACGACGTCGAGATTGGACTTGGGAATACAACAAAAGACTTGAAGGTTGTTTGCTGCTGCTGTCCGCCAATTTCTACCATTGTTATAAAATCGTACATACTTTAAAAAGCCACGGAAGAGAGGATCGTTTTAGCGTATAGATCACTCAAATCAAAAATCAAACGAGAGAGTTATGCCCAAAACCGTGATGCTGCGCAGGCTGGTGGCGAGAATCCGTCTTCTTCAACATACCCTGGTGAAAGGTAATACATTTCTTGTTTACTTGCTTCCGCTGCTTGATAGAAACGTATGGAACCACCCTAACGATTCACGTTAACTAAATGATTGAATGCCAACAGTGTCTTCATAGGATACTCCCCTACACAAAGTGCCTATCTTTACCTTGATTGGTCATCAAATCGAATATATACCTTTCGACATGTTGAGTTTGTTGAAACCAATTTTCCTTTCACCAAACCCCTACATACCTCTCCTCATACACCACCATCTGATACCCCCAATTCCACAACCCTCACATGTACGATCAACTCCTGTGCTGCCTACGCCACCGTCTCCTAGTGTGGATCCTTCGCCTATACCAACTCCACCAGCGGAACCTCCACGTCAACATTATATGACCACCCGTTCTCAGAACAAAATTTTCAAACCGAATCTGAGGTATTGTCATACCATCTCTCTTTCAAATGATGTTGAGCCTACTTCTGTTACACAAGACTCTTAAAGATCCTCGTTGGCGTGAAGCAATGTCTTCTAAGTTCACTGCTCTTCTAAACAATGGCACATGGGATCTTGTCCCACCACACTCTTCTCAAAACATTGTTGGTTGAAGTGGGTTTTTCGTATCAAATGAAAACCTGATGGTTCTCTCGATAAGTTCAAAGCTCGACTGGTAGCTAAAGGGTTTAATCAGCGTCCTGGAATTAATTATTTTGAGACCTTCAGTCCTGTCGTCAAACCTGCTACAGTCCGTCTTGTGCTCAGTCTTGCTGTTTCTCGAAATTGGCCTCTTCGCCAATTCGACGTAAATAATGCATTTTTACATGGTACTCTGTCTGATGAGGTTTTTATAGCACAACCACCTGGTTTCTCAGATCCAAATCATCCATCTTTTGTGTGCAAGCTTCACAAGTCTATCTATGGTTTGAAACAGGCTCCTCGTTCTTGGTATAATGCTCTTCGGAATTTTTTTAGCCTCTATTGGTTTTGTTTGCACAAAGTCGGATGAGTCTCTATTTGTCTACCACGCTGGAGATGTCATAGCTTACTTTCTTTTTTATGTGGATGGTCTCATTCTCACGGGGAACAATGATCAATTTCTCTCTCGTGTGGTATCTGATCTAGCTTCAAAGTTCTCGGTTAAGGATTTGGGTCCTTTGTCCTATTTTCTTGGCATTGAAGTACTTCGTTCGCCTTCGTCATGCTTCTTGTCTCAACGGAGTATATTACAGATCTTCTCGCCAAACAAAATATGCTTGAAGCAAAACCCGTTCAAACTTCTATCTCTACAGGATCTTCTCTTTCTCTCCATGATGGCTCCCCACCCTATGATTCGACTGTTTATAGGCAAGTTCTGGGACGTCTTCAGTATCTTGTTCTTACGAGACCTGACACTGCCTTTGCAGTTAACAAACTTTCTCAATTCATGCATGCCTCGACTGAAACTCATTGGGGAGCTGTGAAGCGTCTACTTCGCTATTTGAATGGCACACGTCAACATGGTCTTCTTCTTCGTAGAGATTCTTCATTATCGCTTCATTGTTTTACTGACACTAATTTGGCTGGAAACTCTGATGATCGAACCTCCACGGGTGCGTTCATTATTTTCCTTGGTGCAAACCCTATCTTGTGGAGCTCTCGTAAACAACGCTCCGTGGCGCGCTCTTCCACAGAAGCTGAATATAGAGCCATTGCCTCCGCTGCTGTAGATCTCCAATGGACACGCTCTTTTCTCTCTGAACTTAAGATGGCTTTATCTGTTTCTCCCGTACTCTACAGTGATAATATTAGAGCAACATACTTGTGCTCTAATCCAATCTTTCACTCTCGCATGAAACACATTGCTATTGATTATCACTTTGTTCGAGACCTAGTTATGTGTTTCTCATGTTTCATCTTCTGATCAATTGGCTGATGCTCTTACCAAGCCTCTTCCACTTACTAGGTTGTCTCTTCTCATGAACAAGATTGGCGTTGTCAATAGACTGCCATCTTAAGGGGGCTGTCGGAGTATATGTAAATATACTGTGTAAATTTATCCCACATTGATTAGATTAGCTTTCGTATTCTTTTGTAACTGTATAAAGTTGTACACATCCAAAGTGAATAATATACTTTTCATATATTTCTATAAAAATAAGTGACACATAAAATTATGTACTAAAATTACATAGAAAATTTTGCTTAGTTGGTGAGTGAGGGTGAAGAAGGTGGCCCAAATATAACGATTCATTCTTTGTACTTTAGAACCACAACGTGAATATGCAACACACTTATACACATATATATCCCATTGTACAAAGGAACAAAAAAAGGAGTAATGAATAAAAAATTTACATGTTTATTTTCTATTTCTATAACTAATTAACCACAAAATGAAGAAACAGAGCAGTCTGTAGCCAAATATAAAGGAGAACATAACAGCCAAGTTGGTCCACTTTTGTGACAGCTTCAACCCTTGCTGTTTCAAATACTCATGTCCATACAGAAAACACTCACCACCTCCAACATTTTCTAAACACTTGCTTCCTCCTTTCCCTCCATATTCATTTATCATCAAGCTTTCAAATGGATACTTAAACAGGCTGAGATAGTGCATGAATATCCAATAAGATGGTATATTTTCTTGTGCAATAAAATACCCAGAGAAGAGGAAAAAAGACCCCATTAGCCCAGCAATAATAGAGGTCCCCATGATGAAATTGGGTACAAGGGCACTGCAACATGCTGTGAAAGAATTGGACATGAGAACCACCATCCATACCACGAGGGTAAAATAGAGAAATCCATCGATATCAGGCCTCAACCCCACCAGCCAGTAGACTGGTGTGCTGTATAGAATACCCACCATCAAGAGAAAAGGAAAGAAAACAAGAGTGTTGGCTATTACATAAGATGACACTCTGTATGCTCCTCCTAGAGTTTCTCTCATAAATATCCTCCTCTCCTGTAAGAAGATTGGAAGGCCTTCCGTAGTTGAAGACAGAAGGAAACTCAAGGTGAAGGCGAAGAACCCGAGTCGAGTTTGCAACGAGACCTTCCCGGCTGCATCATTCCCAACCTTCATGTACACCGTTCCTAGAATGCACCCCACCAAGACAGCCTGTGATACTCTCGTTGCGAAAAGCTCTTTCGTCCTGAAAATGTTCTTGCTGAATCTTTCTCCCAGTATTAGAACCTCCTGCAACCGCGAATTCGCGTAGGAGGAGCGTCTTTTCTCGACGCCATGACCTACATGAGAGTTTAAAACATAAACTGTCTCGGTTTTTTTTTTTTTAATTTATTTGAAAATGTCTCAAATAGTTAGTATATTCAATTTCATACAAATACACCATTTCGTTACTAATTATGTAAAAACTCCATTCATTCTGTCTCATTGAATTAAAAATATTAAATATTTGTAAATAAAAATAACCATTTTTATGAGAATTTATATATAATGGGACTATTTCGAAGAAAATAAGTTTTTTTTGGACTATTTTGAATAAATTAAATTTAGATGAGACGATTTTGATTTTAAACTCACCTCCATGATGTCTTCTACCTTCAATACTCCCTGCAGTTTGAATATGCTGACCAATCCTGTCTGTAATTTCAATGGAGAATTCAAGAACATTGATGTGAGAAGGAACACGATGGCCACCATTCTTGAGCCTCTCTTCAAGCAACTGCAACGAACCATGATGCAGAACATGTCCATTCCACAAGAGAAGAATCCGATCAAGAAGCTCAAGAATCCGAAATCCTGGCTGATGGATAGTCAACACTATAGTCTTCTTCTGATTAACAGCCATCAATCTCAACAATGAAACCATATGCAATGCCGAAGCTGAATCCAACCCTGAGGTTGGTTCGTCAATCAGCAACACCATTGGATCATGTATCAACTCCACACCTATCGACACCCTCCTCCTCTCCCCACCCGAAATCCCATCCACCCTCGACCCCGCGATGTGTTCCAGCCCCAGCTCCTTCGTCACCGCCTTCGTTTGTTGATAAGCAACTCTCCTCCCGCCCGGAACCCTCAGAAGCGCGCTGTATCTGAGCGTTTCTTCCACCGTAAGAAGTGGAAACAAGGCGTCGTCTTGTGTGACGTACCCTGAAAGTCGATGAAAACATTCTGTGCTCATAGGTTTGCCATTAATTAACACATCACCGGAGACCTTTGCCGGTCTAATCTTTCCAGCTAGAATCTCCAACAGCGTTGTTTTTCCGGCGCCACTAGGCCCTGCTATGGCGGTGATTTCGCCTGGTTTCGCTTCCATGTTAACGTTTTCGACGATGAATCGATTACATGCACCTTGATGAGTGCAGGATAGGTTTCTAGTTTCTATGGTGTAAGATAATCTCATATGATCACCGGAAACCGGTGCCGTCACTGGTAACTCCATCAAGTAAAGAGTAAAATTAATTTGAGAAGGAATAAAGAAAGTGAGATAAAATTAAGGTAGGACAAAAGAGATGAGCTAACACACACCAACCTTGGTTATATGTTGTTAAATGCGTGTATGAATGAAGTATGGGGTGGGTTTAACATTGGCTTGACTTGATAGTATTTCTTGTTCGATGAGCTAAAATTTTAGCTGGATTTTGTGAAAGTCGAATTAAAGAGAGACAAGACCGGGTGGTTTTTGCAGTTGTTGCAGGTGAACCATATGTTGACAATATACGGTTGGTATGCTCGTCTCCTATTTCTTCTCTCCTTTTTCATAAAAGCAACTTCTAAAGAGAGAAATTTACTAAAAATATCCCCTTTTTTTTAAAATAAAAGAGCTCGTTGCGTCAATTCATTATTCCCTCTATACCAGGTTAAAAGGGTCATTTACCTTACTCTCAATTTTAATGTTAAGAATAGTACTTCATCCGTTCCGTTCTTATAGTTATATTTATTTTTTCATGTGGATTAATGAATATAGTATTTTAATGTGTATTGAGGTGAGAGAAATATAATTTTAATGTTAAGAATAGTACTCCCTCCGTCCCGTCCTTATAGTTACATTTACTTTTTGCATGTAGATTAATGAATATAGTATTTTAATGTGTATTGAGGTGAGAGAAATAATATTTTAATATAAAGTGGGTAGGTGTATTAGTATGATATGTGGGCCAATGGGAAGAGAAGTAATAATTAATTTGTGTGTGTCTCATATGCTAAAAAAGAAAATGTAACCATTAGGATGAGACGCCCAAAAAGGAAATATGTAACCATTAGGATGAGATTGGGGAATATTCTGTATTCTTATAAATAAAGACAAGTTTTAATGGATAATACCGGTTCAACTATAAATTTAATAAAAAAAATTAAATTTCACATATTTTCAGTTATATTTTTTAAAATTACCATTTATAAAATATTTGTAATCACCAAAATTATTTAAAAAATTAAAATTCAATTTATAATAAAAAATAATTAAATAAAATATTTATAATTCATAATTGATACATATAGTACACACTAATACAACCCAATACTATAATTCACAATTTAATTCAAAATTTAAATTTTATGTTCTATATAAGATAAAATAAAATAAAAAGTAAAATTATAATATTATTTTAAAAATATAGTATATATAAATTTTAAGAAAAATTCAAAAATTGATGGATTGGTTCAACCGATCCAGCCAATTCAAATGCAAAAGTGATTATTTGGGGTATTTCGCATAGATTCCAACACCAGTTCCTGATTCATCCATTAGATTCGATCTGATTTTGAAAACAGTGGTTTAGAACATTAAAACCTAATCCCTCCCAAATTGAGTCTTCACCTATTGTGTAGAGTTTAAGAAATTATCTTCTTAATAACTTCATTAACTTTGGAGGTATTGAGACCTTTTAAGTAATACTCCCAGCATTCAACTCCAATTTACACTTTTTTTTGGGGTCCTTTCTAATTTCAAATTCATACTTACTCGAGAAGAGCAACTAACTAATATCCTTTAATACTCTTTAATTTTAAATTTAACATCATCTTTTTAACACACAAAACATATTTTTATCATTTATTTATCACCCAAAATACCAAACTACTCCCAAAAGTAAGTCAAAATGTGACTTTTGTTAAATTTCATGCAAACAGTAAACGTTAAGATGAATTTGGGACGAAAAAGTAAATATACTTCATGCTTTTCATTTTAGTTTGTTCATAATAAATGCCACCACTTAAAAATTAAAACATCACATTAATAATATAACCTTAAAATAGATCTTAATTTCAAATTTACTATTCTCACATGACACACATAACATACTTTATAATTATTTATTATTTAAAAAGAGTATACCACCCTACAAAAATGAATAAAATTAGTAAATTCTTTTTTAATACTCTACAGTGTGGTGTTTATTCCATCTGGAATAATTGATAAAATAAATTATATGTATCTAATGAAACAAATAAATAAAAAAAATTGTAAGAAGTGTTATAAGACAAAGGAAGTAGTATGAAATCTACATTCTATAATACATCATTAATTTGTTATTTATATTCTTATGTTATTATTTTAAAATAAATATTCCACATATATATATTGGACAAAAAATAAATATAAACTTAAAAAAAATAAATTAGTTAATTAGTAGTGAGTTCGAGCATGGTTGGACCATCCGGTTGGCTAAGGTTCTAATCCTCCTTTTTGCAAAAATGATTTATTTTAAATTTTGTGAGGGCTTTAGTGACAAGAATTACGAAGCCGTCACAAACATCCGTTCATTAGATTCCGTCACAAACTTTGACCGTCACAAAAATCGTCAGAATTGTGACGGTGTGCCATCACAAAGCTTTTGTGATGACCATAACTATGACGGCTTAAAAGCCATCACGAAAACCATCACAGAATCCATCTAACTGTATCCTATTATGTGAGAACGTGAGATGGATCTCTTTTGATCCAATTAAATTAATCTATATTGGTATATATGTTTAACTAACGGTTAACGGGCATGCGAAACTGTGGTATGGTTTAGCACCACTTGGTCTCATCCCCATGAAGGTCTTGGGATTAGGGATGGACAAAAATATCGAAATATTGGTATACTATGTTTATGTATCAAAATATAATGAAATTTCAAAATTTTCAATGTACTAAAAAATTCGGTATGATATGGTACCGTACCGACTTTCGATTTTGTATCGATATATAATTTTTAAAAAATCAATTTTCGATATATACAGAAATACTGATAATATATCGGTAAGTCAGTATTTTGGTATATACCGATATGCCAAACTTAAAATTAAATTAATATTAATATTGGTTAGTTAATAATTTTTTTAAATTAATTATAGAATGTTTGACCATATTTTCCATTAGTAACTATATATATAGAGAGGGTTAATTGCGTTAAAATACACGAACTTTTCCGCTTTTTTCAATTTAATCACGAACTTTTCTTTTTATCAAAAAAAATACATGATCTATATATCTTCTCTCAATTTAATCATGAATTATCGTTTTTTTCAATTAAATACACGATCTTTTTGTATTTTTCAATCTAATCATGAACTTTTTATTTATTTTAAAATAAATTTAGTTCATATTTTTTTATAATTTTTTAATATTTATAATAATTAAATATATATATATATTAAATATTTAATACTTGGTGATTTTTATGTATTAAGATAGTTAAATATTTTATTAATAGAATTTTTTTTAATTAAATTATAAAAATATATAAATTTAAAATTAAAATTACAACAGCTTAATTCATTTTCTCATTGTTTTGATTTTAAAATTAATATTTCCACTTCACCTAACAGGTGCATCACATCAATAATTCAAATTTGAAAATAAATATTAAAAAATGATAAATTCAAGGATTAATTACTTTCTAATACACGATAGTAAGAATTATTATTGTGAGATACGTTCATTCAAATATATTATTATTAGATACAAAAAATTTAAGTAATATACCTATTATAACCCTAATCTCAATTGAGTATATAACGTGATTATATGTTTTAATAATATTCATTGGCAATCAATTCTTTCTCTTCTATCTCAATATATTATGCGATTATCAGTTACATATCTTATTCATTAACAATCAATTCTCTCTTGAAATCTTTATCAATCAATTCTCTCTCTTCAAATCATCCACCTCCAGCGATGTCTATTGAGTCGTGAAAAAAGAAGATTTCACAGGAATTTTCTAGATCGTGAAATTGCAACGTCTATTGAGTTGAGTCGTGAAAGAAAGAAGATTCTACAGGAATTTTAAAGAAAGATAGATCTTGAAATTGTAAGAGGGTGAAGAATCAAGAATATATTTATGATCTATCTTTTATACATAGAAGAAAGAAGAAACGAGCCTGATCCATCAAGTGTCCATGATCTACCTTTGTACACTTGCTTGTTTTTTCCACAGCCTATTCCTCTTGCCCTTTGTGAACGTGTCACCACTATCTCGAAGCAAATCAGCCTCCCTACGCAGAGCACAGGAGAGAGATAAATTGTGAGAGAGATGTGTGAAAGAGGAAAAATATTTATATAAATTATTGTGAAAATTTATTCATTAATTGTGCAAAATTATTATTCATTAATTGTGTAGTATTATTCTCTAATTGAGTAGAATTATTCACTGTTTGCGGGTAAAATATGTACTTAAATTATTATGCAAAATTATTCACTACTTGTGCAAGATTATTTACTAATTATGTAATATTATTGCTAATTTTGTAGAATTATTCACATCACTATTCGCTGGAAAAATATGTATATAAATTATTGTGTAAGATTATTCACTTGTTGTTCAAAATTATTTACTAATTGTACAGTATTATTCGTCGGAGATGAGGTTTTAACCAAGTTTGAAAATTCCTCTTATGTCGGTTGTGCAACAACAGTTTCTCAATTTTATAAATGATGTAACAGTGTAATAATTAAAATATCTTTACTAATGGTAAAATGAAGTGAAAGGCTAACTTTGGAATTGCACAATATAATTTTGTACTTCATAGTAATAATTTGAGGTTCATGTATCAGGTATTAATAATAAGAAATGAATTGTGAATGGGATAAAATATTTTATTGCCTCGCTAGTTTGACCACATACAATTTTTGCCCTAAAAAAGATAAGATTTGGGCATTTATCTCATTATCTTTATAATTGTGCCAATATTGCCCCATTTTCGCTGGAATTCGATATTTTTGCCGGAATTGATCACGTGCATATCACGTGATCATTGGATTTCGTATTTTCTGACGGGATAAAATATTTTACTACCCAGTAAGTTTTGCTATGTACACTTTTTGCCCCAAAAAAGATAAAATTTGAGCATTTGTGTTCTTAGTCCCATTTTTGGTTAAAATGATATAGAGTAAGAGAACTCTATCGTTGTTGTAAACGTAGTGACCAAGTACAAAATTTATAAAATATCATCCCAAGGGAAAAGTAAAATCAAGGTGTATCCAGATTTGTCTTCAATCATGCTTTGTAAAAGTGATATAATTTGAGTTTTGGTTTTAGACTACAATTATCCTAAGCAATCACCTAGAAAAGCAAGTAACAACTATGATTATCAAGGAGCAAGGATGGAATGGAATAAATGAAATAGATATTAGAAAGAATGCAAGGCTAAACCACAATCAAAATCATGGAAGCTACCTAGACTTGTAAGACTTTAGTAGTAATCATCATCAACAATGGACTAGAAGCAATTGCAATTGTACCCCTAATCCCTATGGCCAAGGTGACTAGGTTCTCATCCCTTTTACAATATTAAATCTCCTTAGATTGGTCTTATTATCAATTCCTATGAAGGTACTATGATTCAAAGTTTGGTTCTTCTCATTCAATTACTCAAATGTCCTCTTATAAGTGTTTTAAGTATAAGAAGGGTATGACTTACCTCTCCTCACACTAACATGCATGATTATATCACTAATTGACTCAATTTACCCCTAACACATAATATTGGAATGACCATCCTAATATGATGTGAATAGAAATCAATCACACAATTAATAAAGTGAAAATGAATCACAATTTATAAGAAGAAATCCATCATCAATTCATCATATGGCTAGCCTCACAATAGGTCTAGCCAACAACAATTGTTCTTAGTCCCATTTTTTGTAAAATGTTTAGAGTAAGAGAACTCTATCATTGTTGTACACGAAGTGACCAAGTAACAAAATTTATAGTATATCGTCCCAAGGAAAATATAAAATAATGGTGTATCCAGATTTGTATTCGACCATGCTTTGTAAGAGTGATCAAGTTTAAGGTTTGATTTTATACTAATGATTATGCTATCAATTATCTAAAGAAATTATTAACAACTAATATTATCAACTATCAATTACGTAACAAGGTGAATGTAATGGAAAGAATGTATTTAAGAAGAGAGCAAGGCTAACCGTACTCACGGTTAAGAAACTAGCTAGATATGGATCACTTTTAACATTGAACTTCATTAATCATCGACTAAAAGCAATCACGTTTTTACCCCTAACCCCTATGGCCAAGGTGATTAGGTTCTCGACTCTTGACAAGCCTAAATCTCCTAAGATTGTTCATACTCTCAATTCCCTTAAGGTACTATGATAATAAGTTTGGTTCTTTTCACTCAATTTCTTAAGTGTCCTCTCATACGTGTTCTAAGCATGAGAAGGGTATGACTTACCTCCCCTCACACTTAACATACAAGTTCATTTAACTAAGTGATTCAATTAAATCCTAAGAAAAGACATTGGAATGGCCATCATAACATATTGCACTAGGAATTTTATCACACAAGTAGAGCAATGAAGCATGAAACATTCATCATAAAAGAAAGTCCAAAATTAACTCAATTCAATATCTAAAATCCTACATATCTAGCATTCTTCTCAACCAATCATATGATTAGCCATACTATAGGACTAGCCACTACACACCATGTTCAAATCAATACATCCCATAGCTTGCTCCATTTGAGCCAAAATACGAAGAAAAATAACAATTGAAAGTAGATCGACTTTCCTTTTTTGAAGATGGCCTCCCTAGCTTCCTTCCAAGATGCTTGATTATTCAATCTATGATGATCTTCTCTTCTCAAATTGATGGAATGTCAGAGTGATGGATGAATTTTTGGAGAGCATATAAATTGAATGGATGAAAAGTGTGGAAATGGATGATCTAGAATGTGTGTGTGAAAATGTGGTGAGGAATGGTGTGTTTGATCTTGATTGCTCCTAAATGTGGCTCTCCCCCTAATTTTTCGCACCAATTGGGTTTTTATACCCCTTGGAATCTTCTAGAACATCAGCCAACTTAATCTGGAATCTGCACCTACACGGCTCGTGTAGCAGCACACGGCCTGTGCGCTACACACGCAGTTCTGCATGTTCTGCGTATTCCCGGACACGGCTCATAAGCTGCACATGGCCTTCTTTTTGGGCATGTAGTATTTTCTGATGTCGGCGCACGGCCATCTCGGACAGGCCTGTGTTCCGCACACGGGGCGTGTCCGAGCATGCCTTGTCTTTCTTTATCCGTTTTAGTTCCCGACTCCATTTTTAACCTGTTTTGTACACATTTAAGCTCATTTCCACACATTTATAAACCTGTACACATTTTTCTCACTTACATATAACTCCACTAAAAAGACACACAAATACGGATAAAAACATTTGAAAATCAACAAATAAAGACACTAATATCTAGGTGAAAATTACAACGATCAATCCCCTCAAACTTAAAGTATTGTTCGTCCTAGAACAACTAAAAATGATAATCAAGAGGAGAAATTTTCACCTAGGAAACTACCTAAAGAACATAAACTACAACACATCACGAATAATAAGGACTACAGGATCATATTAAATGTCCCTACACCATCAAATTTATAACATTAAGAATTAACAAGTTCATTCTCAAGAAGTTAAAGATAAATCAAGCTCTTTTCAATCCAAGCCTCTCATAAGATATCAATTGCACTCGACACTCTATGGAGTAGGGTAAAACGACTCTCATCAATTGATTGAACTGAGTCACCATAGGCTTGCTCATGGACTATGTTCGCCACCCACCCTAGTCTCACGAAGTGATCAAAAAGGTCTTTTATCTTTGGATGTTATGTTTAGGCTCTTTGGTAAAGTAAGGAGAATATGGATAATCGTGACTATACATGTGCAAGTAATCAAAGAGATGATAATCTATGTAATTACCTTCACTTCTCATCCTCCCATTCTTTTTCAAATACTCTTTAGTACTAATCATGATCATATCATAGATTTCTTTGAGCTTCTTTTGATTTGCATGCTTCCTTTCTTTTGACTTTTGAACTCCTTGAGCATGTTTTCGTTGATTTGCTCCTTTTTCTTATGTTGAGGACGCATGTACCTTTTTCTTTAGCTCTTTCATCCTTTTCTTGCTTGTTTATCATTTTCTTCTTTCTTTTGCACCACTTCGCATCAAACTTTGCGTACCATCATCTTCTCAATTCCCCACACAAAAAGTGTATATAAAAGGTTTAAGTGGGTAATCATGGCTTGTATTGTGCTCAAATCACAAGAAATAGGCGTAAAAGCTCAAAATGGTTTACTAAGGATGATGTTTAGGTAAGGAATTTTATGGCTATGACTCATTTAACAAGGATGGCCTAAGGTCATTTCACAAAGATCCACTATTCGGGCTTCGTTCTTATAGTCCATGAGCAAATTCTAGTTTGTTTAAGTTCAATCGGTCCTCTCATCAAGAATTAACCATGAAGGCATGGTTAAGGCTCAAGTCTCACAATCTTTTGCTTGGACCAAAAAGAAACCTAATTAACCTTCATACTTCTCAAAATTGAACAAATTATGTAATTCATGTCACAATTTCAACTAGTAGGAACCTTTAACATGCTTGCGATCACCTATCACAAATAATGCATAATAGCTCATATTCAAAAAGATTTACACTTTCCCAAAACATAACACCAATTCGAATTTAAACAAGAATTAAAAACTCAATCACAACACATAAGCAAAATTTTGCCACAACAAAAACATAGCACAAACATCTAACATTCATAACCAAAAATCATCCACTTCAAGAAAGTAAAGCTCAACAATTCACCATTCATAACAAATAAGCTCAAATACCTATCACATCCCAATTATAAAAATCAAACCAAAATACCAAAAAAATAAAGAAAATAAATCGCATAAACCAAAATAAATACAAAAGTAAAACCTCCCAACATTCAAAACAAATAGAGTACAATCCAATCCATCAAAGTCTAATCAAATCCCTAACAATATCCAAATGACTATATGAAGTGCCTGGTACTAAAATAACTCCCTTCATGGCTCCGGAGGTGGAGGTGGATGATACATGTTCTATGGTATGTATGCATGAGGCGATCCTGGAAATTAGAAATTAAACATCATCGCCATCATTTCCTCCATGTTGTTTGAGTGCACACGTGACTGCTCCTCATAATTCTCACTACGACGTTGTTCATCTCGAATCTCTTGGATGTGCGTTCCATGCATCTGCTGCACCTCTCGGACCTCTTTCATTTGTGCTCCGTGCACCTGTTGAACTTGCCTTATCTTTATCACCTCGTCTAACATGTAATTCCATCTCTCATTCCCATATTCAGGACCCTTGGTTGTTACTGCTGTTGCTCTTCCTCTTCAAACTGTGATGGCTTAGGAGCTTGCTCTTCGAACTCAACTTGATGATGTGGAGGCTCCTCCTCATCTCCTTCCATTGGTACCGGCTCTGCTTGCAAGTTGGCTAGCTCAAAGTTCTCTCAACCCTCATTTACCGGAGAACCTCCTCCACTTCCTCTTTATTTCTCCTGTAGAATGCTCTTACAACCCTAGAGTGGTGGGTACTAGCCATTGCCAAATTGACAAAATTTCTTCGAGTGTAAACGGTAGTGAACTCCGGAGCTGGTAAAGGAAATGGGGCTCCTTTTTCTTGCCTTAGACAATATTGGTTCGTAACCACAGACAAAAATTCCATTCTCGTCAATTGCTGATAATTCAACCCTTCACTTATCATCCTGTTCTCCATCCCTGCAAGATTTACTCCCAAGCCTTGAGCTATCATAGTGATCATCCCTCCTAACATCAATCCTTGAGAAGTCTGTCTCATGGCAACTCTCTCCGCATGTTGAACAAAATGTGCTGCCATGTTCAGTGGTAGCTCATTATATAGACAAAACATTATATATAGCTACTTCTCACCCACTGCTTCTCTATCAAACTTCCTAAAATAATGTTAGAGAAAATTTTCTCACGGTACCTCATTACCGGATTCCTTATTGCAATTCCTTTTGAAGCACTGGGAACGTATCCTGCCTGCTCTGTCCCATCATTTACCAATCTCTTCTACCAATCTTGCTGATTAAAGACTCCGCCTTCATAAAACTTCTATGGCCTTTACATGGCGGGCACCCAAAGAATTCATTCAAAACATGTAAAGGAATCTCCCTTCTCATCACGTTATCCAAGTGGAATGTAATGGAGGTTGGCATTCGATCATGTGGTTAATGTGAACCGTTAAGGATCCATACGTTTCTAATTCAGCGGAAGCAACAAAACAAAGAAACGTATTACTTTTCACCAGGGTATGTTGGAGAAGAAAGATTCTCGCCGGCAGCCTGCGCAGCCTCACTATTTTGGCCATAACTTCCTCATCCGATCTCCAATATGAGTTCTACACGATTTTATAAAAATTGTGGAAGTTGACGAATAGCAACAGCAAACAACCTTCTAATCTTCTGTCGTATTCCCAAGTCCAATCTCGACGTCGTGTGGGCGATGATCTTCGAGATCTTCTCAATTTACTATTCCCTCACCCTCCTCACAATGTTAGACGTGATTCGACTAGGGTTTTCGAACAGTTGAGATGACTTATATATGGGCTATAGCAGGGACCAGGAGGAGAAATTAGAGTTGGGCCTCCATTGGGCTGAAGTATCCAAGCTTAGTCCAAAGCTTATACTTAAGTCCAATAATAATAATATATACCAATAAATATTATTACTGCACTACCGTTCTAATCCCATAATTATGTTATGGACTCCTTCTTATTATAAGCCTGTTAGTCTCCCCATGTTTAAGATATACAATGCCCATTAATTAATTAAGTTACTGACAACTTCATTAATTAATATCTCATCCGAGAGTAGTACCACTCAACCTCATTATCATATCGGAATAAATCCACCTGCAGGGTTTACATGATAATCCTTATGAGCTCCTCAAGGGGACATCATCAACCTAAATAGGACATGGATTCCTTCTACAATCAACAACACACCATAGAGACAGCACTATTTCCCAACTCACCGAGTTTGTTGATTTAATTACATGTAAATCTCACCCATTAATGAATCAAAAAAATACATATTGCCTTACATGTCGAGGTTATTGTATAGGGATTAAGAGCACGAACATCCATAATAATTGAGATCAAGTTCTCCTATATAGATAATACAAGTTGAACGATCTCAAGTGGTCCTGCTCAATACACACAAAGCATACTAATGTGATTTTATTGTCAAGAAAAACTAATACCGAATCATACTACAACCATCCCGATAGAGAGTCCCCGTCTATCTCGGTTGTGAGCTTCTGTTTATACTTTATAAGAAAATCGATAATATGATCTTCTGCGTGTTGTCGCACAACGTATTATCTACAGTATAAAGTAAGTGGACTATTGCATCGGACATATAAATAAATTATAAGATGCAATCATTTGATCATATGATTCTCATTTCAAATAAATTGTTATAACATTGTTCATACAAAAAGCAATACTTTTAGTATAAAATCCAACAATGGAAATGGGGAACTTATTTCTATCCTTCTTTACTTGAAGTGTACTCATGAACTCAGCAGTGAGATGTAGATACGTAGGTGGCCTCTTATCAAAAAATGCCTCTATGTGTGCAAACCTAAGCAACTTTCTCAAGTCTCCCTCTATTCCTAGCCCTTCCATTGTCGCTGTGTCTTGGAAATGGGTTGGCTTAATCTTAGGAAAGAGTGTTTGCCAACGGAGCACGTACTTTCCCCAGTACTCTTCAAATTCTACCCCAAAGTAGTTCGGGTGAATCTCATCTTGCATCAGTTGCGCATCAGGATTAGCAAGTTCACTCTCATTCCCAAATTATTATCTCATGAACCCTAATTTTCATTTCAACTCAAGCAATGCTTCAATTAACCACTGCAAATCCATGTTTCATATCCCTAATCATGCTTTAAATATCATATAATTCAAACCCCATACATGAATTTCGATCTTCAACTTGCAATTTAAACTAGGGCAAGCATCCTTACCTGTACAGTTTTGAATTTGAAAGATGTTTTGATGTTTGGAGATGATGAATTACACTTTTTATCACTCAATCTTACCTCAAAGATGGATGTTTATGGAGAAATTTCTACCTGCGAAGTGATTCTAGAGGAGGAGAAGGGTTTTGAGGCAAGTGCGGAATGAAGGAGAATGATCTACAATCGGGTTTTTAAAATCTGATTTTGAACACTACACGGCTCGTGTTCCGTACACGGCCTCAGTCATGGGCGTGTAGCATGTTCTGATAACCACACACGCCCTTGTGTTACAGGCCTGTGTGTGGTACACGGGGCGTGCCTCTGCCTCCAACACGGCTCATACGCTGAACTCGCCCTTGGTCCTAGGCGAGTAGTGGTTTCTGATGTCAAAACACGCCCATTGCTTACAGGGCCGTGTACTGAACACGGCTCGTGTAGCTGTTTCCCTGTTTCTTCCAATTTCTAACTTCAAACCTTGTTTTTGTCCTGTTTTTGCACTTCCATTACATCCTATTCATACTCAAAGTTTCTCACAACAAGAGCTCCACAATTTATGATCAAATAATGGACTATCATGCACTTCAACACCCCCAAACGTACCAAAACGAACCTAACTCATGAGAAAATTTTCAAAATTGACCCATTTTGCACAAGATAATCTATCAACACATGATACATCAAACATATACTAATGGTGAGTCACACCACACACTTACCCCCAAACTTAAATCGAAACAAGTTGAGAATTAAGTTTGCACAAAGTGGTGAGACTTACCCTTGTAGTTTCCACCAATGATCTTCATGAGATTATCTTGTAATGACTCATTTGCACTTCCAAAATCCAAGTATGACCCTCACGCACCCCCAAACTTAAATTATCACAAGTGTTAAAATTTAAGTTTGTAAAGAGTGGTGTGGCATACATCTTCATTCCAACTCTAGCACCCTTGTCTTACTTCACATGTACTTTCCTCAATGAGTTTTCCACCTACATACCAAACTTATAAGAAAACAATTAAAAAACAAAAAGAAAACCTACTCTACGAAACAATTAAAGAGTTTCAAGAAGATAGGGTCTCCACATACACTATCTCCTTTTGAGAAGGAGATATGTACTGTTTCACCCGATGACCATTTACCACAAACTCATTATTGCGACCATTAAGCTTCAATGTATTTCCATTCAACACCTCAACACTTCATATGACCCATCCATTTAGACTTAAGCTTTTCGGGGAACAACTTAAGCCATGAATTGAATACAAGAACTTTATCCCCGGGAGCAAATGTCTTTTCCTTCACTTTAGCATCATGTCATTTTTTCATATTCTCTTTATAAATGAGGGAATTATCAAATGCCCTTCTTCTAAACTCCTCAAGCTCAACCAATTTCAACAACCTTTCTTTGCCACTCTCCTCTTCATCCATATTAAGGCGTTTAATAGCCCATAATACCCGTGCTCCAATTCTACGGGAAGATGGAAAGCCTTTCCATAAACCAATGGATAAGGTGACATACCAAGGATGGTCTTTATAGCCCTTCGATATGCCCATAAGGCATCGTCAAGCTTTTCCGACCAATCCTTCCTCCCCCCATTGATTGTCTTCTCTAAAACTAACTTGATTTGACGGTTTGAGACCTCCGCCAATCCATTTGCTTGAGGGTGATAAGGTGTAATCACTCGATGCTTCACTCCATATCTCTTTAACAATCCTTCCATCAATTTATTCACAAAATGAGATCCTCCATCACTCACCAATTCACGTGGAGCTCTAAACCTAGAAAAAAATATTCTTCTTCAAAAACCTTTGAACAATCAAAGCATCATTTGTCTTAGTGGGGATTGCCTCCACCCATTTCGACACATAATCCACGGCTAGCAAGATGTACATATATCCTTGAGACGAAGGAAACGGTCCCATAAAATCAATGCCCCATACATAAAAAATCTCCACATCAATTCTTAAACTCATGGGCCTCTCATATTTCTTACCTATTCCCCCTACTCTTTGGCATCTATCACATTTAGCCACAAACTTTTTTGCATCTTTAAATAATATGGGCCAATAGAAACCCGATTGTAAAATCTTTGCCCCCATCTTTTGATGACCAAAGTGGCCCCCACACAAAGACGAATGACAAAGCTCAGGAATCTCCAAAACTTCTTCATTAGCCACACACCTTCTTATTACTCCATCATTGCAAATCTTAAACAAATAGGACTCATCCCAGAAGCATTTCTTTACTTCCACATAAAACTTTTTTACCTTATAATCATTTAGCAACGTGGGCTTGATTCCACACACAAGGAAGTTGACATAATCGGCATACCAAGGAGGTATATTCACCATAAGAGAACACACTTGCTCCACTTCAACTTGAAGAATTTTCTCATTCGGGAACTCGTCCCCAATCGGCTTCATGTCCTCATTCTCTCCTCCATTTTCTAATCTAGACAAATGATCTGCGATCACATTCTCCACCCCTTTTTTATCCTTGATCACCACATCAAATTTTTGCAAAAGTAACACTCAATGGATCAAACGTGGTTTAGCATCTTTCTTACTCATGAGGTATTTTATCGCCACGTGATCCGTATAGACAATAGTTTGTGTGCCTACCAAATATAGTCGAAACTTCTCAAAAGCATACACTACGCCTAAAAACTCCTTTTCCTTTGTGGTGTAATTAACTTGGCATGAATTCAAGGTCTTTGAGGCATAGTAGATCGCTCTAAACTTCTTCTCTCTCGTTTGCCCCAACACCACTCCTATGGATTGATCACTAGCATCACAATGCAATTCAAATTGTAAGCTCCAATCCATCATAACAAGTATTGGAGAAGAAGTGATAGCACGCTTTAGCACCAGAAATAAAATACGACATTCATCATCGAAGTTAAATGGACAATCCTTTTTAAGTAATTTACAAAGTGGCTTAGAAAATTTTTAAAAATCCTTGATAAAGCGTCTATAAAAGCCCCCATGACCTAAGGACAATCTCACCCCCTTCTCACTAGCAGGGAGGGGAAGACGTTCTATGACTACCACTTTGGCCCTATCCACTTTCAAACATGTTTTGATATATGATATCCCATAACTATCCCATCGGTCACCATGAAGTGGCATTTTTCCCAATTCAACACAAGATTTGATTCTTCACACCTCTACAACACAATAGTGAAATTAGTTAAGTAAATATCATAAAAGGAACCATACACGAAAAATCATCCATAAACACCTCCATGACATTTTCAATTAAACAATCAAAGATCGACATCATACAACGCTGAAAAGTGGCAGGGGCATTACATAGACCGAAAGACATTATCCTAAATGCGAATGTACCATAAGGACACGTGAATGTTGTCTTCTCTTGGTCTTTCGGGGAAATCAATACTCCCTCTGTCCCCCCAAATAGCATCATTTTACTATATTGAGCGTCCCATTCAAATTGCAACATTTTCCCTTTTTAGTAAAAAAGGCCCACCAATGGCCCACCACTACTAATCACATCTCTCTAATACACCTACCCACTTTAAATAAAATAATAATACTCCTTAATCTACGTGCAAAAAGCAAATGTATCTCTTTGCTTGGGACAGAGGGAGTATTTGATTATACCCGGAATATCCATCAAGTAAACAATAGTACTCATGTCCTGCAAGTCTATCCAACATTTGGTCTATGAATGACAATGTGAAATGATCTTTACGAGTATTTTCATTCAATTTACGATAATCAACACACACTCTCCAACCCGTGATAGTTCGAGTGGCAATTGTTTCATTCTATCAGATCGAACAATAGTCATGCCACCCTTTTTTGCTACTACATGTAAAGGACTCATGTATGGACTATCACTAATTGGAAAGATAATTCCCGCATCAAGCCATTTTAACACCTTTCTTCTCACCACTTCTTGCATTATAAGATTTAATCTACGTTGGTTTTTCACACATGACTTCTCATCATCAATCAAGTGAATCTTATGCATACATAAAGATGAGCTTATACCTTTCAAATCTTTTATACTCTAACCAAAAGAAGATTTATGCTCCCCTAACACTCTTAACAAGTTTTCCAATTCTAAATCATTAAGGGAAGAAGATACAATTACCGGATACGTCTCATTCTCTTCCAAGTAAGCATACTTCAAATGATCCGGTAATGGTATCAACTCCACTTTCTTCTTCTCTTGCATGTTTTCTTTTGGTTCTTCATCAAGTTTCTCCACTTTTGCTTCCTTTGATTCCACACTTGTGAGTTCCCTACAAGCATTTAAACCATGCAATTCATCAATTATTTCATCATTGTTTACACAACACGAAGAGTTAGATTTTAAAGAGTCAATAGAATAGGAGTGGCTTATGATAATTTCCAACGGATCCTTGGAGTGAAGATGATACATATGCTCTTCGACAATGTTGTCCACAACATCTAATCTTCTACATTCCACCTTGTTCCTAGGATACCTCATAGCCTCTCTTAATGAAAATATCACCTCTTCCTCAATCACCCTTAAAGTTAGCTCCCCTTTCTCCACATTTATCAATGCCTTTCTCGTGACAAGAAATGGACGTCCAAGTATCAATGGGACATTTGCATCTTCATCCATGTCTAATACCACAAAATCAACGGGAAATACAAACTTGCCAACTTTGATCAAAACATCTTTCACAATTCCCTTTGGGTGTGTCAAAGACCGATCAGCTAATTGAAGTGTCACCGACGTCGGTTTAACCTCACCAATGTCCAACTTCTTAAAAATTGACAAGGGCATCAAATTGATGCTTGCCCCTAGGTCACATAAGGCTTTGTAGTTTTCATGCTCTCCCATCTCACATGGAATAGTAAAACTTCCCGGATCTTTCAATTTAGGAGAGAGTTTCTTTTGTAAAATAGCACTACATTCCTCTGAGAGATTATCCGTTTCAAACTCACCCAAGCTTCTTTTTTTTAACAATATATCCTTCAAAAAATGGAGTAGTTGGGCATTTGAAGCAAATCATCCGCAAAAGGTATATTTATACGGATCTTTTTCAACATCTCAACAAACTTAGCGAAATTTTCCTCCAATCCTTTTTTCAAGCATCTTTTTTGAAAAGAAATTGCCACGGGCAACTTCGGTAGTACCCATTCATCTCTTTCAAAATTCTCTTTCCTCTCTTTACGTTTTGCTTCCTTACACATTTTCCACTTCTTTGGAGACCTCACTTTTTCCTTTTCAAGTGTAGGGGAACTTTCATCCTTTTCAACAACTTCAACTTCTTTCTCTTTCCCTTCTTCATCCATACTTTCCATAGGCTCAAGTTCATACTCTACTCTCTCTACTTCCGTCGCATAGAAGGCTCTTCGTATTTTTTCCCACTACAAAGTTCAACAGCCTTGCATTGCTCCTTAGGATTAGTAATGGTTGTAGATGGAAACTTCCCTTGACGATGAACATCCCCCTTTCACTTGCCATTTGACTAATGTGAGTCTCAATTGCTTTAAATCTCCTCTCATTTACATCATTTTATTGTCTATTTTCCTCTTTAGCTTCCTTAATAAATTCCAACTCTTTAGTCATTTGATCTTCCATTGTAGGCTTCCCTTCACCATTTGGAGCTTTCTCCCCCGGATTAGTGCCCGGTGGAAGAGTAAGGGCATTCCCTTTATTTTCATATGACAAATTCTCATACCTACGAGGTTGATTCAAATTTCCTTGAAAATTACCTTGCCCCCATCCTCCTTGCCTTTGTTGATATCCCCCTCCATGGTTACCAAATTACCACCATAATTTCCTTGAAAATTCCTCCCTTGCTAGAATGCAACTTACTTAAGCGACATTTCCAGTTGGTACCAAGTATCTTGACATCCAAAGTTAGGAGCCATACCTTGTTGAGGCATTGTTCTTAGTCGCATTTCTAGTAAAATGTCTTTAGAGTAAGAGACTCTATCATTGTTGTACACGAGTGACCAAGCAACAAAATTTATAAGTATGTCGTCCCAAGGAAAAGTAAACTCATGATTGTATCCGGATTTTCCATTGATTTATGCTTTGTAAGAATGATAGATTGAAGATTTGATTGTTTAAGCTACTAATTATTGTTATTGTTCCACTCAATTAACTAAGAATTTTAACTAGCAAAGTAATGATTCAAACAACACACAAATGATGAATGAAAAGGAGGTAGAATTCACTTGAGAAAAGAGCAATGCTAATCATAATCATGGTTAAGACTCTACCTAGATATACATAACTTTTGATGGTGAACTTCATTAATTTGTGGACTAAAAGCAATCACGATTTTACCCCTAATCCCTATGGCCAAGGCAATTAGGTTCTCGACTCTTTTGCAAGCCTAAATCTCCTAAGATTGATCTTAATCTCAATTCCCTTAAGATACTATGATCATAAGTTGGTTCTTTGCACTCAATTTCTTAAGTGTCCCTCTATGAATGTTCTAAGCATGAGAAGGGTATGGCTTACCTCCCCTCACACTAACATGCATGCACATTTTAATATATGATTCAATTAAACATCCACTCATAACAATGGAATGGTCATCTTAATACTATGAAAATATAATCTAATCGCACAAGTATTGAAATGAAACATGATTCATATATCATAAAAGGAAATCCACAATTTAACTACATTCACTTCTCAAGTTCTACACATCTAGCTTTCATCTCAACCATTCATATGATTAGCCCTACTATAGGACTAGCCACTACACATTTTGTTTAGATCAATACAAATCAAGCTTTGATCCATTTGAGCCAAAATAAGAAGAAAATCAACAAATGAAAAGTAGATTGACTTCCTTTTCATGGAGAAACTTTCCTTCTCTTCAATATGCTAACTCCTTCAATCCTTGATGCTTTCTTCTTCTCAAATGGTGGATGGATGGATTGGATAATGGATTTATGGAGTGATTAATGGAGATCAAATGGAAATTGGATGGATCTAATGGATGAAAATGGATCTATGGATATAGTGTGTGAAAATGTGGTGTGGTGTGGAGTGTATGTAACTGCTCTTAATTCTGATCTCTCTTTCAAATTTCGCTCAAGTCATCCTTTTATATCACTAATGGACCTTCTAGAAGCTTCCGGAACATTCTGAACACTGCACAGGTTTTTGAACCTACACGGCCCGTGTAGCAGTGCACGGCCCGTGTAGGGCACACCTACTTCAGCATGTTGTGTGTGCTTCAGGACACGGCTCGAGCTGCGCTACACGGCCATGGTTATGGCCGTGTATCATTTTCTGACGACAATACACGGCTTCTTCTTACAGGGCCATGTTCCGCACACGGGGCGTGCAGCAATGCACGGTCTATGCGCAAAGCACACGGCCTTCCTCCTAGGCGAGCAACGATTTCTGATGACAATACACGTCCACTTGTTATAGGACCGTATTCCGCACACGACCCGCATACAAACATGCATTGTTCCTCCATCTTCGTTTCGCTCCCGACTCCATTTTAGTCAATTTCTTGACCTGTTTTCACACATATTTAAGCTCATTTACACAATTCTATCAATTCAATTCATACCACATTTCTCGAAATAGCAATAACTCCACCAAAAATCACACAAGTACGGATAAAACATCTGAAAATCCACAAACAAAGACACTAAAATCTAGATGAAAATGACAATGATCAACCCCAAACTTAAAGTATTGTTCATCCTCGAACAATGAAAAATGATAAACAAGTGGAGTAATTTTCACCTAGAAAAACACCTAACGAACATAAACCACAACACATCACAAGTAATAAGGACTATAAGATCATATTAAGTATCCCTACATCATCAAACTCATAACATGAAAAATTAACCAGTTCAATCTTCAGAATGACAAAAGAGTAATCAAATCCTTTTCAATCCAAGCCTTTCATAGGATATCAAATTCGCTCAACACTCTATTTATAGTAGGGTTTTGAACATCACTCATCGACCAGTTAAAACTGACTCACCATAGGCTTGCTCATGGACTATGTTCACAAGCCACCCTAGTTATAATAAGTGATCAAAAAGGTCTTTATCTTAGGATGTAATGTTTAAGCTTTTGGTAAGGTAGGAAACTTTGGATAATAGTGACTAATCAAGTGTGGATAATCAAAGATATGATTCTTTTCTTCAACTTCCTCACTTTCAAACTTCCTTCCTTGTAATTGTTCAAGAATACTAAACATCAACATACCATGGATTTATTGAGCTTCTTTTGAATGACATACTTCTTTTCTTTGATTTTTGCGTTCCTTGAGCGTATTTTAGGATTTTGCTCCTTTTTCACTTTTGTTGAAGTTGCACTTGCTTTTTTATCTTGAGCTCTTTCATCCTTTTTCTTGAGTTAACCTTTTTTCATTTATTTACATATTTTTCCACATCTTCCCTTGTAAACCATCATCATCCTCAATTATCCACACATAGGTTACATATATAAGACTCAAGTGGATTTTCAAGGCTTGTATTGTGCTTAAGTCACAAAGAAAAGGCTTATAGGCTCAAAATGGCTAACTAGGGACAATGTTTTTTTTTTTTTGGTAAGGAATTTTATGGCTATGACTTCATTTAACAAGGATGGCCTAAGATCATATCACAAATTTCAACCATTTGAGCTTCGTTCCTATAGTCCATGAGCAAGTTCTAGTTTGTCTAAGTACAACCGGTCCTCTCATCATGAATTAACCATGGAGGCACAGTTGAGACTCAATTCTCATAAGTTTTTTTTGGACCAAAAGAAACCTAATTACCCTTCATACTTCTCAAAATTGAACAAATTATGTAATTCATGTCACAATTTCAACAAGTAGAAACCATTAACATACTTGCCATCACTCTTCACAAACAATGCATCATAGCTCACATTCAAAAATACTCAACACCTTCCCAAAAACATACCACCAAACCATCCCTACAAGAATAAAATCAACATAAATATAACACAATAATCGATAACTCACCAAACAACATAACAAGCACATAACATGCATGAAAAAATCATGCATCTCAAAATATCAAAACACATCAATTCACGTCCATAACAAGTATACTCAAATTCCCATCACATCCAAATAATGAAAATCAAACTAAAATACCGAAATAACGAAAAGTAAATATCATAAAATTGAAAATAAAATCCCAAAGTAAAACCTCCCAAAAACCAACAATTTAAGTACAATCCAATCAAATCCTAACAAATCAAATCCAATGTCTAATCATGGCTAAAATGAACTAATGGAAGTGCCTAGCACTCAAAGTACTCCATCATGGCTCTGGAGGTGGAGGTGGATAATAGGCATTCCATGGAATGTATGCACGAGGAGATCCGGGGAATTAGAAGTTGAACATCATTGTCATCATCTCCTATATGTTGTTAGCGTGCACCCTTGACCGCTCCTCGTAATATTCCCTCCGATTTAACTCCTGAATATGCACTCCGTGCTACTGCTGGGCCTCTCGAATCTCCCTTATTTGTGCTCCATATGTTTGCTGCACATGCCTCATATCTCTCACCTCATCCATCATATAGTTCCATCGATCATTACCCTGTTCCGGGCCCATTGGTGGCTGCTGCTCTTCTTCCTCAAACTGTTGTGGCTCAGGGGCTTGCTCCTCAAACTCCACCTGCTCCGGTGGTGCATCCTTCTCATCACCTTCTATAGGCACTGGCTCCGCTCTCAAATTAGCCAGCTCTTCGTTCTCTTCAACCCTCATCTGTCTGAGGACCTCTTCTATTTCGTCTCTATTTCTTCTGTAAAAAGCTCTCACCACCCTGGAATGGTTCACACTACCCATTGCCAAATAAGCAAGCATCCTTCTAGTGTACACTGTGGTGAACTCTGGAGTTGGCAAGTGAAATGGAGCTCCCTTTTCCTGCCTCAGACAGTACTGATTACCAACCAAGGACAAGAACTCCATCCTCATCAATTGTTGGTAGTTCAACCCCTCACTCACCATCTTATTCTCTATACCTGCAAGATTTATTCCCAAGCCTTGAGCGATCATGGTAATCATGCTTTCTAACATCAAACCCTGGGATGATTGTCTCTTGGCGACTATCTCTGCATGTTGCACAAAATGTGCATCAATGTTCAGTGGTAGCTCCTTGTATAAGTAATACATAATATAAAGCTACTTCTCTCTCACAGCTCCACCTTCAAACCTCCCTAAGATGGTGTTCGAAATAATATTCTCTAGGTATCTCATCACTTGGTTCCGGATTGCAGTTCCCTTTGAAGCACTGGGAACATATCCTGCTCTTTTCGTCCTGTCATTCACCAATCTTTTCCACCATTCCTGCTGGTTAAAAGTTCCTCCTGCATAAAAGCTCTGATAAAATTTGCATGGTGGGCACCCAAAGAATTCATTCAACACAGGGAAAGGAATCTTTTCTCTCAACACATTTTCAAGTTGAAATGTCACCCAAAGAGGAAAACCATTCCGATCCTTCTTCACTTGCAACGTGCTCATGAACTCAGCAGTAAGATGGTAATAAGTAGGTGGCCTTTTATCGAAGAAGGCTTCCATTTGTGAAAATCTGAATATCCTCCTCAAATCCTCTTCAATTCCTAACCCTCTCATCGTTTCTGTGTCCTGGAATCGAGTTGGTTTGATCTTTAGAGCTAACGTTTGCCAACGGAGCACATACTTACCTAATAGTCTTCAATTCCACCCCAAAGTAATCCGGATGGACCCCTTCTTCCGCTAGCTGATCATCCAAATTAGCCAACTTCCCTGGATCGGTAATGACAATGAAATCCTCATTTCTTGGTCTCACTTTCCTCTCTGCCATCTACAATACAACAATTCTCAAGTTATAATAAACTTATCAATAAGAATGTTAATGAACTGAGTTAAATTTCACCCTAATCATTCAACTTAGTGTGAAAAATTCTATGCATCAACATCACTTATTCTCATCATTAGAACTTCAAACTTAATCACAATATGCACTTCACTATCATTCATCTCAACTAACCATGATTCATATATCAATTTCTAAGCATCCTTACATACATGAATTCAAAATTACACCATTACTAAGCATCATTCACATGTGATCTTCAAATTCAAACAAAATTCTCTTTTAGACATTTCATCGAACACTTGGCATGCACAATTTTTCAATAATCTTTCAAAATACCATTCACATAGCCTCATGCCCAAATTCTCAACACTTAATTCTAATAATTCATACTTAAGAATCATACACACATGATAATGCAATTAGAACAACCCATGCATCCAATTCATCATTCTTACATAATCCCCTAATTTAACTTCTCATGAACCCTAATTCTATTCTCAATTCACAAACCAAAGTAACACATATATGTTCATCACTCACGAATTCGTTCAAAACACACAATACCACAAAGCCCATGCATCAATGTATCCAATTTCTATCAAAATTAACAAGTTAGGGATCAAAGAATTCATATCTTTCAAACTTTGGATGTGGAGAAATGTTCTTTGTGTGCACAATTGAAAAACTCACTCTAATTCTCTCAACACTAACCTTTGCGATCGATTAATGCACTTAGAAGAGAAATTTAGTGTGAAGAGAGTGTGTACGGAGGGGTTTGTGTGTGTGGAAGTGAGTAAAGATCGGGCCTTTTAAAACTGGGATTAAACCCTGCACGGCCTCAAGTGAGGTCGTGTAGCGTGTTCTGACGTTCCTGCATGGTTATACGTTACAGGGCCGTGCTCCGCATAGGGTCCGTGTTTCTTCTCTCCTGCACGGCTAGAGCTCGGAGCTCGACCTTCCTCCTGGCTGAGTAGCATGTTCTGATGTCAGTACACGGCCTGTCCTTACAGGGCCGTGTACTGAGCTCGGCCCATGTAGCATTTTTACCCTGTTTTCCAACTTTTACACTTTACCTCATTTTTGCCCTGTTTTACACTTCACATACACCCTATTCATGCTCAAAAATACTTCCCAACATTATTCACACCACAATTATGATCAAATAATGGATTATCATGTACTTAAATACCACCAAACATGCCAAAACTATCCTAACTCATGAGAAAATTTTTCAAAATTTGACGATTTTGCCCACAAGACAAGATCACAACAACACACATGATTCATCACACACTAAAGCATAAACAATGTTTAAGTCACACCACGCATTCTCTCCCCAAACTTAAATTGAAACAAGTTGCGAATTAAGTTTGCAAAAAGTGGTGAGACATACCCTTGGTGTTTCAACAATGCTCTTCATGAACTTACCTCATGATGATTCACGTGCACCTTCTATACACTTTCATATGATCAAGTATGTCCACCATGCAACCTCCCCCCAATCTTAAATTAACACAAGTGTTAAAATTTAAGTTTGTAAAGAGTGGTGTGGCATACATCATTATTTCACCATTTGCACTCTTGGCTTCCATCATATACACTTTTCTCCATGAGCTTCATCACCTACATACCAAATCTACAAGAAAAACACAACTAAACAAGCAAACTTACTAAAAATGAGTTGCCTCCCATCAAGCACTCGATTTAATGTCTTCGAGCTAGACGCATTGAAGCTCTTAACAATCGGAGAAATCCAAGACCCTATCGGGCCTCATCTTCACTTTAAACATCTCCTTAACAAACTTCTTATCAACACTTCTTACTCCTCTAACACTTGAACTCACTTCATTGTCTCTTTTTCTCACGTTTTCAAATCCCAGAGGCCATTTATCAATCTTACAATCAACTTGTGGATTTTCCCCAAGCTTGTTCCTTTTTTTAAGAAAAATTTCCTGCAAATTCAAGTAAAAAATTAGTTAAATCTTCATCTTTTCAAAGTTCACTTACCACTCGATCTCGATCATCCGGAGGCTTAGTAGGTGGCTTCAAATGAAGGTCTCCCCCTTTTAAATTCTTGTTTGATAACACCAATTCTCTTTCATTTGAATGTAGTGTGAGTTTCTTCTTTTCCATGTCAAATTTTGCTCTTCTGGTTGCCAAAAATGGCCTTTCAAAAATCAATAGGATTAAAGGATCCACTTGCTTCTCAACTATCATAAAATCCACCGGAAAGACAAAATCCTCTATTTTCACAAGCATATCCTCCACAACTCTATGGGGCTTTATCATTGAACCATTCATTATTCCAATTTCCACATCCATTTCCTTTAACCTCCCAATGCCAAGGTTTTCAAAAAATTCCAAAGGCATTACATTAATGCTTTAACCAAGATCACATATAGTATTAAAATATTCCCCATTTCCAATTTTAAAAGTAAGAACGAATTTACCAGGGTCTTTAACCTTTGTTGAAGCTTCAACTTTGACAATGTCACGATCTTGTTTCAACATCACCTCTTCATCACAATTACTTTCCTCATCCAACAAAGACAAGAATTCACCAATTATCTTCTCATCATCAAAAGACAAATTTTTATCAATGGCAACTTCCTCCTCCACTTTTGACACGATTTCATCAAAAGGTACTTCTTCAACTTTTGAAACGAAGTTTGTTGTTTCCACCAACTCTTTCACCACCTTACTTTCCATGTTGCACACGGTAACATACAAACATTGCTCCTTAGGATTAGTAACGGTAGTGGAGGAAAACTTAACATTTCGATGCATTTCACCTTGCTCAGTTGCCATTTGACTCATTTGTGTCTCCAAGGCTTTGATTCTCTTTTCATTCACCTCATCTCTTTGCTTTATATAGTCAAACATCTTGATCCTCTATCGAAGACTTTCCTTCACCATTTGGAGCTTTCTCCCCCGGATTAATACCCGGTGGTAAAGTAATGGCATTCCCTTGATTTCCATATGATAAATTTTCATACCTATGAGGTTGATTGAAATTTCCTTGAAAGTTACCTTGCCCCCATCCTCCTTGTCTTTGTGGATATCCTCCTCCATGACTTCCAAAGTTACCACCATAATTTCCTTGGAAGTTCCTTCCTTGCATGAAGACAACTTCCTCAAGTGTCATCTCCGGTGGACACCATGTATCTTGAATTTCAAAATTAGAAGACATACCTTGTTGAGGCATGGATGTAGGCATTTGACAACTTTGAGAAGATTGACCCATATTAGGTATCGTCATGCCTTGTTGAGGATTAGGAAACACTTGTTGATTCATCAAAAGCAATGACATACCTTGTTGAGGACTTGCAAACACTTGTTGATTCACCATAGGTGTCGAATTTGGAGACACTTGCATGTTAGCATTCATTCTCTTTAATATCTCTGTGATCGCCTTGTCGGTCATATCTTCCTTAGGCATTTCCTCCTTTTTCACTTGTTGCAAGCACACTTCTTCCATCTTAGCAATTCTCTCCCTTTCATACATTCCCAGTGCACGATCCATGGGCCATTGACCGTATTCAAAGCTACTTCCTCACACATGGCAATTGCTCTTTCCAGAGTTTGCCCCAAAATTGAACCTCCCGCCGAAGCATCAATAAGCATCCTCTCACTTCCATGTAAACCGGAATAGAGAAAGCCTATTTGTTGTTCTTCGGAGAATCCGTGTTGTGGAAACTTCCTTAGCATCTCTTTGAATCGGTCTCATGCTTCACTAAATGTCTCAAGTGGCAATTGCTTGAATTGAAAGATTTGCCCTTTGAGATGCAACATCTTTGAAGGTGGAAAATACTTGCTCAAGAATCTTTGTACTAACTCTCTCCATGTGGTGTAGGACCCGTGGTATAGTGTGATACCAAGCCTTAGCTCTATCTCTTAATGAAAATGAGAAAAACTTCATTTTAACAACATCTTCACTTACTTCATTTATCTTTATCGTGTTGGCTAACTCCGTAAATTGGGTTAAGTGAGCGTTTGGATCCTCCATAGCACCACCACCAAATTGATTTGCTTGTACCATGTTGATCAATCCCGTCTTGATCTCAAAATTATTCACATTCAATGGCAGGCCCATTCCATAATTCCCATATTGTGGTCGGAAATGATCACGAACATTCATTCCCATTGATCGTAGTCATTTTCACCTAGATTTTAGTGTCTTTATTTGTGGATTTTCGGATGTTTTTATCCGTATTTGTATGATTTTTGGTGGAGTTATTGTAATTTTGTGAAATGTGGTATAAATTGATAGAATTGTGTAAATGAGCTTAAATATGTGTAAAACATGTCAAGAATGGATTAAAACAGAGTCGGGAGCGAAACGGAAATGGAAGGACACGGTCTGCTTATAAACGGGCCGTGTGCGGAACACGGCCCTGTAACAAGTGAACATGTAGTGTCATCAGATATCGCTGCTCGCCCAGGAGGAAGGCCGTGCACTGGTACACTGGCCGTGTGTTGCTGCACGGCCCTGTAAGAAGAAGTCGTGCATTGTCGTCAGAAAGAGCTACACGGCCATGACTAAGGCTATGTAGCGCAGCTCGAGCCATTTCTGGAAGCACGCATAACATGCCGAATTAGGTGTGCCCTACACGAGCCGTGTGCTGCAGCACGGGCCGTGTAGGTGCAAAAACCTGTGTAAATTTCAGAATATTCCGGAAGTTTCTAGAAGGTCCATTAGTGATATAAAAGGATGATTTGTGCAAAATTTAAAAGAGAGATCAGATTCATAGCAGTTACACACACTCACACACCACATTTCCTCACACACTAGATCCATAATCCATTTCTACCATCTAGATCCATAAAAATACCATTTGATCTCCACAATCAATACATAAAACTTCATCCAATCCATCTCCAGATCATTTTGAGAAGAGGAAAGCTTAAAAGAGTGAAGAAGTTGATATATTGAAGAAGAGGAAGGATTCTCCATGCAGGGGAAGCAATTCCATTTTTCATTTTTAATTTTCTTCTCAATTTGGCTCAAATGGAGCAAAGTATGAGTTGTAATAATTTAAACACCATGTTTAGTGGCTAGTCCTATAGTATGGCTAATCATATGAATGGTTGAGGTGAAAAGTTAGATATGTAGAACTTGAGTAATGATTCGAATTGAGTTGTGGATTTCCTTTTATGATATATCAATCATGTTTCATTTCAATGTTTGTGTAGTTAAATTCTCTATTTGTAGTATTAGGATGGCCATTCCAATATTGTGAGTGGATGTTTAATTGAATCATAGATTAAAATGTGCATGCATGTTAGTATAAGGGGAGGTAAGTCATACCCTCCTTAGGCTTAGAACATTCATAGAGGGACACTTAAGAAATTGAGTGAAAAGAACCAACTTATGATCATAGTACATTAAGGGAATTGAGATTAAGACCAATCCTAGGAGACTTAGACTTGTAAAAGAGTCGAGAACCTAATTGCCTTGGCCATAGGGATTAGGGGTAAAATTGTGATTGCTTTTAATCCACAAGTCAATAAGAATTACTATCAAGAGTTTTGCATATCTAGCTCAAGTCTTAACCATGATTATGATTTGCCTTGCTCTCTTCTCAAGTGAATTCTACCTCCATTTCATTTATCATTTGTTTGTTGCTTGATCATTTACTTTGTTACTCTAAATTCTTAGTTAATTGAGTAGATGAGTAAGTATTTGTCTTAATTACAAAACCTTCAATCTATCATCCTTACAAAGCACAATTCAATGAAAAATCCGGATACAAGCCTAAGTTTACTTTCCCTTGGGATGACATTATTATAAATTTTGTACTTGGTCACGAGTTTACTCTTAAACATTTGCTAAAAACATTTACTCTTAAACATTTACTAAAAATGCGACTAAGAACATGGCGCCGCTTGCGGGAAAATGTTAAACTTTTGGTTGTAACGAGTTTGAAGTTGATTAGTTTTGATAAGGATATTTCTTTTATTTGTTTACTTGTTTACTTGTCTTGGTTACATGGAGAACTAAATTGGAAATTCTTGTAGGTACATGAAAACGCGTTCAAGGTCTCAATCTATTGGACCTTTGAACTTGGAATTAGAAGCTACCTTAAGAAGACAAAGACGAGGAATGTTGGAGCCTACGGAGGAAAGTATGGAAGAAGTAAGGGATAATGCAAACATGGTTGATGAAGAAGGCAATATGAGGAATTTTCATGGAGTCGATAATGTTAGAGGAGGTTATAATAATCCGGATTTGTGCCACAAGCTTATGCTCAACAAATGCACTTGCAAAACCAACAAATGCAGGCTATTATTCAAAACATGATGGCACAACAAGAACTAAGGAATAATTCTCCGGTGGTGCAAAACAAACCCCGTGGAAATGGAAACAATGGAGCGGGAATGAATGTTCATGATCACTTCCAATCGCAATATGGGAATTATGGAATGGGCCCACCATTGAATGTGAATAATTTTGAGATCAAGACGGGATTGATCAACATGGTGCAAGAAAATCAATTTGGTGGTGGTGCTCTGGAGGATCGGAATGCTCACTTAGCCCAATTTACGGAGTTAGCCAACACGATAAAGATAAATGGGGTAAGTGAGGATGTTGTTAAAATGAAGCTTTTCTCGTTTTCATTAAGAGATAGAGCTAAGGCTTGGTATCATAATATACCATCGGGATCTTATACCACATGGAGAGAATTGACACAAAGATTCTTGAGCAAGTATTTTCCACCTTCAAAGATGTTGCATCTTAAAAGGCAAATATTTCAATTCAAGCAATTGCCACTTGAGACATTTAGTGAAGCATGGGACCGATTCAAAGAGATGCTAAGGAAGTGTCCACAACACGGATTCCTCGAGAAACAATAAATAGAATTTTTCTATGTTGGTTTACATGAAAGTGAGAGGATGCTCATTGATGCTTCGACGGGAGGTTCGATTTTGGGAAAAACTCTAAAAAGAGCAATTGCCATATGTGAGGAAGTAGTTTTGAATATGGGTCAATGGCCTATGGATCGTGCACCGGGGATATATGATAGGGAGAGAATTGCCAAGATGGAAGAAGTGTGCTTGCAACAAGTGAAAAAGGTGGAAATGCCGAAGGAAGATATGACTGACAAGGCGATCACAAAGATATTAAAGAGGATGAATGCTAATATGCAAGTGTCTCCAAATTCGACACCTATGGTGAATCAACAAGTGCTTGCAAGTCCTCAACAAAGTATGTCATTGCCTTTGATGAATCAACAAGTGTTTCCTACTCTTCAACAAGGCATGACGATGCCTAATATGGGTCAATCTTTTCAAAATGGCCAAATGCCTACATCCATGCCTCAATAAGGTATGTCCTCTAATTTTGGAATTCAAGATACATGGTGTCCACTGGAGATGACACTTGAGGAAGTTGCCTTCATGCAAGGAAGAAACTTCCAGAAAGTAGATTTGCTCCCTTGCATAAGAAAAGCCTTCCTCCTCTTCAATTAATCACCTTCTTCAACAATTGATGCTCCAATCTTCTCAAATGGTGGTAGGATGGATGGAATGAAGGTTTTATGGATTGAAAATGTTGATCCAATGGTGATTTTGTAGATCTAGATGGTAGGGATGAAAGATGGATCTACTATGTGAGGAATTGTGGTGTTTTAGTGTGTGTAACTGCTCCAATCTGATCTCTAATGAAATCCCCCTCTAAATTTTGCACAAGTCATGGTTTTATATCACTTATGGACCTTCTAGAAGCTTCCTAAACATTCTGAAAATTACACAGAATTTTGCAACTACACGGCCCGTGTTGCAGCGTACTGCCTGTGTAGGGCACACCTACTTCGGCGTGTTGCGCGTGCTTCCGAACATGGCTCGAGCTGCGTTGTACGGCTATAATCATGATCATGTAGCATTTTCTGATGACAATGCACGACTTTTTCTTACAGGGCCGTGCTCCAAACACGGGGCGTGCAGCAATGCACGGCCCGTGCACCAGCGCATGGCCATCCTCCTGGGTGAGCAGCGAGTTCTGATGGCACTACACAGCCATTGGTTATAGGGCCGTGTTCCGCACATGGCCCGTGTACCAACATTCCCTGTTCTTCCATCTCCGTTTCGCTCCTGACTCCATTTTTGTCCATTTCTTGACCTGTTTTACATATATTTAAGCTCATTTACACAATTCTATCAATTTATACCACTTTCCTCAAAATTACAATAACTCCACCAAAAGTAACATAAATATGGATAAAAACATCCGAAAATACACAAATAAAGACACTAAAATCTAGGTGAAAATGACTACGATCATACCTCTATACTTGAAGAAGAAAAGGTGAAGTCTCCAAAGAAGTGGGAAAGATGTAGAGAAGCAAAACGTAAGGAAAAAGAAGAGAAGTTTGAAAGGGATGAATAGGGAATCCCTAAGTTGCCTGTTGCAATTCTGTTCCCACAAAGATGCTTGAAAAGGGGATTAGAAGAGAAATTTGTCAAGTTTGTTGAAATATTGATGAAGATACATATGAATATTCCTTTTGCGGAGGCTTTACTACAAATGCCCAACTACTCCAAGTTTTTGAAGGATATCTTGTAAAAGAAAATAAGTTTGGGAAAGTTTGAAATGGTGAACCTTACAGAAGAATGTAGTGCTATCTTGCAAAAGAAACTTCTCACTAAATTGAAAGATCCGGGGAGTTTTACGATTCCATGTGAGATGGGAGAGCTTGAGAACTACAAAGCCTTATGCGATTTGGGAACTAGTATTAACTTGATGCCCTTGTCAATTTTTAAGAAGTTGGCATTGGTGAGGTCAAACCGACGTCGGTTACACTTCAATTAGCCGACCGGTCGTTGATATATCCAAAGAAAATTATGGAAGATGTTTTGATCAAAGTTGGCAAATTTGTTTTCCCCGTTGATTTTGTGGTATTAGACATGGATGAGGATTCGAATGTTCCATTAATACTTGGTCGTCCATTTCTTGCCACGGGGAAGACTTTGATAGATGTGGAGAAAGGAGAGCTCACTTTGAGGGTGAATGAAGAGGAGGTGATATTTTCTTTAAGAGAGGCAATGAGGTATCCACGGAACAAGGAAGAATGTAGAAGATTGGAGGTTGTGGACAACATTGTTGAAGAGCATATGTATCACCTTCATTCCAAGGATCCGTTGGAAATTATCATAAGTCATTCTTACTCTATTGAATCTCTTAAATATAAATCTTTTTTTTATTTGGAAAATGATGAAATAATTGATGATTTACATGGTTTAAATGCTTGTAGGGAACTCACAAGTGAGGAAGCAAAAGAAGCAAAAGTGGAGAGACTTGATGAAGAACCGAAATAGGATGTGCAAGAGAAGAAGAAGGTAGAGTTGAAACCATTGCCGAAGCATTTGAAGTATGCTTACTTGGAAGAGAATGAAACGTATCCGGTAATTGTATCATCTTCCCTTAATTATTTAGAATTAGAGAAGTTGTTAAGAATTTTGAGAGAACACAAATCCTCTATTGGTTGGAGCATAAAAGATTTGAAAGGTATTAGCCCATCTATGTGTATGCATAAAATTCATTTGATTGATGATGAGAAGTCTTGTGTGTAAAACCAACATAGATTAAATCCTATAATGCAAGAAGTGGTAAGAAAGGAGGTGTTAAAATAGCTAGATGCGGGAATAATCTTTTCAATAAGTGATAGTAATATGTAAGTCCCTTACATGTAGTGGCAAAAAAAGGTGGTATGAAATTGTTAGATTCGATACAAATGAAACGATTGCCACTAGAACTATTACGGGTTGGAGAGTGTGTGTTGACTACCGAAAATTGAATGAAAACACTAGGAAATATCATTTTCCATTACCATTCATAGATCAAATATTGGATCGTCTTGTGGGGCATGAGTATTATTGTTTCCTTGATGGTTATTCCGGATACAATCAAATATTGATTGCACTGGAAGACCAAGAGAACACAACGTTCACATGTCCCTATGGTACGTTTGCATTTAGAATGATGCCGTTTGGTCTATGTAACGCCCCTGCCACTTTTCAGCATTGTATGATGGCTATCTTCGATTGTTTAATTGAAAATATAATGGAGGTGTTTATGGATGATTTTTCCGTGTTTGGTTCCTCTTATGATATTTGCTTGACCAATCTCACTGTTGTGTTGCAGAGGAGTGAAGAATTGAATCTTGTGCTAAATTGGGAAAAGTGTCATTTTATAGTGACCGATGGGATTGCCTTGGGGCATCATATTTCAAAGCATGAGTTAAAAGTTGATAGAGCTAAAGTGATAGCCATAGAACGTCTTCCCCCTCCTACTAGTAAGAAGGGGGTGAGATCGTTCTTAGGCCATGCGGGCTTCTATAGACGCTTCATTAAGGATTTTTCCAAAATTACTAATATATCATTATTCTCATGTTGTAAATTTTAAGGTTAAATTAGTTATTTTTTTTCCTTTCTTGAGGTACCAGTTTCGAGCACTACCTCTAACATCTCGGGGTACCAGTTTCGGGCACTACCCCTAAGCAACTTATTTTTAAGCTCATAATCACTTGTACAGCTCCAAATATTTTATTCCTTCCAAACTCCATCAAAATCAACTTCACACTTTGACAATATTTAATTCTCCACTAAATATAGGAATTTTAAGGCTCAAATAGGATATCAAAGTGGCTATCTTCGTAGGTTGCCAAAGAAATAAGGCTTTTATGGATATATAATTATTTGGTAGAAAATTATTTAGCTAAGTGACTCATAAATTCAAGGATCGCCTAAAATCATCTCCCATTATCTAACACACATGTAGTTTTAAGTAAGACAAGAGGCAAGTTCTAGAATACACACACAAGAACGATACTCACCAGGAAAGAAAAATATGTGATTATGTACATGAATAAGGCTCAAAATCTCACATGAGTTTTTAACAAGTAACAGAGCACCTTTTATGGTAAGTAATATCCCACAAGTACACATAGAAATTCATATCTCAATATAACTCAAGTACACTTCCTTCATCAATTTCAAGAGCATATGGATTCCAAGCACTATTTAAAAATATAAGCTCATATGGATCACCAAAATCAAGATCTCAATTCTTCCACTCCTACTAATTAAAAGCACACATAAAATGAGAATAAGGAAACGAGGGCACCTAATTTCTTCAACGTATGCACGAGCTCCTCGAGTTGTTCAACTCGGTCAGGTCAAAGCCTCAGTGTAGAACTCGTCTTTTACCCTCTTTTACCTTTTTCTATCATCAAACCTCAAACACTCATCATCACAGGATTCATCAATAATAGAATAGGAGAACTATAAGAAAGACTTAATTGACTATCTAATTGACTCCACACACTAGACACACCAACACAACACACTAAACATTAGGTAAGTTTAAAAAAATTGACATACCAACACCGGTTAAAATACTAATATGCCGCAAAAAAATCAACCTCCTAACAAACAAATAACCAACAAAAGGAAAAATTATACCCTTAGTGCTCATAAAATGAGATAAGTACATCATACCCCCAAACTTAGTAAAAATATAGTCGAAACTAAGTTTGGAAAGAGATGTAATTGCCGAAACGTGAGCACCTCAAATATAATAAATCCTCACTCACACGAAAGAAATAAAGAAAAAAAACAGAAGGGACAAGCCCCCAACAGGCGCTCATATTTAACGTCGGAGAGTCACGACAGTAAAGTCTTAATAAACTAGAAATAATAAAATTAATAATAGCAGCCGTCCCCGGCAACGACGCCAAGAACTTGATGCGCATTTTCTTTGCACGCAAAATTAATCCCCAAGTAATATGGATATCAATTACAGCTTAAGCAAGCGATCAAGTGATTATCAAACCCAAAGGATGGCGTATTATCAATTTAATTATTTACTAAATTAATTAAGACATAAGACAATAACGTTGAGGATTGAATGTTAACTAATAAAAAATTAATTAAAATAATAAATTAAATAAAATATCACTCGAAGAATACGAAAGTGGATCAAGTAGGAGAATAGGTAACTCTAGGATAATTCAGTTTCACTCATTAATCTCCATTTCGTGTGTTGATGTCCAACTCTGCCGTGTGGAATATAAACGCATCACTAAACCATGCATATCTGCTCTATAGACACAAGTAAACATGCGTGTAATACGTGTGAATAACCTCGGAGCAAGAGATATAATTTCATCCCCCTTTCTAGGTACTATCAGTATCAATTATTTCCCTGGCCAATTGGTACTCTAACCCGATATGATCTCCCTTTATAGGTACTATAAATTATCCGCTTTATCCTACTTAATAACCCAAATTCAATTCAATTAATAAGTATTCATATGTGATAGTTCTAATGAAACTTCGGAGTCCCCTCACTTAGAATCATAACATGGAATCCTGCTCAGAAGTGAACATACTCGATCAATAACCAAGATATATATTCAGACTCTACATAATAGTTAATGATGCACAAAACGACCGTGAGTATGAATTAGAAAGGTACAATCATATATAAAATAAATCCACAAATAGTGTTGTACGGATTTTACACAAGAAAATTTAATTAATTCGTAAAACCTTCACAACCCAAGTTCTACAAATGAATCTTCAAAGTGATGAATGGATGGAGGAAAGGATGTGATTGATGGTTGGGGGTGAACCCTCCTTGTGGGGTGTAGGATGATTGTGTTGTATTGTATCCCTCAATAATGATTAATGATATGATATGCATCCCCTTTTATACTTGTAAGCTCTTCTTATGGACCTTGGATGGGCTTTTCATTGAAAAACATGCAGAAACACGCACTTGTGGTGTAAAAATTAGATCCGGACGCGTTCCAGGCATGGAGTTCGACTTAGGGGCTTGGTCGAATCCTAGTCGAATCGAGATCGGCGATAATTCGCACTTCAGGCTTCTGATTCGACAAAAATGGCTTTAGTTCGACCAAGGGGTCTGGTCGAACTGGACTGTCGTGGTCAAATCACACTTGCGCCGTCTCACTGTTTCGCGTATAACTTCCACATCCGAGCTCCAATTTGAGTGATTCTTGTGCTCACATGATCCTATCTTCCTTAAGATTCTATCCATATAAATAAATAACAAAATCTCTAAGATTTGAAGGTGTAACAAACCATGCAAATTAACACAACTGTTCTGTTCGGCATAGCTCGCGCGATATTACCACTTTGATCATATCTCTCTTGTTTGGATTCCGATTGGGGTGTTCTTTATGCCAAAATGATCCTCCTTTCAGTGGATTTCCAACATGTATCACACTTTCCATTCAGAGCTCCACAAGAATACAAAAAAATTATGAAAGTTGAACGTGCATTTTTCAGCATTCATACACAAATTGCACCTTTTCTCCAACTTTTCACTTTTGATCCTTTTTCCACCTAAAATACAATAAAACACCTCAAGTGCACCTTTTTCTCACATATATTGAATATAAGACACTCGTGCTAATATATAACATCAATTTCCATCAAAAAGGTGTTAGATTGGACACTAAAACACGCTAATTTTAACTCTCATCAAGTATCACCTTATATTAAAAATGTTATTACTTTTTTATTCATCTACAAATTGTTCATAAGACAATATAGTTAAACATTTATCATTTTTTAATCGTGTATCACTTTTTATTAAAAATATTATTACTCCCTTCATCCGCTTTCAAGGGTTCCATTTTTCCATTTACGGCCTTCATACCCAAGGGTCTCGTTTCCATTTTTGTACATGAGGGACCCACTAATAATACTCCCACTAACCCTAAATATATTTACAAATTACCCATTTGCCCTCATCTTATTAATACACTAAATAATGCAAATTTAAATTACTAATCCAAAATTAATTTGTGTGGACAAAAATGAAAATAAAAAAAACATTACCCATCTCACAAAATCAGTCAACAATCTCATACCACATCCCACGATCCAAACCCTTCTGTTCTTGAAACCCTATTCCCCTCATTCATCTTCGTCGCCGATCGACCACATATCAGTCGCCTGAAATCCAAACCTTCTTAACCTAAATCCCATTGATGAGTCTGTAAACACGGTGATGACGAAGGCCGATTCATTGTTGGATGTGATTCCAGGCGATTTCAGTTCGGGTTTGGTCCCTTTGTTCGATTCTGTGAACGATTCTGTGGTCGAATCTTTAGATCCATTTGGATCGGTAGTTTCCGAGTCGATTGACGTATACGAAGGGCTTGTGGTGCCGACTCTGAAGATGAAGCAGATCCTTTTGGATCTGTGGATCCCGAATCGATTGACATATACGAAGGACTTGTGGTGTTGGACTCTGAAGATGAAGCAGATCCAGTCGGATTTATGGAACCCAAATTGATTGACGTATTCAAAGGGTTAGTGGTGCCAGATTCAGAGGATGTGGCGGTCGGTGGCTCTATCACCGAATCGTTCGCTGAAACCTTTTCGTATCCTGTCGTCGATCCATTCGTGATCGAATTTTTAAAGCTCCTTTGCCCTGCAATCGCAACCTTACCTGAGTATTCTGATGAAGTACAATAGCTGATCCTTCCCTCCTCAATGTACATTTGGGTTTTAGGGTTTTTTGAAATATTTGATGGTTATAATCTGAGGGGGAGGAAAGGGATGAAATAATGTCACCATGCATGATTTGTGGAGACTTGATTTCTTATCCATGTCACCGTGTGTATTAGGAGACACACACCCTGTGATGAGAATGTTCTGAGGGTGAAAACAGTCATAATGAATTGCAGCATACTCTGTTTTGATGTTTGGTGCGTGATAGTGAGTACTGGCTGTTATCTTATGATGTTTGTTGTTGTGTATGTTGGCAAGTGTTGAATTGTTGTTTGAAATGAAGCTTGTGTGCTTCATTTCAGTGAATTGCTTGGAGGAATTAATCACCCTATGATGAACTTGTTCTGAGGGTCAAGAATTAATATGGTTTGGTGATGTGATAGTGTGTACTTGCTGTTATCTTATGATTTGCTATTGTGCATGTTGGCTAAGTGTTGAATGGCTATTTGAAATGAAGCATGTGTGCTTTATTTCAGTGAATTGCTCGGAGGAATTAATCACCCTATGATGAACTTGTTCTGAGGGTGAAGAATTAATAAGGTTTGGTGATGTGATAGTGCGTGCTTGCTGTTATCTTATGATGTTTGCTATTGTGTATGTTGGCTAAATGTTGAATGGTTTTTTGAAATGAAGCCTGTGCGCTTCATTTCAGTGAATTGCTCAGAGGAATTAATCACCCTATGATGAACTTGTTTTGAGGGTGAAGAATTAATAGGTTTGGTACTGTGATAGTGTGTACTTGCTATTATGTTATGATGTTTGCTGCTGTGTATGCTGGCTAAGTGTTAACTGTTGTTTGAAATAAAGCATGTGTGCTTCATTTCAATGAATTGTAGTATGTTATTGGTTGAAATGGAGTCTGTGTGCTTTGGAAACATTGTTGGTTCACTTATTTGACATGAATGCATGCATTTATGGAAGTAAGGTGATTAATTGTCATGTGTTGAATTAAGTGACTATTGCTTGCAAGTGATGTGTTGCATTAATTAACTACTACTAGCAATAGAGAGTGCCATCACATTAATACCATCATATTTATATCATGGAGTAGACTGTTTACTGCTTAAAATAAACCCTATTTAGGCTTGTTTTACAGCTGTAAGCAATCACTTTTACATGCACAAAACTATCTATAATCACACCACTATCCCTTCCCATATCTATATATGCAAAAGCCCTTCTATCTTGCAAAATAGTTACCTTTAGTATCTTTTTGAAGGTTGGAAAGTCAAAATATGTAGGCTACTTCCAACTTGCAAATATATATACTCTTATTTCTGTCCCTCCAAAACACAATTCTATGTCTCAAACCATCCCTTCCACACTCTCCATGAGTTCTTCCAAGCAATTTTCTGCACTTTCTTCAATTAGATAGTCAACACTTGATTGAACTAGCTCAAGTTCCACCTCCAAATCTGTAGGAAGAGTCCCTTCCCTTAGTAATGCATTCTTGCCCATGCAAGGGATCTTGTAGTTATTTGATCCTCTACATACCAAAATTTCCTTCAAACATCCTTGTAGGCTTAGAAAAACTGAATTGAGTTTCTTGTGACACAAATTCTTCAAATGAATTGTGTACTGCTGCCAATAGTTCATCAATTGTGCTAGCTGAAGTTTTCACTTGCAATGATTGCAAAGCCCTATACCATCCTAGATCATTCATATTAGTATCTGAACTTTTAGGAGGTTGAAATACCAAGTGTATGTTAAATCCATCTGAACTTGCTGCCTTTCTCCACTCTGGATCGCTATCATCAATTTGAGACGGGGCATTATCTTGTTGAATAAGTATGTCTTTACTTGCTCCAGTAGGCCACTTAGCTTTAATGGCTGGTATAAGCTAAAATAAACCAAAAGACAGCAATTTATATGTGAGTTGTATGTTATGTTTTATAATTCAATGCTGCAAGTATTCTGAAATTACATAAATAATGGTGCTTTAGATAGAGTAAGGAGAGTTTATCTTATTAATCAGGACATCTTTAGTCACCTCTTTTGTGATTGATTGCATTGCTTTGGTCTCTATTGTATCAGCTTCTCTTTTTTCGATTTTCTCTTTGCTGCTACTTGTTCAGTAAAGGAAAAAAGGCATATTTTCCCATCAAATATGCATTCCCCACTTGAACCATACAAAGGTCTTGTCACTGCACATATAAACATGACCTTAGTGATGAAATTTTTACTTTGGCATTCTCTATGTGGTTCTGTTTTTTCTGGTACCAAGTAATATCTTTCCATAGTTCTTGTAATATAAAACCACTTCTCATCTATGTGAATTATGTGTTGCATGCTCTTGAATTTGATAACATTAAGGTCTGCATTAACCTCCAATGCTAATAGACTGTACTTCATCCTACTAATCTTATGCTCATTGGTCAATACTGGTTTAATTGCATTGGCATGAGATCTGACCAGTCCCCTCTTTGCCCATTCTCCAACTGTACTTTTGCCTACCTTCAACTCGGTTGCAATACTTCTAATTGTTCCCCTCTTACTGAACTCAATAAGTTGCAACTTATCTTTATCAAATTTGAGTGGAAATTGTGTAGTACCTTTTTTCTATTCTGTAAAAAGATTGGAATACCTGCTAACATCTGTTCTTTTGCTCTTGACCATGTCTTTCTAATAGCTTTTCTACTCACACAAAATTTGGAAGCAGCTTCTTTGATTCTACCATGTGCAATGTTGTCATTTGAAGAGCCCTCCAACAAGAACTGAGCAATGGCATTTAATTCCCGAGTTCTCAGATTTTTTTCTCATTTCTGGTCATTTATGTTTCTGCCTCTTTTTTGTTGTTGGTGGTTGTGGAATTAATGTAGGAGTATTTATTATGTAAATTTATGTGGAATTAGTGATAAATTTAGGAGGAAATTAGTGATTGGAGGGAAATCCTTTTTTATTTGGAGGGAATCTCATTTTCGTTTGTTATTTTAGGAAGCCTTTCCTCTGGAGTACTCCAATTCAGCATGAACAGTGGAAAATGTACTGTGTGTGACAATGAATTTAATTTTTTTCTCTCTCCTACTTTTGGTATTAAATTGTCAGATTAGAGATAAATAAAGTGGAGGGATAAAAAAGTAAAATTAACACATTACCTACCCAATACACATTAAATAACAATACTCCTTAATCTCCGAGCCCAAAAGCAAATGGGACTCTTGAATCCGGACGGAGGGAGTACTTTTTATTATTCCAGTGAATTATTCTTGAAATAATTCAATTTCATGGGTATCACTTTATTCTTTAATTAGGAATCACTTTTTATTTAAAATATTATCACATTTTTATCAATCTATAAATAGTTCGTGAAATATAATTTCATAATTAGTTATCACATTTTTATTAAAGATGTTATCACTTCTCTCTTAAAATGTTATCACTTTTCATTTATACTATAAATTGTTCATAATATAGTTCAATACATTGTTATCACTTTTTATCAATTTAATATCACTTTTCATTATAAAAGTTATCACATTTTATAAATTTATAACATTAAAATAATAAATAAATTAAATGAATAACAAAATTTAAAATAATAAAAATATAAATTAAATAAAAAAATAGTTTAAAATATAAATATATATACCAGTGTTTTCAAAACCGGACCGGACCGGCCGATTCAACCGATTGAACCGGAAAACAGAGCCGGAGCCGGTCTGGAACAACCCTAAAACTATTTTCGCAATTAAACCGCTTTGAACCGGTTTGAACCGGTCAAAACTGAGAAACCGCTCGAACCGGAAGAAGTCGAAAACCGTCAGTTAATTTTTTTTAAACACGCTGTGGATGTCAGGTGGCCCTGGAAATTTCTTCATCCAAATCAAAAACCAGAATCCAGAAGATTATTAATTGAAACAAAAAAAGAAGCCTTCTCCTTGTTGGAGGGAGATGTCTATGCCTCCACAAACCTAGTTGGAGGGAGACGTCAATGCCTCCACAAACCGTTAAGTCCGGTAAAAAAATTTTTGGAGAGAAAACGTCGTTGTGGCTGCTTGGAAAGAGAAAGGAGGAGAAATATTCAGTTAGATTTGTGGATGGAGAAGTCGATGTTGTTGTTTCTATTGAGAGAGAGACTTGGAGTTGGAGAGAGAGTGTGAGAGAGAAAGGGGGGACAACGGTGCTGGATGGAATGAATCAATGAAAACCCTATTAATCTACCATTTTTAATTTTATTTGGATTTTAATTTGAATAATAATATTGGGTGCAGTGGGCCTATACATGAAATGGGTCTAATTAAGAATAAATGTTGGACATCCATTTTTTTTAAAGAAAATTATTTATTATATTATTTCTTTTTTATTATGTTAAAATATAATTAAAAATATTATATTTTATTTTTTCGGTTGAACCGCCGGTTGAACCGGTCCGACCGATCCGACCCCGAACGTTGGGGACACCGATTTAATCTCCGGTCCGGTTAAAAATACTTATATATACACACACGTGTGCCTAATTAATTTTCTTAAATAATTTATTTTTCAATTTTATAATTTCATAGCAACCAAACAGGACCCTTAAAAAGTATTTACACAATTAAAATTTTAATTTTCTTATTTGATTGCAACCAAACAGAGCTCTTTAAAATTATTTAATTGAATCAATGGATGATTCGTCTCACGAAATAAGATATATGAGACGGTCTCACCCAAGTCTTTGCCAAAATATTAATAAGGAATGTTGAAAACAAAGGGAATGGCTTTTCGGCAATGTTCAATGATATTGAATGCCAGCGCAACTTTTTTTATTGGATAGGGGAGGATCCGTTTCATGAATGAAGATTCGTGAGACGGTCTCACCCAAAACTCACCCAAATAGCAAAATAGATACATTAGTGCTAACGGAGGGAGTACATATTTTAGATTATTAGAATATCATGATAATTTTGAAGTTAAAATATTATTTATTTTAAAAATTTTAAATGTAATATAAATTGTTTATAAAATATAAATTTTTTCAATAAAAAAATTAATTAAACGGATATCACTTTTTCTTGATTAGATGTCACAATTTATCAAAAATATTATCACTTTTATTTGTTTAATGAATTGTTAACATTATAATATTAATGACTATAACTTTTATTTTATTAGGCATTACTTTTTATTAAAAATGTCATCACTTTTTATTTGTCATACTAATTGTTTATCAAATAGTTTAATTGGACAATTATCAATTTTCTATGATCAAGAATCACTTACTATTAAAATGTTATCAATTTTCATCTTTCCTATTAAGTTATTAATTCATGAAATAGTTCATTCGACGGTTATCACTTTTTCTTAATTGTGTATTACTCTTAATTGAAAATATTACTGTATGCATAATTTTTTATCGGTCATACTATTATTTATCAAATAGTTTAATTACTTGATAATTATCATATTTTCATGATCAAGAATCACTTACTATCAAAATATTACCACTTTTCATATTTCTATAAATTATTAATACAAGAAATATTTAAATTGATGTAATTACTTTTCTTTGATCAAGTATCACTTTTAATTAAAAATGATATCACTTTTTATTTGTTCCAAAATTAGTTTCATGGGCAAATACCTTTTTTTTTTACTATATATAACTTTTAATAAAAAAAAAATATGAGTTGATCTATTATACCTCATTTGTACACTAATAACATGTATCCATATAAAAATGGATCACATATATAAAAATAGTCTACTGAATTGGAATCTGCGTTTCACCACCATCGCGGCCTACTCAAACGAAATCTACGTTTTTCACCATCCCCGCCTACAAAATCGAAACATACGTTTCACCTTGCGTCGTCCATCATTTCATTCCCTACTCAGTACAATTTCGCTTCTCTTCGATTGTTCGTCTCTCATGAATTTCAAGCATCACCGAGATATGAGATTGAGTTGACCAAATCTACATCCAACCATTTCAGATCTACATCATCAAGATTTTTGTGTGCCCATGGAGATCTGTTCCCTCTTCATTGATGATTTCAAAGATCTCATCAGTCGTGACCTTCGGACTGGAGAACGAGAGATGTTCAAGAATTATTGCTGGAATTTGGCTATTCAATTTTTCAATTTGTTATAATATATTAGATGTAATTCAATAATGTATAGGTTTTTATTGATAAATGTATTATATTTTATTAGAAAAAAACAAACGTGATATTGGCATTGAATTAATTTTTATACTCTATCATGATGTTCAAGAATTATTGCTAGAATTTGGCTATTCAATTTTTTAATTTGTTATAATTTATTAGATATAATTCCATAATGTATACGTTTTTATTGATAAATGTATTATAATTTATAAAGAAAAACAAATGTGATATTCGTAATTATATCAAATTGTACTAAATTGAATTAATTTTTATACATATTTTAATGAGAAAATGTATTAGTTGAAATTGTATTACATTGAATTAATTTTTATACATATTTTAATTAGCAAATGTATTAGTTGTAATTTAATAGTGTATACATGTTTCTTGATAAATATATTATATTCATTGATATATATTTGTTAATTTTAGTTTTACATTTAATATAAAACATTATACATTTATTGAAATATGTATATACATTATTGAATTAAGTATACATTTATCCATAAAACTTATTACACTGAAATTTTAAAAAGTATACAATCATTTATAAAAGATAATACACCTGACCATTTAAACTTACACAATCTTCAATAAAAGTAATACTTTTCATTTAAATTTCATTAAACTGAAATTTTAAAAAGTATACAAAATAAAAAGCAATACACATGTTCATTTAAAATTATACACTTTCTGAATAAAAGTTGTAATCTCCTGCAGGATTCCACTATCGCTATACTCTCTCTGTCGCTTCAGATCTCCCTCTCTGTTGTTGCTTCTCCTTCTCAATTGTTGGGTAGAAACGATGGGTGAAGGGGAGAGGATAGAAAGAGAGAGTGGTGCTGCAAATTAAGGTTCTCCAGAGCGCTTCCCCTTCTCAATCTATGGGCAGAAACGATGGGTGGAGGGGAGAGGATAGAGAGAGAAAGTGGAGGGGAGATGGTAGAGTGAGAGAGCGGGATTGAATGTGTAGAGAGAGAGAGTGTGTGAAAGAGAGAGTTGAATGATCATCAGGTTGATTTGGAGTATAAATATCCGAGTCATGGATTAATTTAATTTGATCTAATTGCACCTTAAAAACTATTACACAGTAGTATTTGCCAAAAATTATTACTCCCTTCATCCCAGAAAATCATTCACACTTTCCTCATTTGTTCGTCCCACATAATGGTTCACCCTCCAAAAAAGAAATATTATTCTAATCTAACACCTCAAAAATAAACATTAATTTCAAGTGTCAGCTCTTCCTTCCACACATAATATACTTTATACTTTATTTATTCCTTATAAATACTAAATTACCACCAAAAGTTAATAAAATTAGTCAAAAAGTAATATTTTCTTAATATCCGTGGTACAGTAAAGGTGAACGATTTAGTGGGACGGAAGAGTATCATTTTGTATCCGATTAACAAATTGTTAATGAGTATTTGTTAAATGGATAATATCTAATTTCCTTAATAATTTATTGCTATTCATTTAAATTATTTTTATTAAAAAATATTATCTCTTTATATAAATTATCACTGTCATGATAAAAGCTACCACTTTTTCCATTTGATTTTTTTAGATAAAAGAAAATTAAATGGTCCTATCAAAATTTAGGGTGATTCTGGGATGCACCCAATGTTTAAAATATCGATATTGATAAAAATATTCATACCTCAAATTTACGGAAATATCGATGGATATATTGAATATCGATATTGATATCGGTAAAAATTAAAAAAATCACAAAAACTTGGGAAAAAAAGAGAAAATTAATTATCTAACTTTATTTTAACTAATTTTAATATATAATTATAATTTAAAATCTCAATAAAACTCATAACATATGAAAAACAAATTAATTACAACGTATTTAAATAATCTAAAGTCGTATAATACTTAATAACTAATACCAAAATGATGATCTATGATACTCAAATGTAAAACATGTCATGTTGTCTTAATCTAAACAATATTGGTATCAACGTATCGAATTAGAGAAATTCTGAACATAGTTCTGAATGTGCCAATAGTACGTCGTTCTATCTTTGTCCAACTGTTTGACCAAGAATTGGATAGTGTGGACTAATCCAATCACGATGTTGTTGAGGCATGAATTTAGGGATGTAATTGAAACTAGCCGAGCCGAACATACTTAGCTTGAGTATCGTTTGTTAAGGAATAATCAAACTCGAGCCCGAACTCGAACTCGTCAAAAAAAATATATATCGAACTCGAGCTCGAACTCAAACTGTTTGTTAAGGCTGGCGAATGTGTTCACGAACACATAAAATAACTTTTTTCATAAATTTTTTTTCACGAACATATAAATATTTTCGTTCGTATACAGTTAGTATACAGTTAATGTATATTTTGTTAATGAACATTTAATATGTTATTCATAAATATTAATAAACAAATCAATAAAAGATAATAATAAAAGTTAAAAAGATATTTAAATATTTAAATAATCACTCAGACTATTATCATATTTGTGTTTATAATATAAATATTTAATTATTAAATACTAATAAATATATAATAATATATATACTACTTAAACATAATAGTAAATTTTATGAACGAGTTCGCGAGCTATTAACGAGCCCGTTAACGAATATGTTCACGAGCTTTCGAGTCGAATATCCCTTAACCTTGAGTTTGGTTTGACAAACTATTCGAGCTCAAATTTTGAGCTTGATTTGGCTTGTTAAAGTTAACGAACGAGCTCGAATGAATATCTTATCGAATTGAGACTCGAATAGTTCGCAAACAGTTTGGTTTGCTTATATCCCTATGCATTATTGAACCAATCGAATTGAATGTACCAAAATAATTATTTTTTAATCAGAGTATACTATCATGTACATGAAACTCCTCATTTACTCAGTACTAATAATTTTAATGAAAAGTGATAATAAGTGATTATTAATTAAATTAAAAAAAATAAAACAATCTTAATAATTTCATGCACATATTGCTCTATTTTTTATTTTATTTTTAAAATTGAACAAATTAATGAAAAAAAAGGTACTTAGTTGTTAGGCAAAAACTACTATACCAAATTGTTAAGGTCCAACCGGGTTAACCATTGATGAGCATTTTCTCAACACACAATATTAATCCCCAAGTGTGAAGGATGTTATTATAGCTTTGATAAGCAACCAAGTGATTATCGAACCCAAAGGAAGTATTATTATTAGTTTAATTATATTCTAACTTATTAAGACTATAATGACAATATAGTTTTGGTGATTAAGTAACTAATAACTAAATAATTAAAGAATAATTAAAATAACTAAACAATAGAGATTGAAGAACACGGAGTATACACACGGAAGTTCAATTAACTCATAAAATCTTCATAAACCCTAGAACTACCGAAGCTGTTCTAGCCCATGATTGATCGAAGAACAATCATGGTGGTTGGATAGATCTTACCCATAGTCTTGAAAATTATAAGATAAACTAAGATGCGAAGTAAACCCTAGATGCGGGCGCCATCGCGTCTCTCTCCGTCTTGAATCTTCACTTGGTTCTCACTTGATTCGACAGACGAATTCTCTCCACAGCTCCGTGGATGGCGGTAGGGTTTCGGATGTTGTGTAGAATGAAGGTGGTGGTGAACTCCCTCTCCCTGGCATAGGATTTTTCTTTCATACTTGCGAGCTCTCCTTACGGACCTAGGATGGGCTTTTTGAGCGAAAACACGCACTGAAATTGTAAAAATATGGATTCGGACGTGTCCAGCTCATCGATTCGACCAAGACCCCTGGTCTAACCGATCAAGGCTGATCTAATCACAGGTTGAATCGACCTGTACAACACTGTAGATAGCCGGTTCGTCTCGAATGGCAGATCGAACCAGAAATTTTATGGTCGAACTGCATCTGTGAAAACTTATGCTTCTGGTTTGACCATGGTTCGACCACTGTTCTTGGTCGAACCATAGTGTCGTGGTCGAACCATCTTCCTGGCGCCTCTCTTCACCTGGTTCGACCAGGAATGATGGTTGAACCACTTTGTTGCTGGTCGAACTGCATCCTTGCTTGGTCGAACCGGGTGTCTTTAACACCCTTTCTCTAGTTTCTACCACTTCTATCCTGTTTTCCTTCGAAAATTCACTCAAACGGACTTAAACGCACCTGATTCATGGCTTTCCACTATACAACTCGATTTATCTTAACTTAAGATCAATCTTACATCATTATCACATGAATCAGAGCTCAAAACACGTGAATTTACACATTCATCAACCAAGCCCAACCCTGACCCGACATATATTAAGAGATTAATACCCTAATTTTATTTTCTCCTCTCATTTTCTCTCCACAGCCCACGCTCATTCTCCCCCAACCCAACCCACCGCTCATTCTCTCTTCTCTCTCACCGTCCCCAATCGCCCGTTCCCTCATAAAAATTATATCTGCTGTATCAATGCCTTCACCGTCCGTCGGAACTCTTGCCGATTATCTCCTCCCCCTCGTACGTCTTCCTCCTATTGCCTTATAAAAAATCAGATCCACTTCAAATTAGATCTTCTATCGCGACCTCCACCTTCAGATCTATTGTCACGTGAACGCCTTCACTTTTCGGAAATACTACTCCGCTTCAAATGGTGGAGTCGTCGCTCCGGTCTCTCCAGACACTGCTCCGATGCTCTCATGTCCTCCAGCATTTCTCCACATACTCAGCTCTTGGAGCATTTCACTTTTTTCCGTTTGAGTTGTCGATTTCATTAATGTATACTTTTTAAATATAGAGTGTATACGTTTTATTGAACAAGTGTATAACGTAGCCTTTCACTTTTTTCTGTTTGAGTTGTCGATTTCATTAATGTATACATTTAAGCATATAGTGTATACCTTTTATTGAACAGGTGTATAACGTATCTTTTCACTTTTTTCTATTTGAGTTGTCGATTTTATTAATGTATACTTTTTAAACGTAAAGTGTATACGTTTTATTGAGCAAGTGTACAACTTTTACTCCCTCTGTCCCACAATAAGCTTCAAATTTACTGTTCCACATTTTTTAAGAAAAGTTGCACTTTTTTACCAACTATATTGACTTTAGAGGGTATTGTAGTATTTTTAGGTAATAAAAAAGTATAGAGTAATGGTATGTGTGTGAAAAAAAGTAGCAAATTTGAAATTAAAGTAACTTTTGAGATTGTTGAATAAAATGATTTTTTTTAGGTGTGGGACAAACAAATTAGGAAAGTGTAAAGGGTTTTGTGGGACGGATGGAGTAATAAATAAACAGTTCGGGTGTTTGAAGACTGATTTGACTGCAATTGATGAACAATTTCATTATATTCATAATGAGAATTGTGTTGGAGGAATTATTGATTTTAAAACTTAAAGTGTATAACATTTAATGAACAAGTGTATAACATTTTATTAATAATTTTATATTTATTAAACTTTGTCTGTAAGTATTAATAATCAATTATACAAAATCTTATTAAGAGAAATAGGAAAATAAGTTGTGGTGGTGTTCTGCTTGGTGGATGATGAGAGAGACGAAGTGGAGAAGATTTTGAGAAAGAGAGAAAATGTTTGTCATGGTGTTCTCCTGGATTGAGGAGAAAGACAAAGAGTCAAGTGGGTCATTTTATTTTATATACTTGATCCATTTTATAAATATGGATCTGTTGGTTAGTGTACAATTGTGTACAGTAGAACAACTCTAGTTATTAAAGGTAAAATAAAAAATCATTAAAGGTTTCTTTAAAATATGGATAAATTTTTTATATTTTCGATATATCCTTTATATTTTATCGATATTTTCTTGATATATGAAAAAAATTGAACTGTGGGAAATCGATATCGATATTGATACCGATATTTTTTGATATTTCTCGATATATCCTCGATATCAGAAAAAATATATTTCTTTCCAATATCAATATCGATACTCTCCAAATACAGATATATCGTGGAAATATCGTGGATATTTTCAAAAATTTTAAACCTTGGATGCACCTAGTGTATCGATGTATCCCAAATTTATAGGTTAAAATATGTAGTGGGTAGTTTTTATTTTTAAAAAAATTAATTATTTTATTTTATTTTATGGCGGAGACTAAATTAAAAATTAATCTAACGGTTAAGATTTTCAGGTGCACCAAGTGTATCTTAGTTGGACTCTAAAATTTAAGGGGTTGTTTGGTTAATTAAAAGGAATTTGAATGGTAGTGGTAATGATAGTAGTGAGGAATGGTAAAGGATATGATTTCTAAAATTATGATGTTTGGTTGATGATATGAATCAATATCATTACCATTAGTTTTGTTTGGTTTGCTTATAAATGGAATCACAAAAAAAATTTAATAATTTTTATTTTGAAGAATAACAACTTTTTAGTATTTTTATTATCTTTTCATTATTAAAAAAATATTTATTAGAAAGAAAATTAAAATTGAAATTCCATATTTTGATATGGAATGATAATAAAAGCAGCCAAATTATTGTCGAATAGGGATTCCCCACTTTATGGATATAAAAACACTATTCATTGGAATTACAGTGTTCAACCAAATTAAATCCATTGTCATTCCACCTCTTAAAACCCACCAAACACACGCACCCTACGTTGTTATCACTTTTATCACATGATAGATAGGGTTGTCAATTTTACCTGCCTGGTCGGGTTACCTAAGGATATCTGGGTGATCGGGTAAGGATAGGGTAGACAAAATCAGGTAGAGGATCAGGTAATACCTGTACCCGAAAAAAATCAACGGGTGAGGGTAGGGTACGAGTTCTCCTCTTATACCCGCGTACCCAACCAGATACCCGACCCGATTACCCGTATATATATATATTAATAAATATATTATATATTATATATATATATTAATATATATAATATATATAATTTTAAAACTAAATAAATATTAATTAATTTTTATTTTTTATAAACAATTAAACAGCAAGTCAGCAACAACAATTGTGGCTTCAACCCTACTAATTTCATTTCATATTCCAAAATCCAAATTTAGAATTAGGACACATCCAAATTTTATGACTTAATATGTTTATAATTTATATTATTTATGTTTTAAAAACATATGTACCAGTTAAAGGAGTTGCATGTTATTCAAGTGATAAAGATGAGTTTGAAAATGAAAAGGAAAATGTAAGCGATGTATTGATGTTATTATTAAAGGAGTTTTCATCTATTCAATTAATTATATAAATATATATTATATACTAATATTTATGTATGTATTTGTAGGTTGCATCAGCATCAGGTGTTAATTGAGCTACTTTTGCGCTAAGGAGATCATAGTTTTCGATATACTTTCAACTATTGGATTACGATACTTCTTCTCATGTTTTTAATATTAACTATGTTGATTTCTTGTTATTGCACTTGGATTAAATATTATTCTCTATTATGAACTTTATTTTTATGCTTTATATTTTATTTTGATGTTTTTGTGTTGATTGTGAGGGAAAAAAAACTAATTTGGGAAGGTGCGGGTCGGCTAGGGTTGGACATGTTCAAGTTGCTGCGGATATTCATATTATACGTTTAATATATCTATTTATTATTTCTTGTGGGTATTCGTATACCAGCAGATTACCCATTTACCCGACGGGTAAATCCGTATCCTACCCGATGCTGAAATTGAGGGTAATAGGGTAGGATATGAATAGAATAATTGAGTAGCAGGTAGTATGTGAATTTGACCAACCCGTACCCTACCCTACCCGTTTACATCCCTAATGATAGATGGGATGTTAGATAAAAAGAAAATTAAATACTATTACTTAAATTTAAGTTAATTTTTAAATAAAAATTTAAAAAGAAAAAACTTGGCAGAACTCGAACTAAGACATTTGGTACACCATCTCCTGTGCCACACCGTTAGATTGACGACACGTAGGAGAGAGAAACTATACCCTAATCCTTAAAACTCTATGGGCAATGGTTGGATTTGTTTCCTCATCTTACTTGTCAATCATATAACGTGTAACACAGAAGATGATGCACCAAAATACCGCAGAAGATCCGGTGTGACTATAGCCAATGTTAAAATATATTTTTAATAACTAATCTCCTATTTGAAACAAACGAAAGATTGAAAGAGCACGCTCATTAGGTAGGTAGATGATCCATCTCACGGAGTAAAATCCGTATCACGTGCAAGTCTTGCAAACATTAAAATATTATATCTATGAATTTACTACGCATTAAATTATTATACTCCTTAATCAACGGTAACAACTTGTGTGAGTCCGTCTCACATATTATTACACTCCTTAGTCATCGTGCGGCAAAAACTTGTGTGAGATTGTCTCATGTAAATGCTTATGTGAGATGGATAAAAAGTGATAACCTCTATACTGAAAAGTGATACTCAATCAATGAAAAGTGATAATGTTATTTAATGAACAATTTGTAATATAAATGAAAAGTGATAAAAAGTGATATTTATAGCTAAAGTAATAACTAATTTAAAAAAATATAAAATTGTCTCACGTAAGATGGTCTCACGCAAGACTTGCCCTCCACATTCTAAAAGTAAATGAATGCCTATAAGCAAGATGGAGAAAGTATTTTTTTAAAGGCAAAGACTTGTACGAGACCGTCTTACGAATCTCATTCGATAAGACGGGTAATATCCTACCCATAATATAATTTAAAATATAAAAAGCGGTAATGTTCCAATGTTAATTTACTTTAATGCCCTACATCCTAATAAGACGTTGGTAAAGATTTTCATTATAGAATTATTTGTTTATTATTTTTAAATTATTTTTTGGATTTAATGAATTCATCTATTTTTAAATTTAATTTTATAATTCTTATTTAAACCCAAACAAATATCACCTTATAGAATTATTTGTTAATTATTCACAACTTTATTATTGAATTATTTGTTAATTATATTTGAGTTTATCTTTTGCTAGTTCTAATGAATAGATTTTTTCTTATATGATTGTTGGTTAAATTATATTTAATTTTTTTTTTATTATCAATTTAGGGTTTAGGGTTTAAGAGTCACAACATTTAGTAATATATTTTTTTATTTCTATTTATTGATTTTTTAGATTAGTTTTGAAAACATATTTAAATTGGTATTAAATTGGTTGAATGAGTATTACGATAAATGTAAACAATTTCATTCCTCATATTCAATTTTAAATGATTAAGTATAATTAATATTTTCAATTTTCGTGATTCTTGAATTGCTTGGATCAAAGTTATGTTATACTACTCCACCCGTCCCACCCAAATAGCACCATTTTATTATATTGGACGTTCCGTCTAAATTGCACCATTTTCGTCTTTTAGTAAAAAGAGTCCACCAATGGCCCACCACTACCCATCACATATCTCTAATATACATATCCACTTTACATAAAATAATAATACTCCTTAATCTACGTGCAAAAAGCAAATGCACCTATTTGCCCGGGATGGAGGGAGTACTTGTTTTTTCGATGTAACTTATTTAATTGAATAAATAATTTATTCAGTATCTGAGCATCTAATGTTGAAAATTTAAAAGTTTAATCTTATTTCAAATTTTAAAATTTTGAAATTTCAAAAAATTTTAATTTTTAAAAGATAATACTTCATAAAACATACAAACCTTCAACAAATTATTAAATTAAAATTTAAATACAAAAAAGGTGGGTTGTACTTCTCAAGTTTTTTTGTTGAACTTCAACACTAAAATATCGAAATATGTTGCATTGCATGCCACTCCAGTGGCCTCCCTATTGAATATTTTAAAGAAAAAAAATCACATTACATTCATTCAATTTTACAAAATATTAAACAAATTAACTGCAGAAGAATTAATCTCCTTTTGCTTTTTAATGTAATGTTCCAAACTTCCAATGGTATTTTATATTTTTGTAGTTCTTTCCTTTTTCTTTTATAATTTGTTAATTCAATTTTCTTTAATTCAATTTTTTCCATATTATTTTATTTTTATTTTTTATTCGCTAATTACGATTAACTTCTTATCAAAAATTTTAGTTGAAATATAAAATAAATATTCATTAAAAATTAAAATTATTCAAATTAATTTAATATATTTCTCTTAATGTAACAATTCAATATGTTATTTTTTTGATAAAATATCACTTTTTATTTAAAAAAAATTATTACTTTTTATTCGTGGTATTAATTATCATTCACACATGAAATAGTTTAGTGAATGAGTATCACTTTCCCTTTATTGGATATAACTTTTTAAAAAAATGTTATCACTTTTTATTTATTCTATGGTTTTTAAATAATTCAATTATAAGGATATAACTTCTCCTTAATCAAATAATACATTTATTAAAAATATTATCACTTTATTAAAACAATTCAATTCAACGAGTATTACTTTTACTTAATAGATATCACTTTTTATTAGAGTTATTATCACTTTTATAAGTCCTTATAAAATAGAGAATTATTTTAATTGAATGTTTATCACTTTTAAAAAATCAGATATCACTTTTTATTAAAAAAAATATCATTTTTTATTCGTCCTACTAATCTTAAAATAATTCAATTGGACGGGTATCACTTTTTGTTTGATCATGTATCACTTTTTATTAGAAATATTATCATTTTTTATTATTATTATGAATTATTTATAAGTAGTTTAATCATATAATTATCACTTTTTCTTAATATGATATTATCAAACTTTTATTAGAAATGTTATCAATTTTTTTATTTATCATAATTTATAAAATAATTTAATTATATAGGGTAGGTCTTGCGTGAAATCATCTCACGTTAGACCATTTTACATTTTTAAATTAGTTATCACTTTCACTATAAAACGTTATCACTTTCATTATAAAATGTTATCACTTTTCATTTAAACTATAAATTGTTCATGAAATAATATTATCACTTTTTATTAATTTAGTATCACTTTTCATTATATAAAAGTTATCACTTTCTGTTCGTATCACGTAAGCCCTTACTTGAAACGGTCTCACACAAGTCTTTGTCAATTAGATGAACATCAATTTTTTTTCTTTTATAATTATAATTTTTTATTAAAAATTTTATCGATATATATATATATATATATATATATATATATATATATATATATAGAGAGAGAGAGAGAGAGAGAGAGTGTGTGTGTGTGAGAGGCTTGCGTGCGCCCGGCGCACGGGAACACATTTCGTGCGCCTTTAGAAATTTAGTATCATGGGTAATGGTACATTGCTTTGGTCTAAAGGGTATATACTTTAATTAATAAAAATACAACATTTTGTTCTAAAGAGTATACACTTTTCATTAATTTTTTTCTTTAGAAAATAAATGGTACATATCTTTATACTAAAGGGTATACAATTTAACACAAAATTCTAAAGGCGCACAGAGTGTTGTCCATGCGCCCGGATACACATAATAATTTTCTTTAAAAAATAAAGGGTATACATTTTTATACTAAATAAAAGGTATACAATTTAACACAAAATTCTAAAGGCGCACGGAATGTGGTCAAGGCGCACGGAATGTGATACACGCAAGTTTTTGCCATATATATATATAATTCTGCATAGGGTATAAATTAATGACAATCAAATATTTCAACTAAAATGGATTTTAGCGAATTTGATCGGCGGTAGTAAATTAAAATCAATTTTAGCTAGCGAATTTAAATTAAGATCCGTCTCTCACAGTATAACATCTGTGAGAGGGTCTCACCCAAGATCTATCTTTTTTTAAATATAATTTAAAATATAGTTTTTTATATTCATGGATAATCTATCTCACATAAGGGATGAGACGATTTGATCCAAGACCTCACCTAAATGTAAATGAATATTAAAAAAGTTTGGATTACTAGAGGGTATTAATAAACTGGAATCACAATAAAAAAAAGTGTATTATATAGCAACCGAATTTATCAATGGGATTAGCAACCAAAATGACATTTTTCTATGGAATACCAACAGATTTATTCTCTATTTTACCAACGGATTATCAAGGGAATCTTTATATAAATTACCAACGGAATTTTTAGCAACGGATTACCAACGAAATTATTTAGCAACGTAATTGATTTTTCGTTGCTAAAAATTTACTAACCACTTACCAACGGATTCCGTTGGTAAACCAATTTAATAAGGGAATTAAGGCTTTTACCAACGGATTCCATTGCTAATTCGTTGGTAAACCAATTTAACAATGGAATTAAGGCTTTTACCAACGTAATATTCCATTTTCCGTTGGTAAAAAACAGTTTGTTTGTAGTGTATGAGATAGTACAAATATCATAATAAAATTTTAAACAGAATATGTACAAATATGAGTAATTGATATTTAAATAGATACAAATATGAATACTCTCGGATATCATACTGTAACAATAAATTTTGTATTTATAATCAAATAAATACAAATTGAGTACAAAGATAATTTCTTGATGGATTTAATTTGGAGAATATGTAAACGGGTTACAATCTCAATCAATCCTCTGATTCCTCTCTCGAACAAATTTGACTTGAATTGACTTTGACTTGACTTGTATTTGTTGACTTTGACTTCTTTGACTGGAGTGTATGCTGACTGTGTTGATAGTGTGTGTGTTGAGCAGAATTTTCAAACGAAACTTGTCCAAACTCGGGTGTGTAGCCTTGTAACGTCGATTCGGAGGTGTTGAATCTTTGTTCGAATTAAACGTTGACTGGAGAGCTTTCCGCGAAGAATGCCGAAGAACTTGATATGAAAAACGCTTGATCTGGGGGCTTAGCACCTTAATCCCGGATTGGAGGCCGCTCTTGACTTGAAGTTACTTTGAAGATGATCTTTAGCTTGAAGACTTGAAGCTTGAAGATCGAAGGCCGTTCTTTATTTGAAGCTTGAAGATGCTTGAACTTGTCCTTCGCTTGAAGCTTGAAGAGTTGAAGATTGCTTGAAGATCTTCGACTTGTTCTTCACTTGAAGCTTTGAAGATCTGAAGATTGCTTGAAGATCCTCGCTTGTTCTTCGCTTGAAGCTTTGAAGACTTGAAGATCTTGAGTTTGAAGACTCTTGAAGATCCTCGATTTGTTCTTCGCTTGAAACTTGAAGATTTTGAGGGAGCATTACTCGTATTCTCGATCTCTTCAAGAGTGTTGTCATCTTCGAGTGCTTGAATATCTGTTCAAATGAATGGAGGAGACCCCTTTATATAGGAGAGAGGTGAGGTCCAGGCCTATTTGGGCCATACTCCTCCAACTTGATTGGATTGTAATCAGGCCTACTTTACTTGGGCCTTGTACGGGCTTGTTTGACTTAAGTCAGACCTCATTTGACATGGGCTTACTTGACTTGAGTCAGACCTCATTTAATTTGTTGTGCTCCAATTAACTATCAATTACTCCCTCCGTCACTCATTAAGATGGTCATTTGCTTTTTGGTACGTAGATTAAGGAGTATTATTATTTAATGTGTAGTGGGTAGTTGTATTAGTAAGAGTGAGAGTCCCAACATTTAATTGTATTAGAGGAGGTGTATGGATCCCATGTGTGTAAAAAAGGAAATGAGACTCTTTGGGTGGGACGACCAAAATGGAAAAATGACTCTCTTAGCTTGGGACCGAGGGAGTATTTATTAAAATATTTTAGAAATTAATTTATTTAAATTCCAAAATAAATTAAAATTGATATTTAATTAAAAAAATCCACGTGTCGTCATTTGATTGAACTGTGAATTTTGAATGCTTACACCTACCTATTACGAGTTTTTCTTAAACAACATATAATAGTATCAATAAAAAGGACTACAAATTTCTAATTTAATTACACAAAATATCCTTTGTCATACTACATATCCACTTAAAAAAAACAAAAAGAAAAAAATTTGATGCCATTGTAATTTGTTGGAATGGAGGGATATTATTCTTTATTTGTCCCACTCGTGGAGGGAGAAGTGCTTCATGTATCGGGCACTAATTTATTTTTAACGAGAAAGGTCTATAGAGAGCGATCATAGGGGCTCGGATACGTCCGCCGCATCCAGTCGCAAAACCCCCCATAAATTTGGCAGCACGTCGAGTTCCATTCGTAGAAGGAAGTTTGTTTCGAGATTAGTGTCTCTTAACATACATAACATTATATCATGAAAATAATGCCTAAATTATCTTAGGTCTCCATAATGCCGGCATGACTTATGACGCATACAAATCAGCCAGCATGCGATCCAAGTAAAGCTATCAGTGAGATATCAAAGCAACGAACAAATATTAATCATTTTAGAAACTTATGAAGAGAGAGAGGGCACAGGGGGAGGGAGAGAGGGGGTTGCAAAAAAACTCAGAAAATGCATTGTCCCAAGCTGGAGATGAAAGTAGTCTAACAACCAAAGTGGAAAACAAAGAGACTGTGCTTTAGAGTTCCTAACAAATGTGAACCAAAAATGTTAGAAGACAAAAACTAACATCATACCCCCATCCATGTTTCCTAATAAGAGAGTTTAAGAGAGAGATCAATGCAATTTGAGGCAGCCACTGGAGAAGAAGAAGAAGTTCCAGAAGATCCCATCATCACAAACTCATCACCACCTCTCTCTGATGTTGGGAAGAACTCATATTCCACCATTCTTTCTTCCTCTGATTCTTTCTTGTGAACTGCCACTTCCTCTACACCCTTGTCAAATAAATCCACGGAGCAGAAAAGAATTTCAGCAAACTGAATCATATTTACATGTTTGTATTTACTGCTAACAGTTAACAAGAAAATCCACTACAATATTGTAACAAACAGAAAACCTGAGAAAAATCCTTGCAAGAAACTTAACACGTACATATATATACATATCTACAAACAACATGTTCAAGGAAATAATCACCTTCTTGCGATTTCTAACAGAATATCCCACAAAACCCTGATTTTCTTCTTTAATATTCTGATTGTCTCTGATTTTCAACCCCAAAAATCCACCCTCGTCCACAACAGTCTTCTTTTTCTGAAATTAATCACCAAATGTATGAGAGAGAAAGAGATAGAGAGAGAGAGTTTTAATGAATAAGGGATATTACCTTATGACAAGCATTACAGTAGTGTAGAGACAAACCGACAGCATTTGGGGATGAAGAGAGCTCTCTAAAGAATCCACAAGCAACATACGTACCAAAAAACTCACAATTATTTACACACCCACTATTAATCCCAAATTTTCGATTGGAATTAGGGAAACATCCTCCAACAACACCCATTTGGGCATGATAAGCGCTCTGGTTCAGATTGGGAAGCTGATGAGCGATTGGAGCAGAAGAAGCGTTTTTCATCACCATGAAATTCACGGGATCAGGAAGACGATCAACGGCTGTGAAAGATTGGTGGTTGTGTTGGAAATAAATCCATGAAACCTTAACCTATTATGATTAAAGAGATTTAAACCTTAAAGCGGAAGCATACCTTGAGTTTTCTAAACGGAATACGAACTCGAAGATTGGAGGTCTTATGGTTTCCTCAACTAAACCCTCCTAATTTCTTTATGGGGACCGTAGTAATCCCTCCCGATGGGGAGAAGGGAAGACAATGTGCGGCTTAGTATATTGGGGACCATAACCTGGGAGCCTTTATATACTACTTGACTAGACCACCCATAATCACATAATCATCTAGTATTGGGTATCTACTCAATAAGCCCATATCATTTATTATTATAGTCCATGGACCTTTAACCTTAATTGGATCACTTAATTAAGTCCATAAAATAATTGAATAGCTAATATAATTGTATAATAATATATTGCCCACAATTAGATTATACTGGAAATTAATAATTTCCAACAATCTCCCACTTGGGCTATATATTTTCCGTTAGCAATTATATCAAGAGTCCTTAGTTGCGCAACTTTATGCTATTCCTCTTCAGGCTATACTTAACAATCTGGTCCATCTCATATACTAATATGGAACTACCGCGGCATTCACCACATTATAAATCGTGATTAAACCCCGACAATCACCATATCAATATACTCAATGACATAGATCAAATATGGTGAGTAGCATGGAAATTACATGTCAAATGTGATCAACATCATGTCTATTTCCAACTGGTCCAACTTTAGTCTTTAGTGAGATCAATTCAAAATGTAAAATATTACAAAATGAAAAATTAACTTTAGTAAATTCACAATGAATTCAAAACCATCAACTTAATTCTGCAGAAAACTAAATTATCCAAATCAAAGTGTCTTGAAAACTTTAAAGAACAATAAATATAGACTCCCACTGAACTAATGTATTCTAAAACCATATAACACCCACATGATTAGCTAGCTCATAAAATTACAGGGCGTTGAATACATAATTGGTGGATCCATATTTAGAGTTTATCATAATATGCTCTTTAAAATTTTATCTACACAAAACACTTTCTTTAACAACCAAGAATTCTATGTCAATTTGTTTGACTTATAAGTATTCTTGTCATAAATACTTTACTGCGAACTAACTGTCACAATGAACTTTATGTGACAAAATCTTCGCAACCTTTATTTCATGTTTGAATGCCCTTAGTGTGCTACTAATTCTGTTGTCATGGTTAATGAGCTAAAGTGTTTGCTTAATACTTTTACTTGTATAGCTCTCCTACCAACAGAAAATATAGCTTGAAGTGGATCTTATACTGTATTGACATCCAACAAACTCAGAATCAGAATTCTTCATGATCTCTAACAAATCTGATCCCTGATGTACAAGCATATTATTCTTAGTTCTCTATACATACTTTATAAAGATTCATACTAGAGTTACTTAAAGGTCTACTTAATATACAACAATATAAGCCAAATTAGGTCTTGTAGAGACCTCATCATACAACAACTTCTAACAACCAATGAATATGGAATGTTTCTACATTTCTTAAATCTTTAGTTTAACTTTAGGGCACCTGATTGAGACTGCACTTGTCTCCCTTAGTTTAACTTAAACATTCTCCCACTGAATCACATAATCATCTACATTTGTCTCAAAACCAAATGAGACACTTACTTCATGATGATACTTGTGATTCCTTTACGAAAAAAATTTGTTTGAATGCATAGATGGATTTTCTATTAGTTCTTAAACAATTTAGATCGTATCATCAGTGTTGCGATCAAGGAACTTTATCTTTACATCCATCTAATATGATTTAAGATCAAAATGTGCTACTAATGTCACGATTATTTTATAATAATGTCTTCCTTCCCTTTTTAGTATAATCCTATATCAAGATGCAAACTTAATCATCTTGTATTGATTTATACTCATAACTTATAGCATTAACACACTTTGGAGTAATTGGACCTTTCATGGTTTGATGAACATTGTTTGAATGTTCTACCATTAATTCTATAGTGTCCTCATTATTTAAGAGAAAAACTACATAATCATTCGAATTGTCTTTCACCCAACTCTAGTGGTTTTCTTAGTGACATTAATTCTTGAGGTTGTTGAATTTGTTATTCCTTAAATATTATTGACATTGTCATATCATTATTCTGAATTTGTACCAATTCTTTAAAGCATAAGTGGGGATCGAATCGACTCCCCTTAAGGACAATGTCTCTAATATTATTCTTCCCCCAAAATCAACATCCTCACATAATACCGTATTACCCGTCTCAAATATGATCTGATCAATTGGATCATAAACTTATTATCTTTATTTAATACCAATAAAGTAGCTTGTATCTATTTGAATCCAATTTTCTTTAGTAGATCCCAATGATCTAGCCTTAGTTGGATATCAACATATGTGAAACTCAAAGAGTTCTCACAACTACTTTGGTTGGAACTTTATTGAGACCATAAGATGCAATCTTTAGTATTTCTCCAATTAGTAACCATATATTGTGGAGTACTAATTTTGTCTTTTAACTACACCACAACACCATTCATACTAAGTAATCTTAATGTGGTGTATTATAAAACAATTCCACAAGCCTTTAGGAGAAAACGAAAGGTTATACTTTAGTTTCTTTTTAACAGCTTTCCAAACGGGTTTTTCTTTGTTGCCCTTATACTTTATTGAGACAGAGTTTGTTAGAAACTTATTAGTTCATCCTTATTGTTGAAGTTCTTATAATGTATAATTTTGTTGTTGACATAGGTTAAACTTAATTAACAGACTTCTTAATTGTACAGAGAATTAATCCAAAATGATTATCATGCTTGCACTAAACTTTATAATCTTTCAAATTTTAAATAGTTTAGAATCATCTCAAGGAATCTATCACATCATTAGTATCAATACCAACTTGTAAGTGACACTCTCTACGTAGTAGTCAAATACTGACAATAAAACTGTCAAGCAATAGCCTTCCTTTGGGCCGACTTATTACTCACATGTTAAACAAATAATCGCCACATATTTACCACCACAGGTGCTTGTGTATTTCTGCCAAATATTAATCTACCTATGGGTCGATCAATACCCGCATGAAGATACACTTGCAAAACATTATTAATTAGGGACTCATCACAAGACACCTTGTGCAACATTAACCTCGTCTGTGGACAAAAATTAACTGTAGGGGTAATCTTGGTGTAACAATCAAGTATTGACAATAAGTTCTGTCAAACAAGAGTCTATCTGTGGAACGACTCATGTTCACATGAATAATCCAAATAATTATCACAAACTTATTATCACATGTGTGTTATTATTCTGTCAAACTGTGCCTACCTGTGGGCCGAACACAGAACACATAAATAATACCACACCCATCTATGTAATTTCAATAAAGCTTTTCTCCACACACGATATTGCTGTGGCAACATGGTGCTTCGATTGACTAGATTGAAGGTTTACTAGACTAATTAAATAAATATTAAAATATTTAATTTAATTAAACGACATTTAACTGTCTCCCAATTTAATTTTATTTTATTCCTCTAACCAAATAGGAATATTAGATGATTCATTACCCTATAATGATGAAAGATCTCCTTTACTTAATTAGGGATTCCAAAATCCCAATTTAATATAAACTGAATTTGACCAATATTTTATTATTATTAATAATCACCACTGAATACAAAAGTATGTATTCAAAGCATCTTGATTGTGGCATAAGTAAAGAATACCAAAATAATACCATAACATAATTACTGCCATAATTATTACCACGTATCAATGCCTCAATTATTTAAACTTGACATTAAAGTCATGCTTCGATTTATTTGATACGCATATATGTCAGTACTGATTTTCTTAATTAGCACCGTTAACCAAAAATATCCATAAAATCAAAACATTAATGCAAATCAACCAAACACGGCTAAAACGTGGCAGAGATTGTAAATTCACATTTATTATGCATATATATCGAAAAAAATGCATGTCTTGCCAAGTTGATGCCGCATGCATTTTCAGAATACTAATTAAATTACCATAATTACTGTCATAAGTGCTTAAATCTCACCAATAACAACAGAACGAGTATTAGGTAGTCAGTAGCCCATTTGGTCATTCATTAACAATTTAAGCCAATATCCGAACTTAATCGATCCAATTAGAATGAGATACACTACCGTAAACTCAATTCCTAATTGCCATTCTCACAAACTTTACCATAAGCAGAAATGCAATTTAGATAACTTAATTGCCAATTCAATCAATTGCATGTGACTCAATCACAAAATGATATGTGACAAGAGAAATTAATTTTAAAAAAAAGGCAAATCATCCATTTATTCCCATATCTCATAAAACGTGCACTTCTTAAAATCTGGAGTTTGGATCCATGTACATATTAATCTCAATAGGCGCATTAACATTAGTGTATATACTAAGTGTGTAATTATAACTTGCGCCATGACACACTTGATGATAATAAAATATCATTTTACAAATAATATGAATATACGTACATTAATGCAGATCCAAATTAATATGGTACAAAACTTATTAATATAAGTTACCAAAATACCACTAAAATAACATCCTTTACCAAAATAACATAATACACTAATTTCATGTGTATAAATATTATAAGTCACAAAAATGAATGGTGCTTTAGATGTATCATATCAACCCACGTATACACACTTATCTTGATGATTGATAAGAGCCATGGACTCATAATATCTTAAATTAACAAAACAGAATTGGCTTGAAATTCAAATCCAACTAATTTCATTCTCAGATGAGATATTATTTCAATTGATTTTCGAAATCTTTACACGTCATCAGAACCATATGAAAGAAAACATATAACAAATATATTGCAATGAAAATTCCAGAATTGCATTGTATACTAGAATACTGAATGCAAAGTTGAATCACTAGTGCACGTATCGGTATATGCAGTAACATTAATCCTTATATTTCCAAACCATAGTATAAAAGAACAAAATTAATAAATTCGTTCAATACTTGAAATGCATCAACTGTAATCAATGTGCTTAAAAAATTAGCACACATTTCTATAGTTTTCAATGCACTAAAGTGGTATTTGCAAATAATTATATATATAATAATAATACCACTTTATATGTTATCCAAATTCCGAGAATCACAACAGATAATTTCAATGGCAAAATTTAATAAAGTCTCAATATTTTAATCCAAATTGCCATATAATGAAATATATATCCATCTTTAATTACAAAATAATATTGCTGGATCCATAATTAATAGAATTAGGCGAACGAAGCATCATTAATTCTATTGCAATAGTCCCATGAATTGAGAATAGTAATCTTTATAAAAATTGAATCCAACAAACCATAATTTAGATTAATAAATAAATCTAATTGGAACATGAGTAATGAATATTAAAACGATGTTTAATTTTTAAAAGTTCATAAAAAAATAACTGGATCAACTCATGCATTTTAAAACTTATGTCAGAAATACCCAACTGTATATTAATATACGGTTAAGACCCTAAGTGCCACAACTGTATATCAATTTAAAAAAAAAACAATCCTTTAATTAGAGAATTGCTTAACAATTTTGGTTTCTGCAGCATGATTCAAATATAAATATTTGGATGTAAACACAATTTCTCATATCTCATATAATCATAATTAGGGTGGCTCTGATACCACTTGTTGGAAATAAATCCATGAAACCTTAACCCTATTATGATTAAAGAGATTTAAACATTAAAGCGGAAGCGTACCTTGAGTTCTCTAAACGGAATACGAACTCGAAGATTGGAGGTCTTATGGTCTTCCTCAACTAAACCCTCCTAATTCCTTTATGGGTACCGTAGTAATCCCTCCCGATGGGGAGAATAGAAGACAGTGTGCGGCTTAGTATATTGGGGACCATAACCTGGGAGCCTTTATATACTACTTGACTATACCACCCATAATCACCTAATCATGTAGTATTGGGTATCTACTCAATAAGCCCATATAATTTATTATTATAGCCCATGGACCTTTAACCTTAATTGGATCACTTAATTAAGTCCATAAAATAATTGAATAGCTAATATAATTGTATAATAATATATTGCCCACAATTAGATTATACTGGAAATTAATAATTTCCAACAGGTTGATCTCTGTCATTTTCGTCTATCCTTGTTGCATCCGAAGGTTCTCCAGCTTCTCCACCCCCATTCCTCTCTGAGGCGCTCTTTTCTTCTTCCCAGCCGCCGTTGATGACGATGACTTTCTTCTCCCCGAACTACGTCGTATTGGAGGGTGATCTTGGGGGAAGACCAGTTCTCCATTTGGATTTAGGGTTTGGCGATCAGTGGCCGCGGCCATGAGAGCAGAAGCAGCTATTTTTGCAGGCGCAGTGTGCTATAATTAATACAACAGTGGCAGATTATGTAAAACTGTGAGGAGATAAATGGAGGAGAGAGAGATATTTGGAGAAAGAGAAAAGCTAGCAACCAGAAACAGAAGTACGAGTACAGCTGAGAAATACAAAATGCGGGGTGGGGGTGGGGGTGGGGTGGGGTGGGGTAGTTGGAGGGGTTAATCAAATGTTTTGAGCTATGGATTTCACCTCCCAAATATTGTAAAATATCTTTAGTGTATCTCATAGTGTGGACTGATAATTAGGATACTATTTTAGTAAATATAGGATTAATAGCCCTCATTCTCAAAAGGGGTAGGAAATCACCCAATAGCCCTTTTTCTGAAAAGAAAATCAAAATTATTAATAGTTGGGTACCAGTTCTCCAATGTGATCTTTCTTGTGCGTGTGATTTTTGGTGTCATAGTGTGTGATATTTCCTTCATCGGTTCATTCTCCTCTGAATATCAATTAAATAATTAAAATATAAATATGGATTTTATAAAATAACCCCTTGAACTAAGTGATAACACTTAACTATAAAATATGGCAAAAACTTGTGTGAACCCGGACGCACGGACCACATCCCGTACGCCTTTAGAATTTTGTATTAAATTATATACCCTTCAGTATAAAAATGTGTACCCTTTATTTTCTAAAGAAAATTATTATGCGTATCCGGGCCCATGGACAACACTATGTGCACCTTTAGAATTTTATGTTAATTTGTATACCCTTTTAGTATAAAGATGTGTACCCTTTATTTTCTAAAGAAAAAAAATTAATGAAAAGTGTATACCCTTTATAACAAAATGGTGTACCTTTATTAATTAAAGTGTATACTCTTTAGACCAAAGCAATGTACCCTTACCTATAATACTAAATTTCTAAAGGCGCACGGAATGTGTTCTCGTGCGCCTGGGCGCACGCAAGCCTCACTCAATAAATATTACAAATCAAACAACATGAAGTTTACTAATTTATATACTTCTTAAAGATCTCAAATAAAGCCATATAATTTTAATTATTTTCAAATACCACAAATTAAATCACTTCTAAAGGCCAAAAACATGAGAACCAAACATAATTATAAAGTTTCTTGAAAACTCATTCATCATAATATTATCTTAATATAAACATTTCAATCTTCATGTTGCTCAAAGAATTAAATACCTTAAATATTTGTCATTTGCATTAACATTTGCTTCTAACCTATATACATTCATTTATATATTAAAATTTCACGAATTAAAAATGATTTTAAATCAAGTAAAATAGGGCTGAAAATTATCTACGAATTTTACTAATCTACGGTACAATGTGCTTAGAACAATCATTTTATGGTTTAATCCATTTTTTTAAATGTTAAAAAAGAAAAAAAAGGGAGAACATATATTTTAGATATTAAATATTAGATCATTAGCGCGAAAAAAAAAAGTGGACCCGCCCAGGTTCACCCCCATTTGGGCTAACCCGTTTAGGCCCGCCTGCAAACGGGATGTAAAATTTATAGCCAAACCCACCTTTTATAGAGGTGGGGGCGGTTCGGCCCGGCAGGCCTAACCCGTTTTTACGGCTCTAGATCTAATTGACGGCCTTCTTTCTCCTTATAAGGTTTGGGTCGTTTTTAATTAAGCATGACCCTATCTTTTTTTTTTCTTTTATCCCATTGGAACTCTAATTATTACTATTGTCCTTTCTCTCTGTCTATTGCTATGTTTCACCATGGAAGGAAAGATTGACCTTGCTCTCTGGTATGACGAAATTGAGATTTTGTGAGTGTGTGAGTGATATATTCTTCCAGTGGGTTGTTGACTCTAAGTGTTTTTTAATTTCGACCTCTTATCACTGTGTTACAAGGGCTCTTCCCGTGAGCCAAACTTAGAAAACCTGAGCCCTCTCATCTCTAATGACGTGATGTGTCAATGACCGCAATACCCAACTGTACATGTAGAACCCTTTCACCCACTATTCGAAAATGTAATTTTCCTACAATACCTTATTACTCTAAATTCATCTGCAAGTATGATACATGTATAATTTACAGATGAACTAGTCTTGTGTGAGATCGTCTCAGAGACGATTTCACATCATTCTTTACCTTTACAGATAAACAGGTACCCATATTATAAATAAATTAAATAAATAATCATGTCGCGTATGATCTACTTGGAAAAAATTACAAAACCAGTCTCACTCGTCACAATCTCATTTGGGTTTGGTCCCAATACCTTTACTTCAGTTTCAAACTTTTTTTTTCCAGCAAAATGGTCCCACCGTTAACTTTCCCGCTATTCCCGTTAAGCAATTTTGGTCCCACTGAACTAATCCTTAAATACTTGGACCAAAAATGCAAGATTCTTGCATTTTTGGTCCAAAAGCACCTGTGCAATTCAATTTTGGCGGAAAGTGCATCATCCCACATCACGTAATTTTGAGTGTCATTGTTCTGGGTATGGATGAATTGTTCTTCAATCTTGTTTAAAGTGTTGAGAATCCTTGCACTTTTGTTTAGAGAAAGGGCTTCTTTAATAGCTTCAAAAGGACGCCACTGCCATTCAGATTCTATCTCTGTAGGAATCTCTATTGCAGCATGGTAAACAGCAACTTCAGATGGAAGCATGAGAATTTTCTCCAACAGGGAAGCATACCCTTCCACAGTTTCTGAAGCTATCATGTTTTTATCAGTACGAGCATTAGCATTACATTATCTAAAACAAGACAACAGCAAGGAAACAAACATGCTATATAAATTTGCTGCCACCTAGCAGCAGATTCAATCTTGGTGGCCCAACAAGTTCAATGAGCAAACATCAGACCAAGATGAGTGTGAATCGATAACCTATCGATTTCGGGAAGACCACTGTCGTCAAAAAAACAAGGTAAACTATAATTGAAGCAACAACTTGCAAATTCAGAGTCGAGTAGCCTAGAGCCGTCAAAATAGGCTGGGCCCGCCGGGCCGAACCACACGCGCCTATATAATTGGTGGGTTGGGTCTGGTATTTCTAGCCCGCAACTCGCCTAGGCCCGCACCGCCTAAGCCCGCCAAATGGTGGGTTGAGGCGGGTTTGGCCAGCCCCGCCCCGCCTAAGCCCGCCACATGTCAAACTCGAGAAAAATGCCTAAAGTTTATCTTTCGTGTATCATGCTTTACAAAAGTTTACTGCTTTAAACCTGTTCTTCTTTTAATTCTTGATTTAGATTGAAATTTTGAAAAAAAAAATATTGATTATGTTTAGGTAATTATTTTGTTTGGGGGTAATTAATATTTGTGTTTGTATTTATATTCTTGCAAATTAGAAGAAAAAAATTATGAAATTTGCCGATTTGAATCAAAGTCATAATATATATGATATTAGAAATACGAACTCAAGTGGTAAATATAAGTCGAGGAAATTTTCAAATGTTTGAAACTTTTTTGTGAAGAGAGGAGTTGGTAAGAATGCAGATTCTATAGGAATCATGTTTATTTTTAATTGTCTTGTTGATATTGTAGTATTTTGTACCATTATTTTGGTATTCATTTTAATAATATCATCCCTAATTAAAAAGAAAAAAAAATAACGGGTTGGCCCGCCATAGCCAGCGATCCGCCTTTGGATGGGTTGGGCAGAACATTTCTAGCCCGCAACCCGCTTAGGCCCTCCCTGCCTAAGCCCGCCAAATGGCGGGTTGAGGCGGTTTTGGCCAGCCCTGCCCCGCTTGCCCGTTTTGACAGCTCTAGAGTAGCCCATGAATACTCCAATTACAGAACGACAGCTTGAATTAGTTTCTATCCAAAGGAGAAGAATCCAGAACCAACCTGGTTGTGACAAAATTCTTAACGAATTGGTAAGGTGATTCTATCGTCACCAATCATCGATGGTAGGAAATTGTGCGGAAGCCCAAAGGAACTAATAAATTAGGAAAATAAACAATTTCGGGTTGAGGAATTCTTTACAATCTGACTATAAAGAATTCAACTAGCTAAGAGAAAGCACAATCAGTTCCCCACTTTGAAAAAATCAAAATGCCCTGGATATTGGGATGCAGTCGCCCAGCGATCGCCTGAGAGATGAAAATGGGACGCTATGTGAACTATGAAAAGGCCCTAGAATAGGCCTCCGATGGAATGGAAATCGCACTCTGAAAGGGGTAATTAGGCGAAACCATCAGCAGAGAGAGGGGCCATCGCTAGGCGTTAAAGCCAGGATTGGCCGATGCACACTGGTGGAAGATTCAGTGGAACACACTTCTGATGTTAATCAAGCGGCGACAGTGAAAGATCTGAAACAGGGAAGGAGATCCTTTAGCAGCGGCCCCAGGGCGGCCATCGAGACTCTGTTAGCAGCGATTTATTCTATCGATGGTCGGCCGCTTGAAACGAGAAGAACCGGCACGTCGGAGGATAAGCAAACCACACTGTTGCTAAAATTGAACGCCGACGATTTAGGCGAAAGAACCCTAGACAGCCTTGTTTTGTCGGTGAAGATGTCACATCGGTGAGAGATTTAGGGAGAACTCTAATTTGGGGAAAATAATTAGGGTTTGTTTGGGGGTTGTAGTGTTTTGTATTTGGACAAAGAAACCCGTTTCTATCCAACTAACGCCTCTCTGTTACATTTAGACGGTAGTGGGATGAAAATTGCCCAAAAAATATTGTGTGGAATCATTATTGCTGAAAAAAAATATTTGGGACTAAAGTTAAGACTATTGAGACCAAACCCAAACGGAACTATTACGGGTGAGATATTGCAATTTTCTCGATCTACTTGCCATAGTTGAATTAAATTCAACCTCATTTTATATTTTAAAAGATTCATGTTTTAATTTTCCAATAATTAAACATAATACACAATTAAAGTGTACATAGACAAATTAAAAAAATTAAAGAAAAAAAGCATCATAGAAAATTCAATAATAAAAAATATTAATTAAACATAAATACTTGTGTAAACTGGGTTTACATAGTTTTTTATGTAAATCATGTTACTCTTTAGACACATAAATGGTTACTCTTCAAAATTAAACAATTACTCTTCAATTAATTATTGTACACCCTGATTTTTCGATTATTTTTTAGTACATGAAAAATTACTCTTTAAAAATATGAATTATAGCTCTTATATATAAAAATTATTACTATTCAAAAAGTATTTTTTTATATACTAAAGAGTTACTTTAAAAAATAAGATTTATAACTCATGTAAATCTGATTTACGTGAGACCCACTCTTAATTAAAATATAGTATTGTATAACGTAATTATTTTAGGCAAACTCTTCTTTGCAACCGGGTGCACAAATTAAAATTTATGCACCCACATTTAGAACTTATACCCTAAATCATTTGGATAAAGTATATTCTAAATCACAAGATTAAATACAATTATACCCCTAAAATTAAATTTTAAAAAAAATTAATAAATAAAACGAAATAAAAAATTTAATATATAGTGAAGGGTGGGTCAGCGAATTGTGGGGTGGGGGTGCCGCGCGGTTGTATCATTTTTAAGATCATAAAAAGACCATTAATTCGATCTAATTTTTATTGATAATAAATTTACAATGAAAAAATTATAAAATTTTAAAAATTTGAGTGAAAATTATTTTTTGAAAAATAAAATGTAAAAAATGTGATTGGATTTTTTTAATTACTTTTAACGTCAATCTCTTATTGCTAATTATGAATAAAAATTTATATAATAAATAAAAATATATACACTTTGTTAGTGAAATTTTTACTAAAAAATTAAGTGTAAAAAAATTATACAATTATTAAAAAAATTATATGCTATTGAATAAAAAGTTATACACATATGAGTGCAACTGTGCAAGCTGCACCTAAATGCACCGAATATCAACTCATCTCTTATTTATGTTAGTTACACTTTCCAATCAAAATTTTGCATATGTATTTTACTTTATATCTTATTTTTATTTATTTATTAAATAAAAATCCAATTTTAGAGGAAACTTTCCTATTTTGGCACTATTGTGTTATTATATATATATATATATATATATATATATATATATATATATATATATATATATATATATATATATATATATATATATATATATGAGACAAATTGTAACACATGTCGACTATAGTTGTAAACTAGTAAAACATATTTGTAATGAACCATATTATAACACGTTAAAAATATATCTTAATTCATTATTTATCATACTTTAAAAAGATATATTTTAAGTGCGAATTAGTATATTTTACTTGTATAACAAACATATTTTAACAAGGTTTCCAACCACCTTAATTACCAAACTTTTTTTTTTCTAAAAGCTCTCCATTTTTTGTAAGTGCTTTTCTTAAACTTTCACAGCCCTTCTACATGAGTTTTTTTTATTTTAACACAAAGGTGCCCCTAAAAAATACATACGCACAAATAGAGAGCGCACATTGGAGAATGGTTCCCAACTAATCATAATTTTGATTTTATTTGAGAATTAGGACTATTGTATGATTTCCTTGCCCTTTTGACAACGAGGGCTAGTCATACAATTTTTACTAGGTATCCCAATTAATTAACAGTCCACATTCCGTCAAAAAAAAAAATAAATAAATAATAGTCCACAGTATGAGGTACTTGGGAGTTGGGAGGTGATATCCATATCTCGAAACATTTCATTAATATCCATATCTCGAAACATTTCATTAACCCGTCGACCTACCCACCCAACCTCCACCCCACCCACCCACCCACCCTGCATTTTGTATTTCTCAGCTGTACATACTTCTACTTCTGCATTTTGTATTTTCTCTTCTGCTTGCTAGCTTTTCTCTTTCTACTAATCTCTCTCTCCTCTATTTATCTCATTACAGTTTTTCATACTCAGCCACTGTTGTATTAATTATAGCATACTGCACCTGCAAAAATAGCTTCTTCTGGTCTCATGCCGCGGCCAATGATCGATAAACCCTAAATCCAAACGGAGAACTGCTCTTTCACCAAGATCACCCACCAATACGATGTAGTTCCGGGAGAAGAAAGTCATCGTCATCAACGGCGGCTGGGAAGAAGAAAAAAACTCCTCAGAGAGGAATGGGGGTGGAGAAGCTGGAGAACCTTCGGATGCAAGAAGGATTGACGAAAATGACGGAGATCAACCACCAATCTTTCACAGCCGTTGATCGTCTTCCTGATCCCGTGAATTTCATGGTGATGAACAACGCTTCTTCTGCTACAATCGCTCATCAGCTTCCCATCTCCTAGCAAATGAATCTGAACCAGAGTGCTTATATGGGTTATCATGGCCATATGGGTGTTGGAGGACGTTTCCCCAATTCCGATCGAAAATTTGGGATTAAAAGTGGGTGTATAAATCATTCTGAGTTTTTTGGTACGAGTGGATTATTTAGAGAGCTCTCTTCAACCCCAAATTAGGTCGGTTTATCTCTACACTACTGTAATGATTGCCACAAGGTAACCTCCCTCATTCATTGAAATACTCTCTCTCTCTCTATCTCTTTCTCTCTCATACATTTGGTGATTAATTTCAGAAGAAGAAGATTGTTATGGGCGAGGGTGGATTTTCGGGGTTGAAAATTGGAGACAATAGAATATTATGGAGGAAAATCAGGGTTTTGTCGGATATTCTGTTGGAAATCTCAAGAAGGTGATCATTTCCATGAACATGTTGTTTATTTTGTATATATATGTACGTATATATATGCTGTGTTAAGTTTCTTGCAAGGACTTTCTCAGATTTTCTGTTATTTACAAGATTCGGTACATAAAATGTGGATTTTCTTGTTAAATGTAAACAGTAAATAATACAAACATGTAGATATGATTCAGTATGCTGAAATTCTTTTCTACTCTGGATTTATTTGACAAGAAGAGTTTGTAGGGCGTAGAGGTAGTGGCAGTTTACAAGAAAGGATCAGAGGAAGAAAGAATGGTGGAGTATGAGTTCTTCCCAACATCAGAGAGGGGTGATGATGAGTTGGTGATGATGGGATCTTCTGGAACTTCTTCTTCTTCTCCAGTGGCTGCCTCAAATTGCTTTGATCTCTCTCTTAAATTCTCTTATTAGGAAACCTGGATAAAGTCTGATGTTAGTTTTTGTCTTCATACATTTTGGTGAAATGCATTTGTTAGGAACTCTAAGGCACAGCCTTTTTCTTTTCCAGTTTGGTTGTTAGTCTACTTTCAACTCCAGTTTGGGACAATGCATTTTCTGAGTCTTTTTGCCACCACTCTCTCTCTCCCGCTCTCCCCTCTCTCTCTACATAAGTTTCTTAAATTATTAATATTTGTTTGCTGCTGTGAGATCTTACTAATAGCTTCACTTGGATCGCATTTGTATTCATCATGACTCATGAGTCATTCCTGCATTATGGAGACCTAAATTGATTTAGGCATTATTTTCATGGTACTTTAAGAGACACTAATCCCGAAAACAATTGCTGTTAAAGAATAATACCCTTTCCATTCCCACAATTTACGATGGTAACAAGATTTTTTTTTTTAAAAAGTGTGTACAGTAATACTATGTTTCCCTGTATTACATGAGTTATATTTTTTATAATATAACTTTTTAAAATGATCTTTACATTATTATGTTAATTTCGATATGTTTTAATGTAATATTATATTCGTTCTGTTTTTCATGTTCGTATATATTTATCTTTATTTATTGTAATTATGATATTTACCTTTAAATGGTACTCCCTCCGTCCCATAAAAAAATTCACACTTTCTATTTTTGTTCATCCTATAAACAAGTTTACATCCCCAAATAAGGAAATACACACAAATCAATAACCACACAACACACTTTAATTTCAAAATTGACACCCCTTTACAACTCACATAACTTACAACTCACCCCTTTACAATAACTGTGAACTTCTTTATGGGACGGAGGGAGTATATTATGTAACTGAATTGAAATAAATAAAAAGTGAAATATAATCATATATTTATATTATCTGTAACATTAATTACTGTAAATTCTAAAAACTTCACCAAACACAACATTAACTGTGTTGTTGTTTGTTTTTCCTTCTTCATCCAGACAAAGTATTTTTAGGTTTGTCCTACTCTTAACCCTGGAGAGTGCTACATATAACTGACCATGTGTAAATACATGTTTCGTTAGGAAACTCCAACACTCGATAATGATTGTTCCTAACTTTTGTTTATAGTCATCGCAAAACACACCAACACTGGAACTATCTCCTTTGAAACGTAACTGGTAGTGTGTTGTTCGTTGGGCTCAAAATCATTCTAGGAATTAACACCAATCTCTCTTTATTTTTACCACCTAGTATCTTCGCTTCAATAACATGAATCCCCAATTTAGTTACTATCAATCTAGTTCCATTACATAATCCTGAAACTGGATCAATGTTTCTGAGGAGCATTATTGGAACTCCTACCTTAAGTACCAAAATATGATTAGGGAGTCCAGAACACTTAAGAGAATTCAAAAAATCTTCCGAATATAGACTATTAGTGTTGGGTGATCTATCATTTGGACAGATTTTATCTGAACTAAGATATTCTGTTGCTTCCCTAGGAAACATATTTAGCATGTGGTCATTGACTGTCTCTACCACTCTATGTGTAGGAGCTAGAATTGCTCTATCCTCAAAATATCCTGGTGTATTGCAATTTTCCAATAATGATGGATATATACTGTTAACAATAGCATCCACTAGGTTCTCGTCGTTCAATATTAGTAGGTCCGAAGGGATCTCAATTGTGTACTCTCCATCATTACCTTCCCCAACATCACCATTACCAACATTCAATATCCAATCAGAGAACTCAGCAAAATCATGTTCATTATTTTCAAGATCATCTCTTTCAGAAGAGTAGCCTCATATTTTTGTGAGTGTTAGCACCGTACAATCATCCCATATGCTCGAAGAGTTGATTGTTGCTGATATTATATCCTCGCGGGTGCCTTTTGTAACCACAGGCAAAATTTGTCTGAAATCTCTACCAAAAACCACCGTTTTCCCTCCAAATGGTTTTTCTTCTAGAATGGGGTTAATCAACCTCATAATGTCTCTCAAAATCCTATCAAGTGCCATAAAACAATACCTCTTTACCATTGGCGCTTCATTCCATATAATGAGACTACTTTTTTGAAGCAATGTGCACAATTCAGTTCCGGGCTTAATATTGTACGTGGAGTTTTCATTCACCTTCAAAGGTATTGCAAACCTGGATTGGGCGGTTCGTCCTCCTGGAAGAAGAAGCACTGCTATTCCACTCGAAGCTACATTAATGACGATATGACCGTCTTTTCTCAAAGCAGCAGATAATGTGTTCCAAATAAAAGTTTTCCCTGTTCCCCCAAATCCATAAAGAAAAAACATTCCTCCGTTATTGCTGGTAACTGCTCTCATCACAGTTTCATACACGGTACGTTGCTCATCCGTTAAAGATCCATATAATCTGTTATGGGTTTGATTCATCTCTGCTCTATCATAACATGTCTCTTCTAGAATGAGCTTATTTCGTCCATCCGCCGCGATATTGAAATCTGAAAATGGCATACAACTAAACCTTTTTAGACTATTGCCATGTTTCAGCAATAGTTTTTCTAACTCAATCAAGGTGTAATTCTTCAATTGATCCTCTGATATATGGAAATCTTCGAAGAAGGGTAAAAAGAGATTCTGTTAAAGATTGTGAATAATATTTTCTATGCACTTTAAGCAATTGATATTTTTTGTTAAACTGATTTGTCTGCATTTTAACTTATGAAGTTGTTGTAGATTATGATTCAAATATGGTTCTTATGTTTTTGTTAATATGCTATATGTGTAACTATCGAACATCAATGTATTATTTTAGTTCTCATAAAATATTATAGCCAAGTTATTATATCATAAAATAATTTTCAGTTTTTTGTCATTTGTCTTTATTTTTATAATATTTACAGCCAAAACTGTGTGTAAGTTATGCAATAATTAATTTGCTCAAGTTAAAAGTTATAGAAATAAAATTAATACTAAATGATAATATGAAAAATATAATAAGTTATTATAGGATAAAATTTACACTACTAAATTGTATTAGATTTGCACTATTTATTTTGCTCAAGGACCAAATGAAAAAAAGATTTAAAACTTATAGGAATAAAATTAATACTAAATGACAATATGAAAAATGTAATAAATTATAGGGTCAAAATCAATAAAATTCAAGTCAGTTTTGTTGGTTTCCAATGGCAAAGTCAATCGCACCAACGTGAAATTATGGATGTTCAACTTGAATTCATGATTTGTAATAATGGCCGACCCAACATTTTCAGCAACATGGAAATTTGATATAATATATGTTGCCCCCTCACTTAACAATTTCTCAAAATTTGAGATGTGATTATGGTGAATTGTTGCTTGAATCTTCGAACCCTACATATATAATATAACAATAATTAAATAAAAAACCTTATCATGTTAATAATCTAAAAGTTGTGAAAATATAAAATATACCGTATACTTAAAAAATATTTAATCAATACAATCAACTAAAATTTACCTTTTCATCCATCATAATCATATCCAGGTATGTTTTTTTGTCTGTATTATCAAGGTATGATATCCAAAGCCTCAAGCATTTAACTTTAATCCGCCAAGTCTCCTTTTGCATAGTAATTTCAGACACAGGATCATAAATTGATGACATGATTTAATAAAGGAAAAAAATCGTATAAAGATTGCAAGTGAGGCAAAAAAAATTTCACTATAGATGAATATTGATCGATTGTATTATGTCATATACTTATATACAATGAATTTATATGATAAATATGGTAATAAATAATATAAAATCAACACAAAAATTACTTTAAAAATATTAAATTTTAATAATATACTTCATCTTTCCTAAAATTATTAAAACTTAATTTAAATAATCAAACAACAACAAAAGTTTTTGTTTCTTCATAAATTTACCAAAAATTTATAACTAATCGATTGTACTATGTCTTAATTAAAATTTATATGCTAAATATGGAAATAAATAATTTAAAATACAATGGAAATAAATAATTTAAAATACACACAAAATTTACAGATTAAATCAAAAATATTTAAAGTATTAAATTTAATTACTTACATAAACTTTTATAAGAAAATTACTTAATATAATATTAAGAAAATTACTTAAAATAATATTATTACATAATACTATAATTTATCAAAACTTTATAACTAATTGATTCGATTGTACTATGCCTTAATTAAAATTTATATGCTAAATATGAAAATAAATAATTTAAAATACACACCAAATTTACAGATTAAATCAAAAATATTTGAAGTATTAAATTTAACTACTTACATTAACTTTTATAAGAAAATTTCTTAAAATAATATTAAGAAAATTACTTAAAAAAATATTATTACATAATACTATAAATTTACCAAAACTTTATAACGATTGTACCATACCTTAATTAAAATGTATATGCTAAATATGAAAATAAATAATTTAAAATCCAATGAAAATAAATAATTTAAAATTCACACAAAATTTATGGATTAAATAAATAATATTTAAAGTATTAAATTAAATTACTAATATAAACTTAAAATAATATTATTATGTATTAATGGTAGGATTATTAAATATTTAAATTAAGATGTATTAATGGTAGGATTACAAAATATTAATTATTTTAAATTAAATTAAATATACATTAATTGCGGGATCAACGTGGGAGCGCTACATACACAAAATTTTCCAAGGAGCAACGTGGAGCGCCACCTCACAATTTAAAAAAAATATTTTTGGCAAGCACTTGTAAATTAATAGTATTAATGAAATGATGATTAATATATTAGGGTATTTTTGGGTAATTTAATACTCCCTCCGTCTGGTTCTAAGGTATCCATTTTCTTTTTGCACGTGGATTAAGGGTATTATTATTATATGTAAAGTTGGTAGTTGTATTAGAGGGAAGTGGTGAGTCATATTATGTACTTTTTTACTAAATAGGGGAAATTGATATCTTTGAAGCGGACGCCAAAAATAGTAAAATAGATATCTTAGAAGTGGACTGATGAAGTATAAAAATTGTATAAAATAGTTACAGTTAAGACAAAGACTTGTGTGAGATCGTCTTATGTAAGCTCTTACGTGAGATATCAAGAAAGTGATAACTTTTATGAAGGAAAGTGATAATAAATTAATAAAAAGTGATAATGTTCTTTCATGAACAATTTATAGTATAAATAAAAAGTGATAATAATTTATAGCGAAAGTAATAACTATTTTAAAAAGTGAAAATGGTCTCACGTAAGACGGTCTTACGCAGGACCTACCCTAGAGTTAAATAGTAAAATAGTAAAATTATTTCACAATTTTTTATTATCGTGTTATAATTGTGAGATGTTAATGTTACGTGTCGACCGCTAATTTTAGAAGTAGACATATACTTTAGGAAGACTAAAATGAAAATTAAGAAGTAAAATAGAGGTATATAAGAGTAGTTTTTATATTGGGTAAATTAATGAGTACATCATTTGTGTAAATACTACTAATGATCTCCTGTCCTATACTCCTTCCCTTCTCGATAGAATTTGAACATTTTCTTTGGGAAAATATCAATTTTGGTCATTTAGGATATGTCAAATTCAACTTTAGTTCTCAAGTTTGGTAATTTCTCAAAAGTGGTCCTCCGATGTCCGCTTTTGGTTCTTTTGGTCCTTTTTGTCCATTTTTGGTCCTCTAGGATAGGCCAAATAAGGACTAAAAGTGGACAAAAAGGATCAAAAATAGACAAAAAAGACTAAAAGCGGACACTGGAGGACCACTTTTGAAAATTTACCAAACCTTAGGATTAAAGTTGAATTTTGTATATTCTAGAGGACCAAAATTGATATTATCCCATTTTCTTTTTTAAATGTAGATTAATTAAATGTATTTTTTGATCACTTTTATTGAATTTTCAGGATATTTTTTTCTTTTAAGAGAATAAAAAATATAAAATATATTATGTGTTAGGTATGCATGATAATTTTAAAATTAAAAGGTATTGTGAAGTTTATTGTATTTAATTTAATTAATATTCTAACCATCTTAAGATTGTTCATATTAATATTAGATGGATGAATTTGGAAGTTATTGGCAGAATATATATATATATATATATATATATATATATATATATATATATATATATATATATATATATATATATATATATATATATATAAAATCTTATTTCGATCAATTTTAAGAAGGATTTTTTTCTTTTTTAATATTCTTTTTCCAATTCGATCAATTTCAAGAAGTTTAATTTCCCATTCCACGCATTTACACATCATATTGACGAACAATTTAATTTGAGCATGACTGCAAGGGGTGGTAAAATACAACTTTGAGGGTAATTGGGTTATAATATTGGACAAACAATTTAATTTGAGCATGACTGCAAGGGGTGGTAAAATGCAACTTTGAGGGTAATTGGGTTATAATATTGGATAAAACTAATTTAAAATGATTTCATGTGTTACGATTTTACGCAAAACTTGTTCAATATTTTAATAAAACTCTTAGATTAAAATATACATAAACCATAAAAATAAAATAGGAAATGAACCATATTTATGAAATTACAATTATAACTTAAGAATTAATTAAACTATATATAAACATAAAGGTAAAATAGAACATAAAGTGGTAAAATACACCATGAGCCATATTGTCTATATTTATATTTATAAAGGTAAAATAGAACATAAAGTGGTGAAATACACATGAGCCATATAGTCTATATTTATTTATATTAAAAAATAAAAAGCGCATCACCCAAGTTTTCTCCAAAGGCAGAAAGGCCTACTGTTCATAATGAACCGTGGCATGCTGGTCTTTACCATTTAGTTGAGTGGATTTAGCATTTATATCATGTACTTAGAGAGAAATGATATTATTCTACAAAAAAATCAATAAACAAAATTTCCATCATTTTACAAGAAAATTGGTGAAATTTTTCAATTTTAAAACGGTACTGATCAACACAAGTAATTAATAATTTGGCAGGATATGGCACAAAACCGAAGAAATTAGGATCTTGAGTCCAAAATAAATTAAGCAGATTGCCACATCCAAATATATTTATACAGAAAGTACTGAAATACAAGGATTATCTCTGAGGACTTTCTCTTAGTGGGAGCAAACAAACCAACAACTTTAGAGAGGGCTCCTTTTTCTTTATGAGGAAAAACAAAAAAAATCGATATGAAATAGCATTAAAATGTAATAATACTAAAAATAGAATGCTAAAAAGAGAGAGGAAGTAGGAAGTAGTTAAAGCATGAGTAGAGTGTGAGGCAGGGAATAGGAATAGGATAGGGGGGCAATTGGCTGCAGCAGGTACAGACAGGTTGTGTAATGAGTATGTAGATTTCTGCATCACATCCTACGTGGCACCAAACCATTGGTACGGAGGTTCAAACAGTAATCCGACGCCGTTTGGCACATATGCTGTGTTAAGTTTCTTGCAAGCAGGTTTTCTGTTATTTACAAGATTCGGTGAGTAAAATGTGGATTTTCTTGTTAACTGTAAACAGTACATATAAACATGTAGATATGGATCAGTTTGCTGTGATTATATTCTACTTTGTGGATTAATTTATTTGAAAAGAATATATACAGGAGTATGAGTTCTTCAACATCATGTGATTATGAGTTGGTAATGATGAACTCATTGGGTTGTTCTCGAATTTCTTCTTCTCCAGTGGCTTCTTCAAATTTAATTGATCTCTCTCTTAAGCTCTCTGTTGGGAAACCTGGACTGGGAGTACTATGTTAGTTTTTGTCTTCTAACATTTCTGTGAAATGCATTTGTTAGGAACTCTGAAGACAGCCTTTTTGTGGGACAATGCATTTTCTGATTTTTGCCTCCCCTTACTCTCTCCCTCTCTCTTCACAAGTTTCTAAAAGGGCATGGGTCAATTATGCCCTCAAACTATTGTCATATTATCAAATAAGGCCATAAAGTTATTTGTAGTACGTATTATCCCTTTATATAATTATTATGCCCCTCTACTAGTAATTATTTTGAAGCAATTTTATGAATTAATTTCCAAACAATTAAACTGTTAAAAAATTTCAAACTTTATAAAAAAAAAAAACGAACCACTTATCACGGCATTTTCCTCAATATTTTCAGATTTTAAATTTAATAACAATTAATATATACTCTTTTCGTCCGCTGATAAAATCTTTATTTTATCATTTTAGTCATTCACTTTGAAAGTACTCCCTCCATCCCATCCTTATGGTTACGTTTGTTTTTTACACAGAGATTAATAAAAATAGTATTTTAATGTGTATTAAGGTGAGAGAAATGATATTTTAATGTAAAGTGGGTAGTTGTATTAGTGTGATGTGTGAGCCCGTGAAGAGAGAAGTAATTAATTTGTGTGGGTCTCATATGCTATAAAGGAAAATGTAATCATTAGGATGAACGCCCAAAAAGAAAATATGTAACTATTAGGATGAGACGGATGAAGTATTCATTTTAGCAAAATAGCATACACATGACTCATCACTCAATATATTAATAACTACTCACTTTATATATAATAATAATACTCTTTAATAAACGTGTAAAAAATAAATGAATATTTTATATAAAATAACAATATTTTTTTAATACGATAAGTTAATTGGAAAAATATGTTTTAAAAAACTTGTTTGTGATCTACTAACTTTGACACAAAAAAATTATTAGTCTATTGATATTAGATTTAAAATCCAAAACCATATATAAAAAGCTCATAAGAAGATGTTTGTTTTGATATCATGTTTGTAAAATTTTAATGGTTGAATTAGATGAAAATCAACTTAGAATTATTAAGCTTGCATTGTGTTATTATGAAAAAATTCCAACGAAATTGTGGCCCAAATACCTGGTGAACTTCCAATCAAAAAGTGCTATTGTTACTTAATTAAGGATAGTTGATTATAGGTTATTTGTGATTATTTAAAATATATAAGTGAAAATATGCTGACATAATATGATCATAATTGACTATATCTAATTTAGAAAGAAAAGGAAATGAAAAGGATGTTGAAATAAAATTTAAATTAAAGAAATAGCAAAATTGTACTGATCAACTTTTTATTCAAACTAAGGAAAAACTTATGGGTGTATTCTTTATGGGTATATTAACATTTTTATTAAATAAAGGAGAAAATTGTAAATTTTCTGGTAAAAATTGAAGAAAAGTCAAAGTTATAAATGTAGGGAAAATAAGGGGGTAGAAATATAACAATCTAATTAGGTCATTTCATAAATAGCATGTAGAATAGATGAAAATTTGATAATAAAAATACGTGACCAAGAAAAAGTGACGATCATCCAATAAAACTATATAAAACTATATAATTTACCATTCGTATAACATAGGGATAATATATTTATTTGTTCATTAACTTTGCCTAATTTTGATTTTAGTTCATATGTTTTCCATTTTTTGAAAATCGTCCATTATGTTTAGAGATTTTTGAAATCCATCCGTTATATTTACTTAGTTCGACAAAACAGTCCTATTACAAGTCACAGCAGATCACTTCTAGGTAATTCCAAAAAAAAATTGGAAATTACTTAATATTTCTTAAAACAGCCTCGAGTCGAAACTTATAAATCAAAAACTTGAATCATACTCATCTTATAGTCATAGTGATATCGAATTTTTCTTCTACTTTCTACACGCTTCAAAATGGTATCAGAGCCCTAGGTTTATTTATTTATGAAAAGATATATTTATTATAAACTTATATCACTTAACGAGAGGAGAGTTTCAAAGAAATATGGATCCGAACGAAAGTTCGACATCCGAGAGTGACAGGACTATCAGCCCTGTTCCAAGCTGGAGCAACAAGAACTTCTGGCCTGTCAACTACGACGAGAAAAGTAGTTCTATACAACAATATTATTGTGTGTTGTATAGACAATATGCAGAGAAAGAATACGAGAACGCCGATCGATTTTGGGATAACCTCAATCGAAGGTGTAAATTGGTGGAAGCCCGTGCTAACCACACCAAAGAGGAATCTCTGGAGAAACTACGCCAGATGCAGATAAGGTACTCGAAAGAGGTACAAAAAAATATCGTGGAAATCTAAAGTTTCACCGAGATCCATGGACGTATTTCCAAACAAGAGCAATGGAGGAGACGACCAAACCAAGGTCCAAGAGAGATCTGCAAGCCCTATCACTTCTCACACTGGACGGAATGACAGAGTGGAAGGAGATCGAGGCAGATAACTTTAAGATGAACTAAGATCTTAGAGAATTGCATAACACAATGAGATTCTTTGGAGAATATTGCCAAAGCATGTCCAAGACAATGTTCGAAATCAGCCTTAAGATGGACAAGGTGGAGAAATTGCAGAACAAGCAACTCGACCTCATCATAAAGTTGACAGAACAAGTAAAATCCCTGGTAACTAAGGTGACAGGAAGAAGATCAGGAGGAAGGTTACCACTAACCTTCGGAACAGAACCCCTTTTACACCAAAAGGGGAAAACGACGGAGGTCATAAGGCCAAAGTCGAAAAGCGAGAAGATGATTGTTATCCTTTGAGAAGAATCCACATCCCCGGATGGAAAGAGCAAATCTTGAAGATCTACAAGATCTATATGAGTCATTCCAAGGACTATCAATTATAGATCTAAAGATGAACGTTGGAGAGACATCAAGCTCTCAACAACAGTCCCAGGCTCATCAGACCCAACAGGATCGGAGCCAAGACGAAGGAACCTCTGGATCACACGGAGTCCATGGGGCAAGACAAGAAGATACATTCCAACAACCAGGAAACTTCAAAATGAGGGCCATAGGAATGTCAACAGGAGCAAGCCGAGTTCGAGGATCTAATATACACAACACCCCATATAGCCAGTCTCACCTTGAACCGATAAATCCATACGGGTTGATCTTAAACCTCGACACTCTAGACTTCAAGAATAGAGAAGCCTTGATCGATAAATGGACAAATGCAATGAAGATCGCAGGTGGTGTATTGGAGCTGGACACAGAAGAGTTCATAAGATTCCTTACTATGAGCCTAGAAGGATCAGTAAAATGCGTATGGGAGGAGCTCTCAGACAAATTCAAAAAGGAGACTATGGAAGGTGAAGATCTAGGCAATATTGTCGATCGTATGGCCAAGATCTTCAAGATCCATTTCATCGGAGTAGGGTACTTCGAAGGAATGGAAGAAGAAAAGAAGAATAAGTATAGGAATGCCCTATACAGCCTAGAACTACTTGACATTTGTCACGTAGATGAGTACATCAAACTCTTCACAGAGAATAGATGGAAGTCAAAGGTCAAAGAGGAAGAAGTATTCCACCTATTCTTTGCCAAGATCCTAAACCCATGGAGAGAAATGCTGATCCAAGAGTATAAACCATGCGAGCTGGATTCGATAGCAAGGAGAATGTCCTTCCTCAAAGCCAAGATTGCAGAGTGGTGTCATCAAGCGGCACTACACAAGAACCACAAGAGATTAAGGGGAATCAACAAGACAGTCCCCTTATGATGCGAAAGCAATGATCTTCCAACTATCATTGGAAGAAACCCAAAGAAGAAAAAAATGATGAAGAAGAATCATCCTTACAATCAAAGGAGCGGAGGATGGAGATCCAGAAGTTTAAGATCATTTTAGTCTAAACAGAAGGCCCGAAGCTATAAATCAAGGTAAAGAGCTGGACCATCTAGATTGAGTTCAAGAGGCCAAGCCTCATCCTCAGGGCCAAACCAGAGGAGCACAGGAATAACTCCCACAAGAAAGACGTTCCGAAGAGCAGCCACACGAGTCAATGAAAGATTCAAGGATTGCAACTGCTACACGTGTGGAGCTAGAGGGCATAACTCCCCAGACTGCCCAGAAAACCAGAAGAGAGGAGTACGACAGTTCGAGGCAACTCTAGAAATGGAAGAGGCTGTTTACTTCCAAGATATAGTACAAGTATATCAGTTTGAAGATATACCCTCAGACGAGAGCATCTACGAAGAAGAATTCTTCAGCCAAGATGAGTCATCTGAAGATGAGTCGGAGTGAAGAAGAAAGCTTCAGACAGGAGATGCAAGAAGATATGTCGGGATTCTTTTCCCAGACATCCATTTCTCATAAAGCCCTTATGAGAATCATGAAGGAGGATCCAAGGCTCAACCTATACGATGGATTCACCGTAGGAAGGATGGAAAAATTTTTCCAATCTTCAAAAAGAGAAAGCACAACATCATATACAAAGTGATCGAAGGGGAAATTGTCATCCCAATGGAGCTCACGAGAAATGTGATGGAAATGTAACTAGTTCCTGTTGACGAAATCAAAAGGGAACTCAGTAAACTCAAGGAAGGAATAGCCAAGACCATGTCTTGGATCCATATCGGAGCAATCCGGATCCTCATCAAAGCAACTTTCAAAGAAGGTATCGATACACCAATCGATATTGCAATCTTTGATTAGAGGATCAAGAATACAAGAGAGGCATGCCTGGGAGGAATCTCAGGAAACCTATACGCAGGCAAGGTGGCATCCTACATATATCCAAGGATTGCCTACAATCTGGCAGATAAAGATTTCAGTAGGACACTCACCCTTCATCAAGGTTTCAAGAACAAAGATCTGATGAAAGAAGGGAATATGCCTTACTCCATCACCTACAGTATCTCATATGCCCTGTCCAACACCCATCATTCGGATCTATTCCAAATGAAGGAGTATATCGAGATACCAGAAGTGTTCGAAAGGGTAGGCATGCGCAACCAGGCTAGAAATAATGGAGTTACCGCCAATCCACGACATGGATTTGCGAATCAAGGACAAGCCAGTTTGGAACAGACAAGATAGCCTCAAATTCTAGCAAAGAAGGATTTCTTTCCAAGAAGATAGGATGATTAGTGAAAAATGGGGAAAGAAGCCAATCGTGGAGGTAACCAGGAGCCGAAAAAGTTCACAACCAAAAATGAACTAAAATACCCAGAAGGATGGAGAGGAGTCGAAGTAATATTCGATATCACTAAAAAGGAAAACTTTATTACTTGTGATGTATTATCTTCAACAACCAACAACTAGGAGATATCAAGGACAACTCAAACTCAGAGATCTTGAGCTGATAATCGAAGGAGTGGCAGGAAGATTTCCAGAACAACTAGTTTTGGGATTGGAGTTTCTTGAGGATCACAAACATTGGGAATGACTACAAGATGGAATGGAGCTTACGGTCAAAGAAAAAAGATACAAGGTTTACTAGTAGAGGCTCGGACTTATAAGCTCTGATCTGCCCATGGCCACAAGTCCATTTTCAATATATATCACTGTTGGAATGATATATAAGGAGTATCGTGCAGAGTATTTTGCGGCATACATTGATTCAGGAGCAGGCATTTGCACAGCAAAGGAAGGGGTTTTCCCAGAAGGCTCAGGAGAAGAATAGCCAACAGTTCTCGAAAAAGATTTCTCGCAAAGCGTGCTAATCCTTAACAGAGGAATCAAGCAAGCAGAAATCATGATCGGAGGAGCAGATCGTACCCCATGGTACAAGGTGAAAACTCCACCGTTATATTTTCACGACACCGGAGCAGATATTCTGTTAGGGAACAATTTCCTACAGAGATTCAAGCTTTTTACCCAGGAAAACGCAACTAGGAGGCTTATTTTCACAACCCTTTGTGAACATGAGATCATCGCACCAAGACTGCGTAATGCATTTCAACGAAAAATACCAATCAGATTTCGCAGCAAGCGTGGTGATGAAGGAAAACTGAGTCATCCGAAGATGAATGACCAAAGGAGATATGGCGAAGCAGTCCTTCAGATGAGAACCGAGACTAGAGGAGGATGGAAGATGGAGAAACTAAAGGAGAACACAATCCACCGTCTCAAAGCAAGCTTGGGAGAAAACCTACAGAGAGACGTCACAATCGAAGAACAAACATCTTTGGAGGACGTCAAGAAGAAGATACAGAGGAATTTCAATGAGGATCCTTTAGCCTGGTGGAATAAGAACGAGCTCAAAGCTTCACTCAAAGTAAAAGAAGGAAAAGAGCATGAGTTCTTGAGATATAAGCCTATCCTAATGAACTAAGAGGATCGAAAGGATATTCATCTAATACTTAAGAAACATCTGGACCTTAAGTTAATATCATCATGAGTATCTCCATACAGCAGTCTAGGATTTCTAGTTCGAAATCATAGAGAAGTCAAGCGGGGAAAGCCGAGACTTGTGATCAACTACAAAGGGATTAACAACATCTTGAATTCGATGGATACTACATACCAAGTAGGGAACAATTGTTCAACGGTATCAAGAATGCCAAGGTATTCTCAAAGTTTGATTGCAAATTTGGATTCTACCAGATTATGATGGAAGAATGGAGCAAGATGTTCACAGCCTTCTCCACACCCAAGATCATTATATTTGGAATGTCATGCCTATGGGCTTGGTAAACGCACCCAGATATACCAAAGGAAGATTGATAATCTTTTCAAAGATTATTTCTCATTTATGTTTATCTATGTGGATGACATCCTCATAGCCTCAAAGAACATGAAGGAACATTTAGCACATCTGGAAATATTTTCAGAAGTATGCCACAAGGAAGGATTGGTGCTTTCTGAAAAGAAAGCAGTAATAGCAACAAGGCAGATCGAGTTTCTTGGAGTAGAGATCGACGAATTCGGAATTATTCTACAATCACATATTGTAGAAAGGTCCAAGGATTTCTCGAAGATTTCAAAGACAAGAAACAACTCCAAAGTTTCTTAGGAGTGGTCAACTTTGCTGGAATGTTCATCAACAATCTGGTGCAATACAGGAAGGTGTTCAATCATTTGTTGAAAAAGGATGCTAAATTCAAATGGGATGATTCACACTGAACAATGGTTAAACAACTAAAGGAGGTTTACAAAAAGCTCCCCAAATTAGCCATTCCTAATGACGAGGATGATCTGGTACTCTATACAGATGCCAATGATCATTGGTGGGCAGCGGTTCTTATAAAGTCCACAACAGAAGGAGAAATGCCATGCAGATACTGTAGCGAGCTATTTACGGAGAACGAAGTAAATAGATGACACATCAATGAAAAGGAGTTCTTTGCAGTTCGGAAGACGTTCAAAAAATGGCCGCTGTTTCTTCTCACGAAGAAATTCTTCCTTAAAATTGATAACACAAGCGTCAAAGCCTTTTTAAAAAATAAAATTGAATCTAAATCTGAAAAGGCTAGACTATTAAGATGGCAAGCAGAATGCCAATATTATGATTTTAATATTGTCATTATTAAATCTGTTGATAATGTTTTGGCAGATTTCCTGACGAGAGATGGAAGGAGCTGAGATAGACTCCATCCTAACTGTTTCAAGGCACCTGATGGACAATCTTGAGTTGCTCCAAAAGGAATTCGAGAATCTGGCACTCATTGCAAGGAGTGCCGGAAGAATACAAGATAATGATCAGACCAAAGTGTCTAATCGCATACGAGACTGCATTCGAAACGGCGCAAGTTTGTTCGAAGCAACACGAGAGCCACTCCTTCGGGCTATTGATAGCAATTGCAATCGAGAAAAGGAGAGTAGTCGAGAACGAGGCTCTAAACTCGGAGCAAGGGATTAAAGTACCCTTAGCACAAGTCCTAGTCTGGAACCTCCAAAAGATGAACTAGTCCAAGGAAAAATTGAAGAACTGGAGTCACATCTAGAGTCGACGAATCAACCCAGCACCTCTGGGGTCAATGAGGGAGAGATCAGCCTTAGGCATATGACGGGCACTGCTAAGGTTGGTATTAACTTAGCTGATTTCTCTTATTGGCAGGAATACCAAGCTAGCTGGGAGAAATTGAACACCAGACAAGGAATCCGACCGGAGAAATGTCGGGTGGATATATCGGGGGAATATCCCTGAGTTTGGATGAAAGAAGGCTCAAATCCAATGGATGTAAAGCAGTGGTATGACTTTGGGGCACTAGCTTCGGTCTATACTGTTGCACCAGGTTTCCCAGATTTTGTAAGACTTCCAGATTGGCTGGGAGAAAAGGTTTTCAAGGCATGGGAAAACAACTCGACTCTATCCAAAGGCGATGTATTGGAACTGTACTTCACCTGTGCAGCTCCAGAACCAGTTGGAAAAGGCAACCACGAGGCCTTTCATTTCATTAAGCTAAGAAGACCCGATGTGTCAGCATTAAATAAGATCAAGGAGTCTTCTGGAAAGGAACCAATATTGATTTTTACATTTTCTGAAGAACTGATCTCTACGCGAAGAGCGAGGAGTTTGTATGCCTGCATCAAAGCTATGGTGGAAGTGAAGTTCCCATTTAAGTTCAAGCATAAGTCTTTGAATGGGTCTTTTCTGTTGATTACTTTAACAGGGAAGAAGACAGGGTTTGCAGAGAAGGCTTTCCAAGAAAAATAAGAACTTCTTTGGAGAAATAAGATTCCGGTAAGTAAAAAAACTCATCGGAGATATTGCAACATGGCCCATTTCGGGCAATGGACAACAAGGTATGTTCGAGCTGTTCCATCCAAACTGAACCAGAGTTTAGAAAAGGAATAAGATTGGGCATAGGGATGATCAGACTGCTGATCCACCCTCAACAAAAGAGACACGTGGAAAGAAGAGGGTAAAACCTCATCGAAATAGCCAGGAGCCTGGAGAATCATCAGGCACCAAAGAGGACAAATGACACCACAAAAAAGCAAGAGCCAGGTGACCTTTTTGAAAGGGCAAGAGACATGTGACCGACAGGGAAGATGACCCACAATGGGGAATCCAATAAAGAAACTAGCCAGCTGCTGAAAAGTTGGCATCCAATGTAAAGTGACGCAAGTAGTGACGTTACAAAAAAGAATCCAATAAAGAAGAATGGACCAGCTAGCTGCTAAAGTTGGAATCCGAGGCAAATGACGTAAGCAGTGACGTCAAAAGAAGTTAGGAGGCTTTGAAATCCAGGTTTCAAATCCGAAAGTCTCTATAAATAGGTGAGTTGAGGAAGCAGAAGGCATCAACCATTCCCCTATGTTTTCTCTTTCTAAAAATAAACATTTTATTTCTTTCTCTTTGTATGAGTGTTTTGAGTGCAGCTACAATAGGTAGCTAAAGGAGTTATCTCCTCTTGTTCTGTGAGGATGAGTGTGTAATAAATTCTCCATTCAATAATAAATAATCTTGGGCTTCTGCCCGAATGTAGCCTTCCATTTTACAACTTTGATCTCAATACTTTCCGGCGAGAAATAGTAACAGCATCCTGTACACTCGGTGTAGGAAACGAACTAGGGTTGTGCTGAGGTCCGCTGAAGGAACGAGATTGAACCATCGTACTGCGGGACGCGTGGTTGGCTGTGAGGAGCAATCGTAAAACCTTCCGGGTACCCAGTGTACCGATGGTCAAAAAAGGTATTGTTACTGTTACAAACTGGTTAATTATGAGATTAAAGTATTATACGAAAGCATGTTGGGCCTGATATGGTCGTAATGGACTATGTCTATTTTGAAAAATAGAAAGTGATAAAAATTTGGCAAAAAATGATATGATACAAGTAATTTAAGGCTGAAATACCTGTTGTAGGACTAAAAAGTTGAATTCTGCAAAATTGGTGGACTGATTTCAAAATTTAGAAGATATTATTGTCAAAACCTGTTGGTCACCTGCTATAGCAGGTAAAAGGACCAAAAGGTTGAGATTGGTAAAGATAATGGACTGTTTTCAAAATTGAGGAAAATGATGGACTAATTTCAAAATAAGAGAAAGTTAACGGACGAAAAATCAATTTTCCCTATAACATATAGAAAAAAATCACATCTTTTTTAAAGAGATAACGATACATGATCAAGATGAAAGGACACCACCTCAACATGAAATTATAATTATAACTAGTCAAAAGCACCTCATTGCTGAGGTGCGAGCCCGGAAGTTACATTTTGTAAGTGGAAATGGTTGACGATGAGTGATATTTTTGCCTAAATTTTAGTGTCTTTTTATGTGTGTTTTCGTATATTTTTATCCGTATTTATGTGCTATTTGGTGGAGTTATGTGTTTTTATGGAATTGAGTGTGAATGAACTTAATCTTATGTAAAATAGGTGAAATCAGAGTGAAAATGGAGAAGAGAGACGAAAGAAGGAAGAAGAAAACAGGGTAGCAAGAACACGGCCAGCCGTTTCAAGTACACAAGCCGTGTCGTGCTACACGAGCCATGTACTGAAAACAGACCTGTAAGAGATTGCCGTGCGACGATATTAGAACGCACAACACGACTATCCCTTGGCCGTTGTAAGTTCGCGTTGACATAGAAACCCTGACACGACTCGAGGCGTGTTGCAGTACACGAGTCATGTAGGTACCTGATTAGTAAAAAAAATCAGATTTCTTCTAGAAGCTTCCCAAGGGGTATAAATATCCAATACTTCAATATTTGAAGAGATTTTTTCGTGGTTTTGGCCCTGCACACACACATCACACACCAATTCCTCCATTTCACACCAACATCTTCATCTATTCTCCATCTATTCCATCTACCTTCATCCCACTATCAAAACCTTCATCCAATTGAGGAAAAGAAGCAAGGAAGAGAGGATAATTGCAAGGGAAGGAATGAGATCACCATTGAAGCACTTCAAGTGAGTTTTCATCCATACTTTGTAGTGAAACCTTATTGTTTATCATATTTTGTAAGGATCTTAATGTCTATGTTGATTTCCTTTTGAATATGGTAGACTAATCTCTCTTGTGAGATTAGCAACATGAGAGTTGTTGGATAATTTTGGGATTTATGTATTAAAATTAATATGTTGATTGGGTTAATTGATTTTCTATCATTGTTGCTTTAGATCTTGATGTTTATGATGATTTGTGTGGTTTGTTGTTTTAAACATGTGATTAGATTGAGAAGTCAATTGCATATTTAGGAAAATTAATTGAATCATTTTATCAAACACTTCTTGTGCATTATAAATTGTAAAGAGATTGAGAAATCCTTTAAGATAAAGAACCATTTGATAGGACATCCGGTTGGTTTGATCGAGAGGTTGATTAATCGTGTGAAGGGACTCTCATTTCAAGCTTAGTACCTTGTTGGAATTGTTTGAGTGAGAACTAATTCATTGAGATAATTGAGATTCATATCCTATTCATCTCGAGAGGGAGTTTAGGCGAACTTAGTATTGACCCTTAGTCTTTAGCCCATGATTCATATGAATTTGATGCATGTATCCTAGAATTTCCACTTCTTGATTGTTGTTAATCTCACGTTTACTTAAATTGAAAAACCACCTTTCGTCCATCTATCTTGTTTGCTAATCATTGCATGCTTGCTTTGGTTATTATTATTACTTGTTTGAACAACCTTTTGATGATTCGTCTCTATAAAATTACAAGAAACGTGAGATCACTTAAGCACTAGTACCTACCTCCCTGTGGTTCAATAAATTATTTTAATTGGTCATCTCTACTATAAAATGTATAATCAAATGACGCCGTTGCTGGGAAGGCAACGGTTGCTAGTGGTTTAACGAATGCGTGTTTCGATTGGTATTACTAGAGATATTTTTATTATTTTTCATTATTTGTTTTGAAAATTTTGATCTTACTTTTTCATTTTGATAGGTACGTAGAAACTACCTTGAGAGAAGAGGAAGGGGGATCAAAACCAAAAATAGAAAGTTTGAAGAAGAATTGTAGTAAGCCTTGAGGAGAGCATTTAAATGGATGGTTGGAAGCAATTCACAAATATCTGTGGGAATCAAATTGCATGGGTTCCTCCTCCACAATCAAGTGGCTACATGAATGAGAGCAACTATGGATATAATTTCCAAATGGATCAAGATAGCTCTCAATACTACAATCAAGGAAGAAATGGAGAATGACAACAAGCTTATAATGCAAATATATTCCATCTGTATCAAACATACACTTATTCTCCACCAAATCCCAACACCAACACTTCTCATATGTTCCAAAACTACGCTTTATTTGAATTATATAGAAGATGTGCTCAAGGAAGTGATGAAGACCAAAATCCTCAATCAAGTTTTCTTCAAAATGAATCCTTCGAGATAATTACACCCGCTACCTTGGAATTGACAAGACAAATAAGGATGATGAATGAAGGTGCTTATGGTCAAGTCTTGCCTAGTTCAAGTTTTGGGGGTGGTCAAAATGTGCAAGGTGTGTCGATTCCTAGCCTTATGGAGCAAGAAGAGTGGAGGATGTCTACCCATCAACTAGGAAATTCTTCTTCCATGGGAGTAGATGATTTTTAGGAAAATTTTCAAAATAACTATGAGGGAAGTTTTCATCTAAATTATTCACCAATTCAAGGATGGAATTGTGACAACCAAGAGGGAGGAGACTTTCAACAAGTTGAGGAAGAAAAATCATCTTTAGAAGTCTTGATTGAAATGATGATAGCAAACCTAGAGGAAGACAAGAAAAGAGATGAAGCAAGAAATGAGGGAAATGAGAAGAGGTTAGAAGCCTTGGAGCATCAAGTAAGCCAAATTGTAAGTGTTTTGATCAATTTTCAACAAGTTGAAGAACTTGAAGAGGAGAGCAAAGTTGAAGAAGAGTTGCAAAAAGAAGAGAATTTGGGAGATGAAGAATCAAAGGAGGTATTTGAAGAGCCTATTGAGGCGAATGATGTTGATAAAGAGGAACAAAGTCAAAAACCAAGTGATGATGACTTGAAGAGTGAAATGAGCATTTCGAAACCTTTAAAATCTTTAAGTTGCTTTGAATTTCATAATATTGTTTACATTGACTTTGTCTTACCCATCTTCTTATATTCTTAGAAACAAAAGAGAACTCGAGGAGATGTTGGGGATCTATTTGGTAAAGAGAAATAAGTAGTGTTCAAGAATGGAGAGGGCAATGGAGTGTAAGCTCAAGGGAGTCGAATTTTTAAAGTCATGCTCGAAGGATGCAACGGAGGTCGTTACTTTCCATAAGTGCCTATTAGAGGAAGAAGCACAACGGTTAAAATTCGATGGCAAGGACGAAAGATATCCATGGCTATTCCGACTAGTTCTCCATATTCCGTCCGGCTTGAAGACGTTAAACTTAGCGCTAGATGGGAGGCAACCCATCATTATCTTTATTGCTTTATTTATTACTTTCAATAAGGATGCTTGTTTTGTTTTGCATTTTGGCATGTAGGTTGATTGTGCTAGTGAGGAAGATGCGTATTGGAGATACGACAAGTGCTTGGTTTGAAGTGTCTAAGTTCGTCATACTATTTTTTGAAAACTTATTTCGAAACTCTTGTTTCAATTTAAGTTTGGGGGGATATGGCATGGTGTGACATGTATTTTATTGGAAGCATGAATTTTTTGTGTTTTTGAGCTAATTTGAAAATTTTCTCATGAGTTCGGTGTGATTTTGGTCCGCTTGGTTGTGTGAAAGTAGATGATAATTCATGTTTTGATACATAATGTTGAGCTAATGTTGTTTTTAAGTTGTGAGCATGAATAGGGAGTATTGAAAGCATGAAAAATAGGGTTTAAAGTAAAAAATTAGAGAAAACAGGGCAAACAGTACACGAGCCGTGTGTCGTACACGGCCCTGTAACAAGTGGCCGTGTACTGACATTAGACGAAGCAACACGGATAGGCACATGCCATTTTGCGCAACACGGATCGTGTCCTGTCATGAAGCACGGGTCGTGTCGTCAACACGGGCCTGTAACAGATGGTCGTGCGATGACATCAGAACGTTTGACATGGTCATCCTCTGACCATTTTACGCAACACGACTCGTGTTGAGTGCAGATACACGGGACGTGTGAGCAACACGAGCCGTGTCGCGTTCTGTGGCAGATTAAAAGACGGGCTGACCTCTTCAAAATGGCTCATTCCCCTTCGTCATCTTCAACCCTCTCACTCGAAAATCTCTCTTCCAAACTCCACGAACTATCATCCAACACCACCTCTTCCCCGGAGAATTGAAGGGAGTACTTTTAGTACTCAACACTTCTTTAGGTTATTTCTAGTTAATTTGGATTGTGATGGATTTGATACTTCATTTGTTATGTTTGTGGGATGTTTACTTTCGTAATTTAGGATTTCCTTTTCAATCAAAGGATGAGATATTTGTGAGCTTAATTGATTATGGATTATCTGAATGTTTACTTCATTTTCTTATGATGGATGGTTTTATATTTCTTGCATGTTATGTGTTTTTGATTGTTTCTTGTTTGATGAGTCTTTTCTTTTATATTTTGTGTGTATTTGTATTCTTGTTAGAGACTGTTTTGGTGGTTTGTTTTTGGGATGTTGTGAGTCATTTATGAATGTGAGTGATGATATATTGCGGTGATAAGTGATAACAAATTATGATTAAGAATCTCTACACTTTCAAATTGTGACATGTTTTATTTAACTTACTCAATTTTGAGATGAATGTGGTGTAATAAGTCCTTAAGGTCCAATATATAAGCTTGTGAGAATTTGAACCTCAACCGTGCATACGTGGTATTTTTCTTCATGAGTGGATTGGTTGTGTTTGATAAGTTAGAACTTGCTCAAGGACTATAGGAACGAGCCCAATTAGTGGAGATTAGTGACATGATCTAAGGCCATCTTTGTCATTTATAGTCATTACCATATATTTTCCTACCATGAACATCATCCCTAGTCAACCACTTTGAGCCTGTAAGCCTATTTCTTGTGAATTTAGCACATTACAGGCCATGATTATCCACTTAAGCCTTACATATATATCTTTTGTGTGGGTGATTGAGGAGATGGTAGCTAGAAAGGTTTGATAAGAAAGAAAAGAAGAAAGGAAATGATAAACAAGTAAGAAAAAGGATAAAAAAGCACAAACAAGAATGGACATGCAACCTCAAAACAAGAAAAATGAGCAAAGCAACAACTAGATGCTCAAGAAAATAAAAATTCAAAGAAGGAAGCATGCATTGAAAAAAGTTCAATCCAAGGAAAGTTGATGATTAGTGCTTGTGAACATTAATGACAAGAAATGAAGAAAGAAAAGTGGAGAAGTATGGAAGAAAGTAGCTACCTCTTCGATTATTTACACTTGTTTAGTCACTATTATCCATATCTTTCCTACCCTACCAAAGAGCTTATCATTACATCCTAATGAAAGACCTTTTTAATCATTAATTGAAACTTTGGTGGTTTGTGAATGTAGTCAACGAGCAAGCTTATAGCGAGTCGAGCCAATCGATTGATGATTGTTGTTACCTTACTTGAAAGAGTATTGAGTGAAATTGATAACCTATATGAGGCTTGAACCGAAAGGGACTATATTACACTTTATTCACTTTTGATTAAACTTGTTAATTTCTCATGTCTTGAATTTAATGTTGTATTATGACTTAGCATAATTTGTGGTTCTTATTATTATTGTTGTGTTATTACTTGTGTTAATTTATTCTTTTCCTAGGTGAAAATCACTCCTCTTGGTTTATCATTTTCGTTGTTCGGGGACGAACAATACTTTAAGTTTGGGGGTGTGATGAGTGATATTTTCGCCTAGATTTTAGTGTCTTTTTATGTGTGTTTTCGTATATTTTTATCCGTATTTATGTGCTATTTGGTGGAGTTATATGTTTTTATGGAATTGAGTGTGAATGAACTTAATCGTATGTAAAACAGGTAAAATCGGAGCGAAAATGGAGAAGGGAGACGAAAGAAGGAAGAAGAAAATAGGGCAGCAAGAACACAGCCAGCCATTTCAAGTACACGAGCCATGTAGTGCTACACAAGCCGTGTACTGAAAACGGGCCTGTAAGATATGGTCATGCGACATCAGAACGCACAACATGACCATCCCTTGGCTGTGTTGCGGCACACGACTCGTGTGCCGTCGTAAGTTCACGTTGACCCAGAAATCCTGACACGAATCGAGGCGTGTTGCAGCACACGAGTCGTGTAGGTACCTGATCAGTAAAAAAAATCAGATTTCTTCTGGAAGCTTCCCAAGGGGTATAAATACCCAATACTTCAATATTTGAAGAGATTTTTTTCGTTGTTTTAGCCTTGCACACACATCACACACCAATTCCTCCATTTCACACCATCATCTTCATCCATTCTCCATCTATTCCATCTACCTTCATCCTACCTTCAAAACCTTCATTTAATTGAGGAAAAGAAGCAAGGAAGAGAGGATAATTGCAAGGGAAGGAATGAGATCACCATTGAAGCACTTCAAGGGAGTTTTCATCCATAATTTGTAGTGAAACCTTATTGTTTATCATATTTTGTAAGAATCTTAATGTATATGTTGATTTCTTTTTGAATATGGTAGGTTAATCTCCCTTGTGAGATTAGCAACATGAGAGTTGTTGGATAATTTTGGGATTTATGTATTAAAATTCATATGTGGATTGGGTTAATTGATTTTCTATCATTGATGCTTTAGATCTTGATGTTTATGATGATTTGTGTGGTTTGTTGTTTTAAACATGTAATTAGATTGAGAAGTCAATTGCATGTTTAGGATAATTAATTGAATCATTTTATCAAACACTTCATGAGCATTATAAATTGTAAAGAGATTGAGAAATCCTTTAGGATTTAGAACCCTTTGATAGGACATCTGGTTGGTTTGATCGAGAGATTGATTAATCGTGTGAAGAGACTCTCATTTCAAGCTTAGTACCTTGTTAGAATTGTTTGAGTGAGAACCAATTCATTGAGCTAATTGAGATTCATATCCTATTCATTTCGAGAGGGAGCTTAGGTGAACTTAGTATTGACCCTTAGTTTTAAGCCCATGATTCATATGAATTTGATGCATGTATCCTAGAATTTTCACTTCTTGATTGTTGTTAATCTCACTTTTACTTAAATTGAAAAACCACCTTTCGTCCATCTATCTTATTTGCTAATCATTGCTTTCTTGCTTTGGTTATTATTATCACTTGTTTGAACAACCCTTTGATGATTCGTCTCTAAAAATTACAAGAAACGTTAGATCGCTTAATCACTAATACCTACCTCCCTGTGGTTCGATAAATTATTTTAATTGGTCATCTCTACTACAAAATGACTAATTAGTTGACGAATTTTATACTTAAATAACATTAGCAATAGCATAAAGTAAGGATTTCATAATATGAGCACAAGTTACGTTTTGTAAGTAAAATTGGTTGACAAATTTTATACGTAGATAACATTAGCAATAGCGAAAAGTAAGGATTTCATAATATGGGCACAATGACTATTCATCAAATATAAAAATAAACATTCAAAACAACTCCTTTCCTACGCTAAAACTCGTGTGTAGCTGCATAAGTGGTACCCAAAACATTGGTGAATATCCTTGGTTTATTCAATATAACAATGGGCTTTCAATCTTTTTTCATGCACTTTAATTTGTCATGTGTTGTGTCTGTGGCATGCATAAGAATGCAAATGGCCAAGCTTGTGTGCTGTGTGTCCAATACTATTAAGTAGCACCGATGGCCCTGCTATTGCACCAACCATCAAAGCCCTCCATTTTGCTGTCCTAAAGAGTTCAAAATAATAAAAGCTAAAAGTTGGCTTCAAACTCAAATAACAATTAAAACTAAAAGTCAAATGAGAAGTTAATTAAGGAAAAAAAAATTATTCCTCCTGTAACCACCCAAAGTAGAAATAATTTCATAATTTCTTTCACAAACGTAAATGTTCATGCAGAAGTACCACGAAAAGTCTCTTTCAAGGCCATGATCACATCTGTGCTAGGTCAATTCATCTCTGCTTCTTAATGATGTTAAAGAAAGAATTCCATGAGCATAAAGCGCACAATATATATACTGAGAAAACACTTTTACAAATAATAATATGTAAAAAGGAAGCCCTTTTCAATGATCATACAACACAGTTAATATAGAGAAAATGCTTTTAGGAATAATCTTTAGTTTTTCCAGCCTCATTTTTGGCAAACTTTTTAGATCTGAGGAAATTATAAACGATTTATATATCCTTGAGATTAAATGTTAAGATGCCACTTTACTATTAAGTTAAAAAATCATGCCTTTGAAAAATCAAAATGAGTAAACAGACAACTGTAGAAGTTCTAATCAGAATGAAGAATATATATAATTTTAGATAACAAAAAGAATACTCCAAGAAGCACTACCTGAAAAGCTGGTTTTTTCCAGGTGACACACAACAAACTGTAAAATAAATTAATTTAGCAAATCAACACCTCTTACGCTGGAGAACCAGGTAAGGCCACAAGTATGCATTAATTTATGAGTGCCAATAAAATAATTAAGCAACAAGTTAAACAGTGAACTCAATCATGATTATATCTATCATCTTAAATCAAATTCACTTACCTATTCCCTTTCATTTTTACTTGAAATTGCACACAATAACGGAATACTAAAGAGTCGGCTAACAATAATTTAGATATGGAGGTAATTACTTGCAAACAAGAAGTAGCCAGTGTGGACCTACTCTTCTAATGTTTACGTCTACAATGCCCACAACACTCCATGTATGTATCTCCACGTATCAGATTCCATTGGCTCATGTGTATCAATATCCCAGGTTTGATTTGAATATTTTTTTCTTCAAGCCTTATGTGTTTTTTTTTTCAAAATACTGAACATTGCTTAAATTCTTTGATGCGAATACGTTATCTCACACAAAGAAATGACATACATAGGAACTTAAGGAGAATTCATTTGAATGCGTTGATGATAATTATTCATTTATGTAGAAAACAAATCCAAAAAAATTACAATATTTAAACATTACCAAATGCTGATATATTAGTCAAATTTTGATATAATATATAGTACGAACATAAAACATGCAAATAAATTTATAAGTTTTGAGCAGGGTGTGATTCCGAAATAGTTTACAGTTATAAGATAATACATAAGAAGCTTCATAAACTAAACATGCAATCGGATTATAAAACTTACATTTGCTTGCATCCCAGCCATTCCATCGGTTAAAACAGCACTCTGATCCATTCAATTAAAAATGAATTTAGATATGGAAAGCATCATCAAGGAGCATAATAAATAAGATATGATGATGCCTATAAGAAATATGTTGAAAGAAAAAAACAAACTCTGTGAAGAATTTCCTGTATGTTTCATACCGGCTGGAAACCATCCACTATGTCATTCAAGTCTCTTTATAGTCAAATGTAGAAATACCATAAAAAATAAAATGTCAGAACTCGAGTTACTTTATTCATGTTATCCAAATATAATCCAATTTAGGATCTTAATAAATTAAACACATGCAATTTGGCAGAAGATTATCTTACCAAATCTTTTATCTGAAAAAGCAACATTGGCTAGGAAACTAAGAAATCACAAAATTTAATGGAAGTATTTCAATAGTACAAGAAAAGGGAGGACCGGTCTCTTTATCTACACCTCTCTTTTTGACTAATGATAAAAGGTTAAATTCAAAGAACTAAATGCTATTTCTACCTTCATATGGGTAAGAAATAAAAGGAAAATAAAAAGGCTCATCAAAGTTACCGCACTACCAAGGGAACTATATACATCACTAAACTCAAGTCCAGTATAATACTTCCGACTATGGCAATCCAGTCTGGAACAAACTCTAATTTGAGTGCATGATCATTGGTGATTACTGTATTCCCTGAAGATTAGCGATCATCAGTATATGCCACAAACCAAACAAAGATATTGGACAAGCTAGTACCAAATCTACAAACTAGTGAAAGCTTTAAATTTAATAGCTATTTCAGAAGAAGCTGTAAGTTTTAGACCTCATGACCTCTTTGAATAAAACCTCAAATGTAAATTACAGAAAATATCAATATAGGGGTCAGTAAATGTAATTAACTGATTGGAAAGAGCAATATTTGTTCCTAGAGCAGAGTTTGTAAGAAAGGACATGTATAGTATGTTAATATGTTACATAAGTACACTCAAACCACAATGATTTAACTAAAGTAAAAAAAAAAAATTAGAAAATGAGCTAGTGAGATATGATATAGCCTCATACAATGATTTCACGTGACACTAGTAAGATACCTATCAAGGTAGAGTTCCATGAAACTACAGAAAAACAATTCAAAAATACAAAATACCTAACACAACTTCGATTCCTTCGGGAACAAAAAGAACTGAAACCGTTGCAATAACTATGTCTTTCACGGTAAACACATTTTCTGATGAACCAACATTTCCATATTTGACCTTCTGAGGACCCTGAAATTATTAGGCTACAAAGGTGAAATTATATAAAACTTGGGACCTATTCATATAAAGTAGATTCCTCCCAAGAAGATGGTCAACATTGATTACAGGACCATTAAATCTAGAATGTGATGAAGAGTTTTTCTGTCAGCATTTAAACTTTTTGAAAATGATGGAACTTGAGACATCAATATGGTGCCAAACCCTGTTAAAATGTCCTCTACTGCCTTCATGAGTTAGTTAGATTACCAAGAATTTTTTTGGCAAGATTATTTGCATGGTCAGCAACTGCCTGCCGGTTGTAACCAGAAGCTGCAACCTGTAATTAGTGGTAGAAGACGAAATAAAAAGTTGGATAACATTCTCGAGGAATAAAAGAACGTGAAATAAATCTTTAAAGGCATGTGATTAACAGCTATTAAGATCTAAAATCCACCGAAGAATATAGCATAAATATCTATGATCAATATATTAAATCCATGATTTAGGGATGGGATTAATGATTTGAAATTTTGTATGGACAACCAGGTTCAAACAAAAGTATGGCATTCGTCTTAAACTATTATGAAAGAAAATCTAGAACTTTTATCTGTTTAGTCTAATACATAGACATAACAGTAGGACATAAAAATAGCATAACAAGCTCCACACAACACATGGGATGGAAATTAATTAAATTTATAGGTTTCAAGACCTGATCAAAGCAAATAGGATTTATACCTGCAAACTCAAAGATTTCAGGTGATATTCATATTGAAGATGCATCCTACCACTTACTGCAAGTAGAGCTTTATAAGGAACATCACCTATTTACACATGTCCCACCCACAACACCACCCCCGATGATAGTTGTTTTAAGACCCTAAAAGTGCAAAGGGAGTTACTTCAGGTTACAACATAAATTGAGACAACAAAATATGCAGCAGAAACATAAATTTCATGTTCAAATATCATGAACATATTTAATGATTGCCAAATCATTCTCATCATATGCCGAAATAACCAAGTTTTATTCATCAGATTCAAAACTAACAAAACATTCAAGCATTGAAGAGGGACAAGTTGTAACAATCACATTAAGAAAAGCTTAATAACTATATTCTCCAACTATATTCTCATGTCTAATAACTAATTTAACCTTAAAATTGGTAAGAAAATGCTCACTTCAAGGAGTTCTTGACATGGCTCACAGAGTAGAATCAGCTCTGCACCGTGAGTTTTTAGTTATTCAATGGTGGAAACTTTGTAGCATTTTTATAATCTAAAAACATATTCTCCAACTATATACTCATGTCTAATAACTAATTTGACCATAAAAATGGTAAGAAAATGTTTACCTCAATGAGTTCTTGAATTAGCTAATCGGGTAGAATCAGCTCTACACGTGAGGTTTTATTGACTCTATAGCGCAGGCATCCTAGCACTTTTATACTCTAAAAACATATTCCCCAACTATACTTTCATGTCTAATAAATAATTTGACCATAAAATTGCCAATAAAATGCTCACTTCAAGGAGTTCTTGATCTGGCTAACGGAGTAGAATGAGCTCTGCACTTTGAGTTTTTTGTGATCTAAGGTGCAAGCTTCCTAGAACTTTTATACTATAAAAACTATTTATCTAATTGTATTCTCATGTCTAAAAACTAATTTGACCAAAAAAATGACAAGAAAATTCTCACTACAAGGAGTTTTTGACTTGGCTCACAGAGTAGAATCAGCTCCGCACTGTGAGTGTTTAGTGACTCTATGGTGCAAGCTTCTTAGCATTTTTATACTCAGAAAACATGTTCTCCGACTATATTCTCATGTCTAATCACTAATTTGACCATAAAAATGGCAAGAAAATGCTCCCTTAAAGGTGGTCTTGACTTGGCTCATGGAGTAGAATTAGCTCTGCACTATCAGTTTTCAGTGACTCAATGGTACAAGCTTCCTTGCATTTTTATACTCTGAAAACATATTCTCCAACTATATTCACATGTCTAATAACTAATTTGTCAATAAAAATGGCTAGAAAATACTCACTTCAAGGAGTTCTTGACCTGGCTCAGAAAAGCTGAGTCAGCTATGTACTGTGAGTTTTTAGTGACTCGATGGCGCTACCTTCCTAACATTTTTATACTCTGAAAACATGTTCTCAAACTATTCTCATGTCTAATAAATAATTTGACCATAAAATTAGCAAGAAAATGCTCACTTCAAGGAATTCTTGACCTGTTCACGGCTCCGCACTGTGAGTTTTTAATGACTCTTTGCTGCAAGCTTCCTTGCATTTTTATACTCAGAAAACATGTTCTTCAACTGTATTCTCATGCCTAATAACTAATTTAACCTTAAAATAGGTAAGAACTTCAAGGAGTTCTTGACATGGCTCATAGAGTAGAATAAGCTCTGCACTGTGAGTTTTTAGTTATTCAATGGTGGAAACTTTGTAGCATTTTTATAATCTAAAAACATGTTCTCCAACTATATACTCATGTCTGATAACTAATTTGACCATAAATATGGTAAGAAAATGTTTACTTCAATGAGTTCTTGAATTGGCTCATCGGGTAGAATCAGCTCTACACGTGAGGTTTTAGTTACTCTATAGCGCAGGCATCCTAGCACTTTTATACTCTAAAAATATATTCCCCAACTATACTTTCATGTCTAATAAATAATTTGACCATAAAATTGCCAATAAAATGCTCACTTCAAGGAGTTCTTGATCTGGCTAACGGAGTAGAATGAGCTCTGCACTTTGAGTTTTTTGTGATCTAAGGTGAAAGCTTCGTAGAACTTTTATACCATGAAAACTTGTTATCCAACTGTATTCTCATGTCTAAAAACTAATTTGACCATAAAAATGGCAAGAAAATTCTCACTACAAGGAGTTCTTGACTTGTCTCACAGAGTATAATCAGCTCCGCACTGTGAGTGTTTAGTGACTCTATGGCGCAAGCTTCTTAGCATTTTTATACTCAGAAAACATGTTCTCCGACTATATTCTCATGTCTAATTACTAATTTGACCATAAAAATGGCAAGAAAATGCTCCCTTAAAGGTGGTCTTGACTTGGCTCACGGAGTAGAATTAGCTTTGCACTATGAGTTTTCAGTGACTCTATGGTACAAGCTTCCTTGCATTTTTATACTCTGAAAACATATTCTCCAACTATATTCACATGTCTAATAACTAATTTGTCAATAAAAATGGCTAGAAAATACTCACTTCAAGGAGTTCTTGACCTGGCTCACAAAGCTGAGTCAGCTATGTACTGTGAGTTTTTAGTGACTCGATGGCGCTACCTTCCTAACATTTTTATACTCTGAAAACATGTTCTCAAACTATTCTCATGTCTAATAAATAATTTGACCATAAAATTAGCAAGAAAAGCTCACTTCAATGAATTCTTGACCTGTTCACGGAGTAGAATAAGCTCCGCACTGTGAGTTTTTAGTGACTCTTTGCTGCAAGCTTCCTTGCATTTTTATACTCAGAAAACATGTTCTGCAACTGTATTCTCATGCCTAATAACTAATTTAACCTTAAAATTGGTAAGAAAATGCTCACTTCAAGGAGTTCTTGACATGGCTCATAGAGTAGAATAAGCTCTACACTTCGAGTTTTTAGTTATTCTATGGCGGAAACTTTGTAGCATTTTTATAATCTGAAAAACATGTTCACCAACTATATACTCATGTTTAATAACTAATTAGACCATAAAAACGGTAAGAAAATGTTCACTTCAAGGAATTCTTTGAATTGGCTCATGGGGAAGAATCAGCTCTACACTGTGAGGTTTTAGTGACTCTATAGCGCAAGCATCCTAGCACTTTTATTCTCTAAAAACATATTCTCCAACTATACTTTCATGTCTAATAAATAATTTGACCATAAAATTGCCAATAAAATGCTCACTTCAAGGAGTTCTTGATCTGGCTAATGGAGTAGAATGAGCTCTGCACTTTGAGTTTTTTGTGATTTAAGGTGAAAGCTTCCTAGAACTTTTATACCATGAAAACTTGTTATCCAACTGTATTCTCATGTCTAAAAACTAATTTGACCATAAAAATGGCAAGAAAATTCTCACTACAAGGAATTCTTGACTTGTCTCAAAGAGTAGAATCAGCTCCGCACTGTGAGTGTTTAGTGACACTATGGCGCAAGCTTCTTTGCATTTTTATACTCAGAAAACATGTTCTCCTACTATATTCTCATGTCTAATTACTAATTTGACCATAAAAATGGCAAGAAAATTCTCCCTTCAAGGTGATCTTGACTTGGCTCACTGAGTAGAATCAACTCTGCACTATGAGTTTTCAGTGACTCTATGGTACAAGCTTCCTAGCATTTTTATACTCTGAAAACATATTCTCCAACTATATTCTCTTGTCTAATAACTAATTTGACCATAAAAATGGTAAGAAAATACTCACTTCAAGGAGTTCTTGACCTGGCTCACAAAGCAGAGTCAGCTATGTACTGTGAGTTTTTAGTAACTCGATGGCGCAACATTCCTAGCATTTTTATACTCTAAAAACATGTTCTAAAACTATATTATCATGTCTAATAACTAATTTGACCAAAAAATTAGCAAGAAAATGCTCACTTCAAGGAATTCTTGATCTGGCTCATGGAGTAGAATCAGCTCCGCACTGGGAGTTTTTAATGATCTAAGGTGCAAGCTTCCTAGAACTTTTATACTATGAAAACTATTTATCTAATTGTATTCTCATGTCTAAAAACTAATTTGACCATAAAAATGGCAAGAAAATTCTCGCTACAAGGAGTTCTTGACTTGGCTCACTGAGTAGAATCAGCTCCGCACTGTGAGTGTTTAGTGACTCTATGGTACAAGCTTCCTAGCATTTTTATACTCTGAAAACATGCTTTCCAACTATATTCTCATGTCTAATCACTAATTTGACCATAAAAATGGCAAGAAAATGCTCCCTTAAAGGTGGTCTTGACTTGGCTCATGGAGTAGAATTAGCTCTGCACTATCAGTTTTCAGTGACTCAATGGTACAAGCTTCCTTGCATTTTTATACTCTGAAAACATATTCTCCAACTATATTCACATGTCTAATAACTAATTTGTCAATAAAAATGGCTAGAAAATACTCACTTCAAGGAGTTCTTGACCTGGCTCAGAAAAGCTGAGTCAGCTATGTACTGTGAGTTTTTAGTGACTCGATGGCGCTACCTTCCTAACATTTTTATACTCTGAAAACATGTTCTCAAACTATTCTCATGTCTAATAACTAATTTGACTATAAAATTAGCAAGAAAATGCTCACTTCAAGGAATTCTTGACCTGTTCACGGAGTAGAATAAGCTCCGCACTGTGAGTTTTTAGTGACTCTTTGCTGCAAGCTTCCTTGCATTTTTATACTCAGAAAACATGTTCTGCAACTGTATTCTCATGCTTAATAACTAATTTAACCTTAAAATTGGAAAGAAAATGCTCACTTCACGGAGTTCTTGACATGGCTCATAGAGTAGAATAAGCTCTACACTATGAGTTTTTAGTTATTCTATGGCGGAAACTTTGTAGCATTTTTATAATATGAAAACATGTTCACCAACTATATACTCATGTTTAATAACTAATTAGACCATAAAAACGGTAAGAAAATGTTCACTTCAAGGAATTCTTGAATTGGCTCATGGGGTAGAATCAGCTCTACACTGTGAGGTTTTAGTGACTCTATAGCGCAAGCATCCTAGCACTTTTATTCTCTAAAAACATATTCTCCAACTATACTTTCATGTCTAATAAATAATTTGACCATAAAATTGCCAATAGAATGCTCACTTCAAGGAGTTCTTGATCTGGCTTATGGAGTAGAATGAGCTCTGCACTTTGAGTTTTTTGTGATCTAAGGTGAAAGCTTCCTAGAACTTTTATACCATGAAAACTTGTTATCCAACTGTATTCTCATGTCTAAAAACTAATTTGACCATAAAAATGGCAAGAAAATTCTCACTACAAGGAGTTCTTGACTTGTCTCACAGAGTAGAATCAGCTCCGCACTGTGAGTGTTTAGTGACACTATGGCGCAAGCTTCTTAGCATTTTTATACTCAGAAAACATGTTCTCCGACTATATTCTCATGTCTAATTACTAATTTGACCATAAAAATGGCAAGAAAATGCTCCCTTCAAGGTGGTCTTGACTTGGCTCACGGAGTAGAATCAACTCTGCACTATGAGTTTTCAGTGACTCTATGGTACAAGCTTCCTAGCATTTTTATACTCTGAAAACATATTCTCCAACTATATTCTCTTGTCTAATAACTAATTTGACCATAAAAATGGTAAGAAAATACTCACTTCAAGGAGTTCTTGACCTGGCTCACAAAGCAGAGTCAGCTATGTACTGTGAGTTTTTAGTAACTCGATGGCGCAACATTCCTAGCATTTTTATACTCTAAAAACATGTTCTCAAACTATATTATCATGTCTAATAACTAATTTGACCAAAAAATTAGCAAGAAAATGCTCACTTCAAGGAATTCTTGATCTGGCTCATGGAGTAGAATCAGCTCCGCACTGGGAGTTTTTAATGATCTAAGGTGCAAGCTTCCTAGAACTTTTATACTATGAAAACTATTTATCTAATTGTATTCTCATGTCTAAAAACTAATTTGACCATAAAAATGGCAAGAAAATTCTCGCTACAAGGAGTTCATGACTTGGCTCACTGAGTAGAATCAGCTCCGCACTGTGAGTGTTTAGTGACTCTATGGTACAAGCTTCCTAGCATTTTTATACTCTGAAAACATGCTTTCCAACTATATTCTCATGTCTAATCACTAATTTGACCATAAAAATGGCAAGAAAATGCTCCCTTAAAGGTGGTCTTGACTTGGCTCATGGAGTAGAATTAGCTCTGCACTATCAGTTTTCAGTGACTCAATGGTACAAGCTTCCTTGCATTTTTATACTCTGAAAACATATTCTCCAACTATATTCACATGTCTAATAACTAATTTGTCAATAAAAATGGCTAGAAAATACTCACTTCAAGGAGTTCTTGACCTGGCTCAGAAAAGTTGAGTCAGCTATGTACTGTGAGTTTTTAGTGACTCGATGGCGCTACCTTCCTAACATTTTTATACTCTGAAAACATGTTCTCAAACCATTCTCATGTCTAATAACTAATTTGACTATAAAATTAGCAAGAAAATGCTCACTTCAAGGAATTCTTGACCTGTTCACGGAGTAGAATAAGCTCCGCACTGTGAGTTTTTAGTGACTCTTTGCTGCAAGCTTCCTTGCATTTTTATACTCAGAAAACATGTTCTGCAACTGTATTCTCATGCTTAATAACTAATTTAACCTTAAAATTGGAAAGAAAATGCTCACTTCACGGAGTTCTTGACATGGCTCATAGAGTAGAATAAGCTCTACACTATGAGTTTTTAGTTATTCTATGGCGGAAACTTTGTAGCATTTTTATAATATGAAAACATGTTCACCAACTATATACTCATGTTTAATAACTAATTAGACCATAAAAACGGTAAGAAAATGTTCACTTCAAGGAATTCTTGAATTGGCTCATGGGGTAGAATCAGCTCTACACTGTGAGGTTTTAGTGACTCTATAGCGCAAGCATCCTAGCACTTTTATTCTCTAAAAACATATTCTCCAACTATACTTTCATGTCTAATAAATAATTTGACCATAAAATTGCCAATAGAATGCTCACTTCAAGGAGTTCTTGATCTGGCTTATGGAGTAGAATGAGCTCTGCACTTTGAGTTTTTTGTGATCTTAGGTGAAAGCTTCCTAGAACTTTTATACCATGAAAACTTGTTATCCAACTGTATTCTCATGTCTAAAAACTAATTTGACCATAAAAATGGCAAGAAAATTCTCACTACAAGGAGTTCTTGACTTGTCTCACAGAGTAAAATCAGCTCCGCACTGTGAGTGTTTAGTGACACTATGGCGCAAGCTTCTTAGCATTTTTATACTCAGAAAACATGTTCTCCGACTATATTCTCATGTCTAATTACTAATTTGACCATAAAAATGGCAAGAAAATGCTCCCTTCAAGGTGGTCTTGACTTGGCTCACGGAGTAGAATCAACTCTGCACTATGAGTTTTCAGTGACTCTATGGTACAAGCTTCCTAGCATTTTTATACTCTGAAAACATATTCTCCAACTATATTCTCTTGTCTAATAACTAATTTGACCATAAAAATGGTAAGAAAATACTCACTTCAAGGAGTTCTTGACCTGACTCACAAAGCAGAGTCAGCTATGTACTGTGAGTTTTTAGTAACTCGATGGCGCAACATTCCTAGCATTTTTATACTCTAAAAACATGTTCTCAAACTATATTATCATGTCTAATAACTAATTTGACCATAAAATTTGCAAGAAAATGCTCACTTCAAGGAATTCTTGATCTGGCTCATGGAGTAGAATCAGCTCCGCACTGGGAGTTTTTAGTGACTCTTTGCTGCAAGCTTCCAGACATTTTTATAAGCAGAAAACATGTTCTCCAACTATATTCTCATGTCTAATCACTAATTTAACCTTAGAATTGGTAAGAAAATGCTCACTTCAAGGAGTTCTTGACATGGCTCACAGAGTAGAATCAGCTCTGCACTGTGAGTTTTTAGTTATTCAATGGTGGAAACTTTGTAGCATTTTTATAATCTAAAAACATGTTCTCCAACTATATACTCATGTCTAATAACTAATTTGACCATAAAAATGGTAAGAAAATGTTTACTTCAATGAGTTCTTGAATTGGCTCATCGGGTAGAATCAGCTCTACACGTGAGGTTTTATTGACTCTATAGCGCTGGCATCCTAGCACTTTTATACTCTAAAAACATATTCCCCAACTATAATTTCATGTCTAATAAATAATTTGACCATAAAATTGTCAATAAAATGCTCACTTCAAGGAGTTCTTGATCTGGCTAACGGAGTAGAATGAGCTCTGCACTTTGAGTTTTTTGTGATCAAAGGTGCAAGCTTCCTAGAACTTTTATACTATAAAAACTATTTATCTAATTGTATTCTCATGTCTAAAAACTAATTTGACCAAAAAAATGACAAGAAAATTCTCACTACAAGGAGTTCTTGACTTGGCTCACAGAGTAGAATCATCTCCGCACTGTGAGTGTTTAGTGACACTATGGTGCAAGCTTCCTAGCATTTTTATACTCTGAAAACATGCTCTCCAATTATATTCTCATGTCTAATTACTAATTTGACCATAAAAATGGCAAGAAAATGCACCCTTAAAGGTGGTCTTGACTTGGCTCACGGAGTAGAATTAGCTCTGCACTATGAGTTTTCAGCGACTCTATGGTACAAGCTTCCTTGCATTTTTATACTCTGAAAACATATTCTCCAACTATATTCACATGTCTAATAACTAATTTGAATATAAAAATGGCTAGAAAATACTCACTTCAAGGATTTCTTGACCTGGCTCACAAAGCAGAGTCAGCTATGTACTGTGAGTTTTTAGTGACTCGATGGCGCTACCTTCCTAACATTTTTATACTCTGAAAACATGTTCTCAAACTATTCCCATGTCTAATAACTAATTTGACCATAAAATTAGCAAGAAAATGCTCACTTCAAGGAATTCTTGACCTGTTCACGGAGTAGAATAAGCTCCGCACTGTGAGTTTTTAGTGACTCTTTGCTGCAAGCTTCCTTGCATTTTTATACTCAGAAAACATGTTCTCCAACTGTATTCTCATGCCTAATAACTAATTTAACCTTAAAATTGGTAAGAAAATGCTCACTTCAAGGAGTTCTTGACATGGCTCATAGAGTAGAATAAGCTCTACACTATGAGATTTTAGTTATTCTATGGCGGAAACTTTGTAGCATTTTTATAATCTGAAAACATGTTCACCAACTATATACTCATGTTTAATAACTAATTAGATCATTAAAACGGTAAGAAAATGTTCACTTCAAGGAACTCTTGAATTGGCTCATGGGGTAGAATCAGCTCTACACTGTGAGGTTTTAGTGACTCTATAGCGCAAGCATCCTAGCACTTTTATTCTCTAAAAACATATTCTCCAACTATACTTTCATGTCTAATAAATAATTTGACCATAAAATTGCCAATAAAATGTTCACTTCAAGGAGTTCTTGATCTGGCTAATGGAGTAGAATTAGCTCTGCACTTTGAGTTTTTTGTGATCTAAGGTGAAAGCTTCCTAGAACTTTTATACCATGAAAACTTGTTATCCAACTGTATTCTCATGTCTAAAAACTAATTTAACCATAAAAATGGCAAGAAAATTCTCACTACAAGGAGTTCTTGACTTGGCTCACAGAGTAGAATCAGCTCCGCACTGTGAGTGTTTAGTGACTCTATGGTACAAGCTTCCTAGAATTTTTATACTCAGAAAACATGCTCCCCAACTATATTCTCATGTCTAATTACTAATTTGACCATAAAAATGGCAAGAAAATGCACACTTTAAGGTGGTCTTGACTTGGCTCACGGAGTAGAATTAGCTCTGCACTATGAGTTTTCAGCGACTCTATGGTACAAGCTTCCTTGCATTTTTATACTCTGAAAACATATTCTCCAACTATATTCATATGTCTAATAACTAATTTGACAATAAAAATGGCTAGAAAATACTCACTTCAAGGAGTTCTTGACCTGGCTCACAAAGCAGAGTCAGCTATGTACTGTGAGTTTTTAGTGACTCGATGGCGCTACCTTCCTAACATTTTTATACTCTGAAAAAATGTTCTCAAACTATTCCCATGTCTAATAACTAATTTGAACATAAAATTAGCAAGAAAATGCTCACTTCAAGGAATTCTTGACCTGTTCACGGAGTAGAATAAGCTCCGCACTGTGAGTTTTTAGTGACTCTTTGCTGCAAGCTTCCTTGCATTTTTATACTCAGAAAACATGTTCTCCAACTGTATTCTCATGCCTAATAACTAATTTAACCTTAAAATTGGTAAGAAAATGCTCACTTCAAGGAGTTCTTGACATGGCTCATAGAGTAGAATAAGCTCTACACTATGAGATTTTAGTTATTCTATGGCGGAAACTTTGTAGCATTTTTATAATCTGAAAACATGTTCACCAACTATATACTCATGTTTAATAACTAATTAGATCATAAAAACGGTAAGAAAATGTTCACTTCAGGGAATTCTTGAATTGGCTCATGGGGTAGAATCAGCTCTACACTGTGAGGTTTTAGTGACTCTATAGCGCAAGCATCCTAGCACTTTTATTCTCTAAAAACATATTCTCCAACTATACTTTCATGTCTAATAAATAATTTGACCATAAAATTGCCAATAAAATGCTCACTTCAAGGAGTTCTTGATCTGGCTAATGGAGTAGAATGAGCTCTGCACTTTGAGTTTTTTGTGATCTAAGGTGAAAGCTTCCTAGAACTTTTATACCATGAAAACTTGTTATCCAACTGTATTCTCATGTCTAAAAACTAATTTGACCATAAAAATGGCAAGAAAATTCTCACTACAAAGAGTTCTTGACTTGGCTCACAGAGTAGAATCAGCTCCGCACTGTGAGTGTTTAGTGACTCTATGGTACAAGCTTCCTAGCATTTTTATACTCAGAAAACATGCTCTCCAACTATATTCTCATGTCTAATTACTAATTTGACCATAAAAATGGCAAGAAAATGCTCCCTTAAAGGTGGTCTTGACTTGGCTCACGGAGTAGAATCAACTCTGCACTATGAGTTTTCAGTGACTCTATGGTACAAGCTTCCTTGTATTTTTATACTCTGAAAACATATTCTCCAACTATATTCACATGTCTAATAACTAATTTGACCATAAAAATGGTAAGAAAATACTCACTTCAAGGGGTTCTTGACCTGGCTCACAAAGCAGAGTCAGCTATGTACTGTGAGTTTTTAGTAACTCGATGGCGCAACATTCCTAGCATTTTATACTCTGAAAACATGTTCTCAAACTATTCTCATGTCTAATAACTAATTTGACCATAAAATTAGCAAGAAAATGCTCACTTCAAGGAATTCTTGACCCGTTCACGGCTCCGCACTGTGAGTTTTTAATGACTCTTTGCTGCAAGCTTCCTTGCATTTTTATACTCAGAAAACATGTTCTTCAACTGTATTCTCATGCCTAATAACTAATTTAACCTTAAAATAGGTAAGAACTTCAAGGAGTTCTTGACATGGCTCATAGAGTAGAATAAGCTCTGCACTGTGAGTTTTTAGTTATTCAATGGTGGAAACTTTGTAGCATTTTTATAATCTAAAAACATGTTCTCCAACTATATACTCATGTCTGATAACTAATTTGACCATAAATATGGTAAGAAAATGTTTACTTCAATGAGTTCTTGAATTGGCTCATCGGGTAGAATCAGCTCTACACGTGAGGTTTTAGTTACTCTATAGCGCAGGCATCCTAGCACTTTTATACTCTAAAAATATATTCCCCAACTATACTTTCATGTCTAATAAATAATTTGACCATAAAATTGCCAATAAAATGCTCACTTCAAGGAGTTCTTGATCTGGCTAACGGAGTAGAATGAGCTCTGCACTTTGAGTTTTTTGTGATCTAAGGTGAAAGCTTCGTAGAACTTTTATACCATGAAAACTTGTTATCCAACTGTATTCTCATGTCTAAAAACTAATTTAACCATAAAAATGGCAAGAAAATTCTCACTACAAGGAGTTCTTGACTTGGCTCACAGAGTAGAATCAGCTCCGCACTGTGAGTGTTTAGTGACTCTATGGTACAAGCTTCCTAGAATTTTTATACTCAGAAAACATGTTCTTCAACTGTATTCTCATGCCTAATAACTAATTTAACCTTAAAATTGGTAAGAAAATGCTCACTTCAAGGAGTTCTTGACATGGCTCATAGAGTAGAATAAGCTCTACACTATGAGATTTTAGTTATTCTATGGCGGAAACTTTGTAGCATTTTTATAATCTGAAAACATGTTCACCAACTATATACTCATGTTTAATAACTAATTAGATCATAAAAACGGTAAGAAAATGTTCACTTCAGGGAATTCTTGAATTGGCTCATGGGGTAGAATCAGCTCTACACTGTGAGGTTTTAGTGACTCTATAGCGCAAGCATCCTAGCACTTTTATTCTCTAAAAACATATTCTCCAACTATACTTTCATGTCTAATAAATAATTTGACCATAAAATTGCCAATAAAATGCTCACTTCAAGGAGTTCTTGATCTGGCTAATGGAGTAGAATGAGCTCTGCACTTTGAGTTTTTTGTGATCTAAGGTGAAAGCTTCCTAGAACTTTTATACCATGAAAACTTGTTATCCAACTGTATTCTCATGTCTAAAAACTAATTTGACCATAAAAATGGCAAGAAAATTCTCACTACAAAGAGTTCTTGACTTGGCTCACAGAGTAGAATCAGCTCCGCACTGTGAGTGTTTAGTGACTCTATGGTACAAGCTTCCTAGCATTTTTATACTCAGAAAACATGCTCTCCAACTATATTCTCATGTCTAATTACTAATTTGACCATAAAAATGGCAAGAAAATGCTCCCTTAAAGGTGGTCTTGACTTGGCTCACGGAGTAGAATCAACTCTGCACTATGAGTTTTCAGTGACTCTATGGTACAAGCTTCCTTGTATTTTTATACTCTGAAAACATATTCTCCAACTATATTCACATGTCTAATAACTAATTTGACCATAAAAATGGTAAGAAAATTCTCACTACAAGGAGTTCTTGACTTGGCTCACAGAGTAGAATCAGCTCCGCACTGTGAGTGTTTAGTGACTCTATGGTACAAGCTTCCTTGTATTTTTATACTCTGAAAACATATTCTCCAACTATATTCACATGTCTAATAACTAATTTGACCATAAAAATGGCAAGAAAATTCTCACTACAAGGAGTTCTTGACTTGGCTCACAGAGTAGAATCAGCTCCGCACTGTGAGTGTTTAGTGACTCTATGGTACAAGCTTCCTTGCATTTTTATACTCAGAAAACATGTTCTTCAACTGTATTCTCATGCCTAATAACTAATTTAACCTTAAAATTGGTAAGAAAATGCTCACTTCAAGGAGTTCTTGACATGGCTCATAGAGTAGAATAAGCTCTACACTATGAGATTTTAGTTATTCTATGGCGGAAACTTTGTAGCATTTTTATAATCTGAAAACATGTTCACCAACTATATACTCATGTTTAATAACTAATTAGATCATAAAAACGGTAAGAAAATGTTCACTTCAGGGAATTCTTGAATTGGCTCATGGGGTAGAATCAGCTCTACACTGTGAGGTTTTAGTGACTCTATAGCGCAAGCATCCTAGCACTTTTATACTCTGAAAATGCTCCCTTAAAGGTGGTCTTGATTTGGCTCACGGAGTAGAATCAACTCTGCACTATGAGTTTTCAGTGACTCTATGGTACAAGCTTCCTTGTATTTTTATACTCTGAAAACATATTCTCCAACTATATTCACATGTCTAATAACTAATTTGACCATAAAAATGGTAAGAAAATACTCACTTCAAGGAGTTCTTGACCTGGCTCACAAAGCAGAGTCAGCTATGTACTGTGAGTTTTTAGTAACTCGATGGCGCAACATTCCTAGCATTTTTATACTCTAAAAACATGTTCTCAAACTATATTATCATGTCTAATAACTAATTTGACCATAAAATTAGCAAGAAAATGCTCACTTCAAGGAATTCTTGATCTGGCTCATGGAGTAGAATCAGCTCTACACTGGGAGTTTTTAGTGACTCTTTGCTGCAAGCTTCCAGGCATTTTTATAAGCAGAAAACATGTTCTCCAACTATATTCTCATGTCTAATCACTAATTTAACCTTAGAATTGGTAAGAAAATGCTCACTTCAAGGAGTTCTTGACATGGCTCACAGAGTAGAATCTGCTCTGCACTGTGAGTTTTTAGTTATTCAATGGTGGAAACTTTGTAGCATTTTTATAATCTAAAAACATGTTCTCCAACTATATACTCATGTCTAATAACTAATTTGACCATAAAAATGGTAAGAAAATGTTTACTTCAATGAGTTCTTGAATTGGCTCATCGGGTAGAATCAGCTCTACACGTGAGGTTTTATTGACTCTATAGCGCTGGCATCCTAGCACTTTTATACTCTAAAAACATATTCCCCAACTATACTTTCATGTCTAATAAATTATTTGACCATAAAATTGCCAATAAAATGCTCACTTCAAGGAGTTCTTGATCTGGCTAACGGAGTAGAATGAGCTCTGCACTTTGAGTTTTTTGTGATCTAAGGTGCAAGCTTCCTAGAACTTTTATACTATAAAAACTATTTATCTAATTGTATTCTCATGTCTAAAAACTAATTTGACCAAAAAAATGACAAGAAAATTCTCACTACAAGGAGTTCTTGACTTGGCTCACAGAGTAGAATCATCTCCGCACTGTGAGTGTTTAGTGACTCTATGGTGCAAGCTTCCTAGCATTTTTATACTCTGAAAACATGCTCTCCAACTACATTCTCATGTCTAATTACTAATTTGACCATAAAAATGGCAAGAAAATGCACCCTTAAAGGTGGTCTTGACTTGGCTCACGGAGTAGAATTAGCTCTGCACTATGAGTTTTTAGCGACTCTATGGTACAAGCTTCCTTGCATTTTTATACTCTGAAAACATATTCTCCAACTATATTCACATGTCTAATAACTAATTTGACAATAAAAATGGCTAGAAAATACTCACTTCAAGGATTTCTTGACCTGGCTCACAAAGCAGAGTCATCTATGTACTGTGAGTTTTTAGTGACTCGATGGCGCTACCTTCCTAACATTTTTATACTCTGAAAACATGTTCTCAAATTATTCCCATGTCTAATAACTAATTTGACCATAAAATTAGCAAGAAAATGCTCACTTCAAGGAATTCTTGACCTGTTCACGTAGTAGAATAAGCTCCGCACTGTGAGTTTTTAGTGACTCTTTGCTGCAAGATTCCTTGCATTTTTATACTCAGAAAACATGTTCTCCAACTGTATTCTCATGCCTAATAACTAATTTAACCTTAAAATTGGTAAGAAAATGCTCACTTCAAGGAGTTCTTGACATGGCTCATAGAGTAGAATAAGCTCTACACTATGAGATTTTAGTTATTCTATGGCGGAAACTTTGTAGCATTTTTATAATCTGAAAACATGTTCACCAACTATATACTCATGTTTAATAACTAATTAGATCATTAAAACGGTAAGAAAATGTTCACTTCAGGGAATTCTTGAATTGGCTCATGGGGTAGAATCAGCTCTACACTGTGAGGTTTTAGTGACTCTATAGCGCAAGCATCCTAGCACTTTTATTCTCTAAAAACATATTCTCCAACTATACTTTCATGTCTAATAAATAAATTGACCATAAAATTGCCAATTAAATGCTCACTTCAAGGAGTTCTTGATCTGGCTAATGGAGTAGAATGAGCTCTGCACTTTCAATTTTTTGTGATCTAAGGTGAAAGCTTCCTAGAACTTTTATACCATGAAAACTTGTTATCCAACTGTATTCTCATGTCTAAAAACTAATTTGACCATAAAAATGGCAAGAAAATTCTCACTACAAGGAGTTCTTGACTTGGCTCACAGAGTAGAATCAGCTCCGCACTGTGAGTGTTTAGTGACTCTATGGTACAAGCTTCCTAGAATTTTTATACTCAGAAAACATGCTCTCCAACTATATTCTCATGTCTAATTACTAATTTGACCATAAAAATGGCAAGAAAATGCTCCCTTAAAGGTGGTCTTGACTTGGCTCACGGAGTAGAATCAACTCTGCACTATGAGTTTTCAGTGACTCTATGGTACAAGCTTCCTTGTATTTTTATACTCTGAAAACATATTCTCCAACTATATTCACATGTCTAATAACTAATTTGACCATAAAAATGGTAAGAAAATACTCACTTCAAGGAGTTCTTGACCTGGCTCACAAAGCAGAGTCAGCTATGTACTGTGAGTTTTTAGTAACTCGATGGCGCAACATTCCTAGCATTTTTATACTCTAAAAACATGTTCTCAAACTATATTATCATGTCTAATAACTAATTTGACCATAAAATTAGCAAGAAAATGCTCACTTCATGGAATTCTTGATCTGGCTCATGGAGCAGAATCAGCTCCGCACTGGGAGTTTTTAGTGACTCTTTGCTGCAAGCTTCCAGGCATTTTTATACTCAGAAAACATGTTCTCCAACTATATTCTCATGTCTAATAACTAATTTAACCTTAAAATTGGAAAGAAAATGCTCACTTTAAGGAGTTCTTGACATGGCTCACAAAGTAGAATTAGCTCTGCACTGTGAGTTTTTAGTTATTCAATGGTGGAAACTTTGTAGCATTTTTATAATCTGAAAACATGTTCACCAACTATATACTCATGTTTAATAACTAATTAGATCATAAAAACGGTAAGAAAATGTTCACTTCAGGGAATTCTTGAATTGGCTCATGGGGTAGAATCAGCTCTACACTGTGAGGTTTTAGTGACTCTATAGCGCAAGCATCCTAGCACTTTTATTCTCTAAAAACATATTCTCCAACTATACTTTCATGTCTAATAAATAATTTGACCATAAAATTGCCAATAAAATGCTCACTTCAAGGAGTTCTTGATCTGGCTAATGGAGTAGAATGAGCTCTGCACTTTGAGTTTTTTGTGATCTAAGGTGAAAGCTTCCTAGAACTTTTATACCATGAAAACTTGTTATCCAACTGTATTCTCATGTCTAAAAACTAATTTGACCATAAAAATGGCAAGAAAATTCTCACTACAAAGAGTTCTTGACTTGGCTCACAGAGTAGAATCAGCTCCGCACTGTGAGTGTTTAGTGACTCTATGGTACAAGCTTCCTAGCATTTTTATACTCAGAAAACATGCTCTCCAACTATATTCTCATGTCTAATTACTAATTTGACCATAAAAATGGCAAGAAAATGCTCCCTTAAAGGTGGTCTTGACTTGGCTAACGGAGTAGAATTAGCTCTGCACTATGAGTTTTCAGTGACTCTATGGTACAAGCTTCCTTGCATTTTTATACTCTGAAAACATATTCTCCAACTATATTCACATGTCTTATAACTTATTTGACAATAGAAATGGCTAGAAAATACTCACTTCAAAGAGTTCTGGCTCACTAAGCAGAGTCAGCTATGTACTGTGAGTTTTTAGTGACTCGATGACGCTACCTTCCTAACATTTTTATACTCTGAAAACATGTTCTCAAACTATTCTCATGTCTAATAACTAATTTGACCATAAAATTCGCAAGAAAATGCTCACTTCAAGGAATTCTTGATCTGTTCACGGAGTAGAATAAGCTCCGCACTGTGAGTTTTTAGTGACTCTTTGCTGCAAGCTTCCTAGCATTTTTATACTCAGAAAACATGTTATCCAACTGTATTCTCTTGCCTAATAACTAATTTAACCTTAAAATTGGTAAGAAAATGCTCACTTCAAGGAGTTCCTGACATGGCTCACAGAGTAGAATCAGCTCTACACTATGAGTTTTTAGTTATTCTATGGCGGAGATTTTGTAGCATTTTTATAATCCGAAAACATGTTCTCCAACTATATACTCTTGTTTAATAACCAATTAGATCATAAAAACGGTAAGAAAATGTTCACTTCAAGGAATTCTTGAATTGGCTCATGGGGTAGAATCAGCTCTACACTGTGAGGTTTTAGTGACTCTATAGCGCAAGCATCCTAGCACTTTTATTCTCTAAAAACATATTCTCCAACTATACTTTCATGTCTAATAAATAATTTGACCATAAAATTGCCAATAAAATGCTCACTTCAAGGAGTTCTTGATCTGGCTAATGGAGTAGAATGAGCTCTGCACTTTGAGTTTTTTGTGATCTAAGGTGAAAGCTTCCTAGAACTTTTATACCATGAAAACTTGTTATCCAACTGTATTCTCATGTCTAAAAACTAATTTGACCATAAAAATGGCAAGAAAATTCTCACTACAAAGAGTTCTTGACTTGGCTCACAGAGTAGAATCAGCTCCGCACTGTGAGTGTTTAGTGACTCTATGGTACAAGCTTCCTAGCATTTTTATACTCAGAAAATATGCTCTCCAACTATATTCTCATGTCTAATTACTAATTTGACCATAAAAATGGCAAGAAAATGCTCCCTTAAAGGTGGTCTTGACTTGGCTAACGGAGTAGAATTAGCTCTGCACTATGAGTTTTCAGTGACTCTATGGTACAAGCTTCCTTGCATTTTTATACTCTGAAAACATATTCTCCAACTATATTCACATGTCTTATAACTTATTTGACAATAGAAATGGCTAGAAAATACTCACTTCAAAGAGTTCTGGCTCACTAAGCAGAGTCAGCTATGTACTGTGAGTTTTTAGTGACTCGATGACGCTACCTTCCTAACATTTTTATACTCTGAAAACATGTTCTCAAACTATTCTCATGTCTAATAACTAATTTGACCATAAAATTCGCAAGAAAATGCTCACTTCAAGGAATTCTTGATCTGTTCACGGAGTAGAATAAGCTCCGCACTGTGAGTTTTTAGTGACTCTTTGCTGCAAGCTTCCTAGCATTTTTATACTCAGAAAACATGTTATCCAACTGTATTCTCTTGCCTAATAACTAATTTAACCTTAAAATTGGTAAGAAAATGCTCACTTCAAGGAGTTCCTGACATGGCTCACAGAGTAGAATCAGCTCTACACTATGAGTTTTTAGTTATTCTATGGCGGAGATTTTGTAGCATTTTTATAATCCGAAAACATGTTCTCCAACTATATACTCTTGTTTAATAACCAATTAGACCATAAAAACGGTAAGAAAATGTTCACTTCAAGGAATTCTTGAATTGGCTCATGGGGTAGAATCAGCTCTACACTGTGAGGTTTTAGTGACTCTATAGCGCAAGCATCCTAGCACTTTTATTCTCTAAAAACATATTCTCCAACTATACTTTCATGTCTAATAAATAATTTGACCATAAAATGCTCACTTCAAGGAGTTCTTGATCTAGCTAATGGAGTAGAATGAGCTCTGCACTTTGAGTTTTTTGTGATCTAAGGTGCAAGCTTCCTAGAACTTTTATACTATGAAAACTTGTTATCCAACTGTATTCCCATGTCTAAAAACTAATTTGACCATAAAAATAGCAAGAAAATTCTCACTACAAGGAGTTCTTGACTTGTCTCATAGAGTAGAATCAGCTCCGCACTGTGAGTGTTTAGTGACACTATGGCGCAAGCTTCTTAGCATTTTTATACTATGAAAACATATTCTCCAATTATATTGTCTTGTCTAATAACTAATTTGACCATAAAAATGGTAAGAAAATACTCACTTCAAGGAGTTCTTGACCTGGCTCACAAAGCAGAGTCAGCTATGTACTGTGAGTTTTTAGTAACTTGATGGCGCAACATTCCTAGCGTTTTTATACTCTAAAAACATGTTCTCAAACTATATTATCATGTCTAATAACTAATTTGACCATAAAATTAGCAAGAAAATGCTCACTTCAAGGAATTCTTGATCTGGCTCATGGAGTAGAATCAGCTCCGCACTGTGAGTTTTTAGTGACTCTTTGCTGCAAGCTTCCAGGCATTTTTATACTCTGAAAACATGTTCTCCAACTAAATTCTCATGTCTAAAAACTAATTTAACCTTAAAATTGGTAAGAAAATGCTCACTTCAAGGAGTTCTTGACATGGCTCACTGAGTAGAATCAGCTATGCACTATGAGTTTTTAGTTATTCTATGGCGGAAACTTTGTAGCATTTTTATAATCTGAAAACATGTTCACCAACTATATACTCATGTTTAATAACTAATTTGACCATAAAAATGGTAAGAAAATGTTTACTTCAATGAGTTCTTGAATTGGATCATCGGGTAGAATCAGCTGTACACGTGAGGTTTTATTGACTCTATAGCGCAGGCATCCTAGCACTTTTATACTCTAAAAACATATTCCCCAACTATACTTTCATGTCTAATAAATAATTTGACCATAAAATTGCCAATAAAATGCTCACTTCAAGGAGTTCTTGATCTGGCTAACGGAGTAGAATGAGCTCTGCACTTTGAGTTTTTTATGATCTAAGGTGCAAGCATCCTAGAACTTTTATACTATGAAAACTTGTTATCTAATTGTATTCTCATGTCTAAAACTAATTTGACCATAAAAATGGCAAGAAAATTCTCACTACAAGGAGTTCTTGACTTGGCTCACAGAGTAGAATCAGCTCCGCACTGTGAGTGTTTAGTGACTCTATGGTGCAAGCTTCCTATCATTTTTATACTCTGAAAACATGCTCTCCAACTATATTCTCATGTCTAATTACTAATTTGACCATAAAAATGGCAAGAAAATGCTCCCTTAAAGGTGGTCTTGACTTTGCTCACGAAGTATAATTAACTCTGCACTATGAGTTTTCAGTGACTCTATGGTACAAGATTCCTTGCATTTTTATAGTCTGAAAACATATTCTCCAACTATATTCACATGTCTTATAACTAATTTGACAATAGAAATGTCTAGAAAATACTCACTTCAAGGAGTTCTTGACCTGGCTCACGAAGCAGAGTCTTCTATGTACTGTGAGTTTTTAGTGACTCGATGGCGCTACCTTCCTAACATTTTTATACTCTGAAAACATGTTCTCAAACTATTCCCATGTCTAATAACTAATTTGACCATAAAATTAGCAAGAAAATGCTCACTTCAAGGAATTCTTGTCCTGTTCACGGAGTAGAATAAGCTCCGCAGTGTGAGTTTTTAGTGACTCTTTGCTGCAAGCTTCCTTGCATTTTTATACTCAGAGAACATGTTCTGCAATTGTATTCTCATGCCTAATAACTAATTTAACCTTAAAATTGGTAAGAAAATGCTCACTTCAAGGAGTTCTTGGCATGGCTCATAGAGTAGAATAAGCTCTACACTATGAGTTTTTAGTTATTCTATGGCGGAAACTTTGTAGCATTTTTATAATCTGAAAACATGTTCACCAACTATATACTCATGTTTAATAACTAATTAGACCATAAAAACGGTAAGAAAATGTTCACTTCAAGGAATTCTTGAATTGGCTCATGGGGTAGAATCAGCTCTACACTGTGAGGTTTTAGTGACTCTATAGCGCAAGCATCCTAGCACTTTTATTCTCTAAAAACATATTCTCCAACTATACTCTCATGTCTAATAAATAATTTGACCATAAAATTGCCAATAAAATGCTCACTTCAAGGAGTTCTTGATCTAGCTAATGGAGTAGAATGAGCACTGCACTTTGAATTTTTTTGTGATCTAAGGTGCAAGCTTCCTAGAACTTTTATACTATGAAAACTTGTTATCCAACTGTATTCTCATGTCTAAAAACTAATTTGACCATAAAAATGGCAAGAAAATTATCACTACAAGGAGTTCTTGACTTGTCTCATAGAGTAGAATCAGCTCCGCACTGTGAGTGTTTAGTGAAACTATGGCGCAAGTTTCTTAGCATTTTTATACTCAGAAAACATGTTCTCCGACTATATTCTCATGTCTAATTACTAATTTGACCATAAAAATGGCAAGAAAATGCTCCCTTCAAGGTGGTCTTGACTTGGCTCACGTAGTAGAATCAACTCTGCACTATGAGTTTTCAGTGACTCTATGTTACAAGCTTCCTAGCATTTTTATACTATGAAAACATATTCTCCAATTATATTGTCTTGTCTTATAACTAATTTGACCATAAAAATGGTAAGAAAATACTCACTTCAAGGAGTTCTTGACCTGGCTCACAAAGCAGAGTCAGCTATGTACTGTGAGTTTTTAGTAACTTGATGGCGCAACATTCCTAGCGTTTTTATACTCTAAAAACATGTTCTCAAACTCTATTATCATGTCTAATAACTAATTTGACCATAAAATTAGCAAGAAAATGCTCACTTCAAGGAATTCTTGATCTGGCTCATGGAGTAGAATCAGCTCCGCACTGTGAGTTTTTAGTGACTCTTTGCTGCAAGCTTCCAGGCATTTTTATACTCTGAAAACATGTTCTCCAACTATATTATTATGTCTAATAACTAATTTAACCTTAAAATTGGTAAGAAAATGCTCACTTCAAGGAGTTCTTGACATGGCTCACAGAGTAGAATCAGCTCCGCACTGTGAGTTTTTAGTTATTCAATGGTGGAAACTTTGTAGCATTTTTATAATCTAAAAACATGTTCTCCAACTATATACTCATGTCTAATAACTAAATTTGACCATAAAAATGGCAAGAAAATTCTCACTACAAGTAGTTCTTGACTTGGCTCACAGAGTAGAATCAGCTCCGCACTGTGAGTGTTTAGTGACTCTATGGTGCAAGCTTCCTATCATTTTTATACTCTGAAAACATGCTCTCCAACTATATTCTCATGTCTAATTACTAATTTGACCATAAATATGGCAATAAAATGCTCCCTTAAAGGTGGTCTTGACTTGGCTCACGAAGTATAATTAGCTATGCACTATGAGTTTTCAGTGACTCTATGGTACAAGCTTCCTTGCATTTTTATAGTCTGAAAACATATTCTCCAACTATATTCACATGTATTATAACTAATTTGACAATAGAAATGGCTCGAAAATACTCACTTCAAGTAGTTCTTGACCTGGCTCACAAAGCAGAGTCTTCTATGTACTGTGAGTTTTTAGTGACTCGATGGCGCTACCTTCCTAACATTTTTATACTCTGAAAACATGTTCTCAAACTATTCTCATGTCTAATAAATAATTTGACCATAAAATTAGCAAGAAAATGCTCACTTCAAGGAATTCTTGTCCTGTTTACGGAGTAGAATAAGCTCCGCACTGTGTGTTTTTAGTGACTCTTTGCTGCAAGCTTCCTTGCATTTTTATACTCAGAAAACATGTTCTCCAACTGTATTCTCATGCCTAATAACTAATTTAACCTTAAAATTGGTAAGAAAATGCTCACTTCAAGGAGTTCTTGGCATGACTCATAGAGTAGAATAAGCTCTACACAATGAGTTTTTAGTTATTCTATGGCGAAAACTTTGTAGCATTTTTATAATCTGAAAACATGTTAACCAACAATATACTCATGTTTAATAACTAATTAGACCATAAAAACGGTAAGAAAATGTTCACTTCAAGGAATTCTTGAATTGGCTCATGGGGCAGAATCAGCTCTACACTGTGAGGTTTTATTGACTCTATAGCGCAAGCATCCTAGCACTTTTATTCTCTAAAAACATATTCTCCAACTATACTCTCATGTCTAATAAATAATTTGACCATAAAATTGCCAATAAAATGCTCACTTCAAGGAGTTCTTGATCTAGCTAATGGAGTAGAATGAGCTCTGCACTTTGAATTTTTTTGTGACCTAAGGTGCAAGCTTCCTAGAACTTTTATACTATGAAAACTTGTTATCCAACTGTATTCTCATGTCTAAAAACTAATTTGACCATAAAAATGGCAAGAAAATTATCACTACAAGGAGTTCTTGACTTGTCTCATAGAGTAGAATTAGCTCCGCACTGTGAGTGTTTAGTGACACTATGGCGCAAGTTTCTTAGCATTTTTATACTCAGAAAACATGTTCTCCGACTATATTCTCATGTCTAATTACTAATTTGACCATAAAAATGGCAAGAAAATGCTCCCTTCAAGGTGGTCTTGACTTGGCTCACGGAGTATAATCAACTCTGCACTATGAGTTTTCAGTGACTCTATGGTACAAGCTTCCTAGCATTTTTATACTATGAAAACATATTCTCCAATTATATTGTCTTGTCTAATAACTAATTTGACCATAAAAATGGTAAGAAAATACTCACTTCAAGGAGTTCTTGACCTGGCTCACAAAGCAGAGTCAGCTATGTACTGTGAGTTTTTAGTAACTTGATGGCGCAACATTCCTAGCGTTTTTATACTCTAAAAACATGTTCTCAAACTCTATTATCATGTCTAATAACTAATTTGACCATAAAATTAGCAAGAAAATGATCACTTCAAGGAATTCTTGATCTGGCTCATGGAGTAGAATCAGCTCCGCACTGTGAGTTTTTAGTGACTCTTTGCTGCAAGCTTCCAGGCATTTTTATACTCTGAAAACATGTTATCCAACTATATTCTCATGTCTAATAACTAATTTAACCTTAAAATTGGTAAGAAAATGCTCACTTCAAGGAGTTCTTGACATGGCTCACAGAGTAGAATCAGCTCCGCACTGTGAGTTTTTAGTTATTCAATGGTGGAAACTTTGTAGCATTTTTATAATCTAAAAACATGTTCTCCAACTATATACTCATGTCTAATAACTAAATTGACCATAAAAATGGTAAAAAAATGTTTACTTCAAGGAGTTCTTGAATTGGCTCATCGGGTAGAATCAGCACTACACGTGATGTTTTATTGACTCTATAGCGCAGACATCCTAGCACTTTTATACTCTAAAAACATATTCCCCAACTATACTTTCATGTCTAATAAATAATTTGACCATAAAATTGCCAATAAAATGCTCACTTCAAGGAGTTCTTGATTTGGCTCACGGAGTAGAATGAGCTCTGCACTTTGAGTTTTTTGTGATCAAAGGAGTTCTTGACCTGGCTCATAGAGTAGAATCAGCTCATCACTGTGAGTGTTTAGTGACTCTATGGTGCAAGCTTCCTAGCATTTTTATACTCTGAAAACATGCTCTCCAACTATATTCTCATGTCTAATTACTAATTTGACCATAAAAAAGCAAGAAAATGCTCCCTTAAAGGTGGTCTTGACTTGGCTCACGAAGTAGAATTAGCTCTGCACTATGAGTTTTCAGTGACTCTATGGTACAAGCTTCCTTGCATTTTTATACTCTGAAAACATATTCTCCAACTATATTCACATGTCTAATAACTAATTTGACAATAAAAATGGCTTGAAAATACTCACTTCAAGGAGTTCTTGACCTGGCTCACAAAGCAGAGTCAGTTATGTACTGTGAGTTTTTAGTGACTCGATGGCGCTACGTTCCTAACATTTTTATACTCTAAAAACATGTTCTCAAACTATTCTCATGTCTAATAATTAATTTGACCATAAAATTAGCAAGAAAATGCTCACTTCAAGGAATTCATGACCTGGCTCACGGAGTAGAATCAGCTACGCACTGTGAGTTTTTAGTGACTCTTTCCTGCAAGCTTCCTTGCATTTTTATAATCAGAAAACATGTTCTCCAACTATATTCTCATGCCTAATAACTAATTTAACCTTAAAATTGTAAAGAAAATGCTCACTTCAAGGAGTTCTTGACATGGCTCACAGAGTACAATCAGCTCTACACTATGAGTTTTTAGTTATTCTATGGCAGAAACTTTGTAGCATTTTTATAATCTGAAAACATGTTCTCCAGCTATATACTCATGTTTAATAACTAATTAGACCATAAAAACGGTAAGAAAATGTTCACTTCAAGGAATTCTTGAATTGGCTCATGGGGTAGAATCAGCTCTACACTGTGAGGTTTTAGTGACTCTATAGCGCAAGCATCCTAGCACTTTTATTCTCTAAAAACATATTCTCCAACTAAACTTTCATGTCTAATAAATAATTTGACCATAAAATTGCCAATAAAATGCTCACTTCAAGGAGTTCTTGATCTAGCTAATGGAGTAGAATGAGCTCTGCACTTTGAGTTTTTTGTGATCTAAGGTGCAAGCTTCCTACAACTTTTATACTATGAAAACTTGTTATCCAACTGTATTCTAATGTCTAAAAACTAATTTGACCATACAAATGGCAAGAAAATTCTCGCTACAAGGAGTTATTGACTTGTCTCACAGAGTATAATCAGCTCCGCACTGTGAGTGTTTAGTGACAATATGGCGCAAGCTTCTTAGCATTTTTATACTCATAAAACATGTTCTCCGACTATGTTCTCATGTCTAATTACTAATCTGACTATAAAAATGGCAAGAAAATGCTCCCTTCAAGGTGGTTTTGACTTGGCTCACGGAGTAGAATCAACTCTGCACTATGAGTTTTCAGTGACTCTATGGTACAAACTTCCTAGCATTTTTATACTCTGAAAACATATTCTCCGACTATATTCTCTTGTCTAATAACTAATTTGACCATAAAAATGGTAAGAAAATACTCACTTCAAGGAGTTCTTGACCTAGCTCACAAAGCAAAGTCAGCTATGTACTGTGAGTTTTTTGTGACTCGATGTCGCTACCTTCCTAACATTTTTATACTGTGAAAACATGTTCTCAAACTATTCTCATGTCCAATAACTAATTTGACCATAAAATTAGCAAGAAAATGCTCACTTCAAGGAATTCTTGACCTGGATCACGGAGTAGAATCAGCTTCGCACTGTGAGTTTTTAGTGACTCTTTCTTGCAATCTTCCTTGCATTTTTATACTCAGAAATTATGTTGTCCAACTATATTCTCATGCCTAATAACTAATTTAACCTTAAAATTGGTAAGAAAATGCTCACTTCAAGGAGTTCTAGACATGGCTCACAGAGTAGAATCAACTCTATACTATGAGTTTTTAGTTATTCTATGGCGGAAACTTTGTAGCATTTTTATAATCTAAAAACATGTTCTCCAACTATATACTCATGTATAATAACAAATTTGACCATAAAAATGGTAAGAAAATGTTTACTTCAAGGAGTTCTTGAATTGGCTCATCGGGTAGAATCAGCTCTACACGTGAGGTTTTATTGACTCAATATCGCAGGCATCCTAGCACTTTTATACTCAAATCATATTCCCCAACTATACTTTCATGTCTAATAAATAATTTCATCATAAAATTGCCAATAAAATGCTCACTTCAAGGAGTTCTTGATCTGGCTAACGGAGTAGAATGAGCTCTGCACTTTGAGTTTTTTTTTATCTATGGTGCAAGCTTCCTAGAACTTTTATACTATGAAAACTTGTTATCTAATTGTATTCTCATGTCTAAAAACTAATTTGACCATAAAAATGGCAAAAAAATTCTCACTACAAGGAGTTCTTGACTTGGCTCATAGAGTAGAATCAGCTCCGCACTGTGAGTGTTTAGTGACTCTATGGTGCAAGCTTCCTAGCATTTTTATACTCTGAAAACATGCTCTCCAACTATATTCTCATGTCTAATTACTAATTTGACCATAAAAATGGCAAGAAAATGCTCTCTTAAAGGTGGTCTTGACTTGGCTCACGGAGTAGAATTAGCTCTACACTATGAGTTTTCAGTGACTCTATGGTACAAGCTTCCTTGCATTTTTATACTCTGAAAACATATTCTCCAACTATATTCACATGTCTAATAACTAATTTGACAATAATAATGCCTAGAAAATACTCACTTCAAGAAGTTCTTGACCTGGCTCACAAAGCAGAGTCAGCTATGTACTGTGAGTTTTTAGTGACTCGATGGCGCTACCTTCCTAACATTTTTATACTCTAAAAACATATTATCCAACTATATTCTCATGTCTAATAACTAATTTGACCACAAAATTGGCAAGAAAATGCTCACTTTAAGGAATTCTTGACCTGGCTCACGGAATAGAATCAGCTCCGCACTGTGAGTTTTTAGTGACTCTTTGCTGCAAGCTTCCTTGCATTTTTATACTCAGAAAACATGTTCTCCAACTATATTCTCATGCCTAATAACTAATTTAACCTTAAAATTGTTAAGAAAATGGTCACTTCATGGAGTTCTTGACATGGCTCACAGAGTAGAATCAGCTCTACACTATGAGCTTTTAGTTATTCTATGGCGGAAACTTTGTAGCATTATTATAATCTGAAAACATGTTCTCCAACTATATACTCATGTTTAATAACTAATTAGACCATAAAAACGGTAAGAAAATGTTCACTTCAAGGAATTCTTGAATTGGCTCATGAGGTAGAATCAGCTCTACACTGTGAGGTTTTAGTGACTCTATAGCGCAAGCATCCTAACACTTTTATTCTCAAAAATCATATTCTCCAAATATACTTTCATGTCTAATAAATAATTTGACCATAAAATTGCCAATAAAATGCTCACTTCAAGGAGTTCTTGATCTAGCTAATGGAGTAGAATGAGCTCTGCACTTTGAGTTTTTTGTGATCTAAGGTGCAAGCTTCCTAGAACTTTTATACTATGAAAACTTGTTATCCAACTGTATTTTAATGTCTAAAAACTAATTTGACCATAAAAATGACAAGAAAATTCTCGTTACAAGGAGTTATTGACTTGTCTCACAGAGTATAATCAGCTCCGCACTGTGAGTGTTTAGTGACAATATGGCGCAAGCTTCTTAGCATTTTTATACTCAGAAAACATGTTCTCCGACTATATTCTCATGTCTAATTACTAATTTGACCATAAAAATGGCAAGAAAATGCTCCCTTCAAGGTGGTCTTGATTTGGCTCACAGAGTAGAATCAACTCTGCACTATGAGTTTTCAGTGACTCTATGGTACAAGCTTCCTAGCATTTTTATACTCTGAAAACATATTCTCCAACTATATTCTCATGTCTAATAACGAATTTGACCATAAAAATGGTAAGAAAATACTCACTTCAAGGAGTTCTTGACCTGGCTCACAAAGCAGAGTCACCTATGTACTGTGAGTTTTTAGTAACTTGATGGCGCAACATTCCTAGAGTTTTTATACTCTAAAAAAATGTTCTCAAATTATATTATCATGTCTAATAACTAATTTGACCATAAAATTAGCAAGAAAATGCTCACTTCAAGGAATTCTTGATCTGGCTCATGGAGTAGAATCAGCTCCGCACTGTGAGTTTTTAGTGACTCTTTGCTGCAAGCTTCCAGGCATTTTTATACTCAGAAAACATGTTCTCCAACTATATTCTCATGTCTAATAACTAATTTAACCTTAAAATTTGTAAGAAAATGCTCACTTCAAGGAGTTCTTGTCATGGCTCACAGAGTATAATCAGCTCTGCACTGTGAGTTTTTAGTTATTCAATGTTGGAAACTTTATAGCATTTTTATAAACTAAAAACATGTTCTCCAACTATATACTCATGTCTAATAACTAATTTGACCATAAAAATGGTAAGAAAATGTTTACTTCAAGGAGTTCTTGAATTGGTTCATGGGGTAGAATCAGCTCTACACGTGAGGTTTTATTGACTCTATTACGCAAGCATCCTAGCACTTTTATACTCTAAAAACATATCCCCAACTATAATTTCATGTCTAATAAATAATTTGATCATAAAATTGCCAATAAAATGCTCACTTCAAGGATTTCTTGATCTAGCTAATGGAGTAGAATGAGCTCTGCACTTTGAGTTTTTTGTGATCTAAGGTGCAAGCTTCCTAGAACTTTTATACTATGAAAACTTGTTATCCAACTGTATTTTAATGTCTAAAAACTAATTTGACCATAAAAATGGCAAGAAAATTCTCGTTTCAAGGAGTTATTGACTTGTCTCACAGAGAATAATTAGCTCCGCACTGTGAGTGTTTAGTGACAATATGGCGCAAGCTTCTTAGCATTTTTATACTCAGAAAACATGTTCTCAGACTATATTCTCATGTCTAATTACTAATTTGACCATAAAAATGGCAAGAAAATGCTCCCTTCAAGGTGGTCTTGATTTGGCTCACAGAGTAGAATCAACTCTGCACTATGAGTTTTCAGTGACTCTATGGTACAAGCTTCCTAGCATTTTTATACTCTGAAAACATATTCTCCAACTATATTCTCATGTCTAATAACAAATTTGACCATAAAAAGGGTAAGAAAATACTCACTTCAAGGAGTTCTTGACCTGGCTCACAAAGCAGAGTCACCTATGTACTGTGAGTTTTTAGTAACTTGATGGCGCAACATTCCTAGCGTTTTTATACTCTAAAAACATGTTCTCAAATTATATTATCATGTCTAATAACTAATTTGACCATAAAATTAGCAAGAAAATGCTCACTTCAAGGAATTCTTGATCTGGCTCATGGAGTAAAATCAGCTCCGCACTGTGAGTTTTTAGTGACTCTTTGCTGCAAGCTTCCAGGCATTTTTATACTCAGAAAACATGTTCTCCAACTATATTCTCATGTCTAATAACTAATTTAACCTTAAAATTGGTAAGAAAATGCTCACTTCAAGGAGTTCTTGTCATGGCTCACAGAGTATAATCAGCTCTGCACTGTGAGTTTTTTGTTATTCAATGTTGGAAACTTTATAGCATTTTTATAATCTAAAAACATGTTCTCCAACTATATACTCATGTCTAATAACTAATTTGACCATAAAAATGGTAAGAAAATGTTTACTTCAAGGAGTTCTTGAATTGGCTCATGGGGTAGAATCAGCTCTACACGTGAGGTTTTATTGACTCTATTACGCAAGCATCCTAGCACTTTTATACTCTAAAAACATATTCCCCAACTATAATTTCATGTCTAATAAATAATTTGACCATAAAATTGCCAATAAAATGCTCACTTCAAGGAGTTCTTGATCTAGCTAACGGAGTAGAATGAGCTCTGCACTTTGAGTTTTTTGTGATCTAAGGTGCAAGCTTCCTAGAACTTTTATACTATGAAAACTTGTTATGCAACTGTATTCTCATGTCTAAAAACTAATTTGACCATAAAAATGGCAAGAAAATTCTCGTTTCAAGGAGTTATTGACTTGTCTCACAGAGAATAATTAGCTCCGCACTGTGAGTGTTTAGTGACAATATGGCGCAAGCTTCTTAGCATTTTTATACTCAGAAAACATGTTCTCAGACTATATTCTCATGTCTAATTACTAATTTGACCATAAAAATGGCAAGAAAATGCTCCCTTCAAGGTGGTCTTGATTTGGCTCACAGAGTAGAATCAACTCTGCACTATGAGTTTTCAGTGACTCTATGGTACAAGCTTCCTAGCATTTTTATACTCTGAAAACATATTCTCCAACTATATTCTCATGTCTAATAACAAATTTGACCATAAAAAGGGTAAGAAAATACTCACTTCAAGGAGTTCTTGACCTGGCTCACAAAGCAGAGTCACCTATGTACTGTGAGTTTTTAGTAACTTGATGGCGCAACATTCCTAGCGTTTTTATACTCTAAAAACATGTTCTCAAATTATATTATCATGTCTAATAACTAATTTGACCATAAAATTAGCAAGAAAATGCTCACTTCAAGGAATTCTTGATCTGGCTCATGGAGTAAAATCAGCTCCGCACTGTGAGTTTTTAGTGACTCTTTGCTGCAAGCTTCCAGGCATTTTTATACTCAGAAAACATGTTCTCCAACTATATTCTCATGTCTAATAACTAATTTAACCTTAAAATTGGTAAGAAAATGCTCACTTCAAGGAGTTCTTGTCATGGCTCACAGAGTATAATCAGCTCTGCACTGTGAGTTTTTTGTTATTCAATGTTGGAAACTTTATAGCATTTTTATAATCTAAAAACGTGTTCTCCAACTATATACTCATGTCTAATAACTAATATGACCATAAAAATGGTAAGAAAATGTTTACTTCAAGGAGTTCTTGAATTGGCTCATGGGGTAGAATCAGCTCTACACGTGAGGTTTTATTGACTCTATTACGCAAGCATCCTAGCACTTTTATACTCTAAAAACATATTCCCCAACTATAATTTCATGTCTAATAAATAATTTGACCATAAAATTGCCAATAAAATGCTCACTTCAAGGAGTTCTTGATCTAGCTAACGGAGTAGAATGAGCTCTGCACTTTGAGTTTTTTGTGATCTAAGGTGCAAGCTTCCTAGAACTTTTATACTATGAAAACTTGTTATCTAATTGTATTCTCATGTCTAAAAACTAATTTGACCATAAAAATGGCAAGAAAATTTTCACTACAAGGAGTTCTTGACTTGGCTCACAGAGTAGAATCAGCTCCACACTGTGAGTGTTTAGTGACTCTTTGGTGCAAGCTTCCTAACATTTTTATACTCTGAAAACATGCTCTACAACTATATTCTCATGTCTAATTACTAATTTGACCATAAAAATGGCAAGAAAATGCTCCCTTAAAGGTGGTCTTGACATGGCTCACGGAGTAGAATTAGCTCTGCACTATGAGTTTTCAGTGAGTCTATGGTACAAGCTTCCTTGCATTTTTATACTCTGAAAACATATTCTCCAACTATATTCACATGTCTAATAACTAATTTGACAATAAAAATGGCAAGAAAATACTCACTTCAAGGAGTAATTGACCTGGCTCACAAAGCAGAGTCAGCTACCTTCCTAACATTTTTAGTGACTCGATGGCGCTACCTTCCTAACATTTTTATACTCTGAAAACATGTTCTCAAAATATTCTCATGTCTAATATCTAATTTGACCATAAAATTAGCAAGAAAAAGCTCACTTCAAGGATTTCTTGACCTGGCTCACGGAGTAGAACCAGCTCCGCACTGTGAGTTTTTAGTTACTCTTTGCTGCAACCTACCTTGCATTTTTATACTCAGAAAACATATTCTCCAACAATATTCTCATGCCTAATAACTAATTTAACCTTAAAATTGGCAAGAAATGCTCACTTCAAGGAGTTCTTAACCTGGCTCATAGAGTAGAATCAGCTCTGCAATGTGAGTTTTTAGTTATTCTATGGCGGAAACTTTGTAGCTTTTTTATACTCTGAAAACATGTTCTCAAAGAACATACTCCTGTCAAATAACTAATTTGAACATAAAAATGGTAAGAAAATGCTCACTTCATGGAGTTCTTGACATGGCACACAGAGTAGAATCAGCTCTACACTATGAGTTTTTAGTTATTCTATGGCGGAAACTTTGTAGCATTTTTATAATCTGAAAATATATTCTCCAACTATATACTCATGTTTAATAACTAATTAGACCATAAAAACGGTAAGAAAATGTTCACTTTAAGGAATTCTTGAATTGGTCATGAGGTAGAATCAGCTCTACACTGTGAGGTTTTAGTGACTCTATAGCGCAAGCATCCTAGAACTTTTATTCTCTAAAAACATATTCTCCAACTACACTTTCATGTCTAATAAATAATTTTACCATAAAATTGCCAATAAAATGCTTACTTCAAGGAGTTCTTGATCTAGCTAATGGAGTAGAATGAGCTCTGCACTTTGAGTTTTTTGTGATCTAAGGTGCAAGCTTCCTAGAACTTTTATACTATGAAAACTTGTTATCCAACTGTATTCTCATGTCTAAAAACTAATTTGACCATAAAAATGGCAAGAAAATTCTCACTACAAGGAGTTCTTGACTTGTCTCACAGAGTAGAATCAGCTCCGAACTGTGAGTGTTTAGTGACACTGTGGCGCAAGATTCTTAGCATTTTTATCCTCAGAAAACATGTTCTCCGACTATATTCTCATGTCTAATTATAATTTGACCAAAAAAATGGCAAGAAAATGCTCCCTTCAAGGTGGTCTTGACTTAGCTCACGGAGTAGAATCAACTCTGCACTATGAGTTTTCAGTGACTCTATGGTACAAGCTTCCTAGCATTTTTATACTCTGAAAACATATTATCCAACTATATTCTCTTGTCTAATAACTAATTTGACCATAAAAATGGTAAGAAAATACTCACTTCAAGGAGTTCTTGACCTGGCTCACAAAGCAGAGTCAACTATGTACTGTGAATTTTTAGTAACTCGATGGCGCTACATTCCTAGCATTTTATACACTAAAAACATGTTGTCAAACTATATTATCATGTCTAATAACTAATTTTACCATAAAATTAGCAAGAAAATGCTCACTTCAAGGAATTCTTGATCTGGCTACTGGAGTAGAATCAGCTCCCCGCACTGTGAGTTTTTAGTGACTCTTTGCTGCAAGCTTCCAGGCATTTTTATACTCAGAAAACATGTTCTCCAACTATATTCTCATGTCTAATAGCAAATTTAACCTTAAAATTGGTAAAAAAAAATGCTCACTTCAAGGAGTTCTTAACATGGCTCACAGAGTAGAATCAGCTCTGCACTGTGAGTTTTTAGTTATTCAATGGTGGAAACTTTGTAGCATTTTTATAATCTAAAAACATTTTCTCCAACTATATACTCATGTCTAATAACTAATTTGACCATAAAAATTGTAAGAAAATGTTTACTTCAAGGAGTTCTTGAATTGGCTCATGGGGTAGAATCAGCTCTACACGTGAGGTTTTATTGACTCTATAGCGCAAGCATCCTAGCACTTTTATACTCTAAAAACATATTCCCCAATTATTCTTTCATGTCTAATAAATAATTTGACCATAAAATTGCCAATAAAATGCTCACTTCAAGGAGTTCTTGATCTAGCTAACGGAGTATAATGAGCTCTGCACTTTGAGTTTTTTGTGATCTAAGGTGCAAGCTTCCTAGAAGTTTTATACTATGAAAACTTGTTATCCAACTGTATTCTCATGTCTAAAAACTAATTTGACCATAAAAATGTCAAGAAAATTCTCACTACATGGAGTTCTTGACTTGGCTCACAGAGTAGAATCAGCTCCGCACTGTGAGTGTTTAGTGACTCTATGGTGCAAGCTTTCTAGCATTTTTATACTCTGAAAACATGCTCTCCAACTATATTCTCATGTCTAATTACTAATTTGACCATAAAAATGGCAAGAAAATGCTCCCATAAAAATGGCAAGAAAATGCTCCCTAAGTTTTCAGTGACTCTATGGTACAAGCTTCCTTGCATTTTTATACTCTGAAAACATATTCTCCAACTATATTCACATGTCTAGTAACTAATTTGACAATAAAAATGGCAAGAAAATACTCACTTCAAGGAGTTCTTAACCTGGCTCACAAAGCAGAGTCAGCTATGCACTGTGAGTTTTTAGTGACTCGATGGCTATGGTGAGTTTCATTAGACAGTTTGTCTCTAGTGATGACAATGCTGCTATTGTTTTGGTGCCTGATGATACAGAAATTAAAAGATCAGTTTTTTATCTTTCTCTGGACAGCTCTCCTGGTCCAGATGGATTTGGGGGCTCCTTTTTCCAGGCAGTTTGGCACAATGTACAGGGGGACCTTTGTGAGGCTGTCAGGTATTTTTTTACCTCTGGATATATCCCTGATGGTGTTAATGCTAACTTTTCCACTTTGATAGCTAAGCACGAGTGTGCTAATCGTGTGAAGGATTATAGGCATATCAATATGTGTAACTTTTTCTTTAAAGTTCTGACTAAAATTCTTGCTACTCGTTTGGGGCCTATCCTTAATAAATATCTTGGAGTGCATCAGTACGGTTTTGTTCCTGAGCATAGTATTCATCAATGTATTGCCACTGCTTCTGAATATTTTAACAGTATTGATGTCTCAACTTTGGGTAGTGTTGCGCTTAAGATTGGCATTAGAAAGGCCTTTGACACTTTACGATGGGACTTTCTTGTTGAATGTATGTCTCGTATGGGCTTTTCTGAGTAATTTTTGGTGTTACTCAAAGGTATTTTCACTTCTGCTAGAATCTCTGTGCTTATTATTGGTATTACTCATGGTTACTTCAGTTGTGGACGAGGGGTGAGGCAAGGAGATCCTCTGTCGCCTCTCCTATTTTGTTTGGCTGAGGAAGTTCTTGGGCTTTGGTTGTTGCATTTTGTGGATAATAGGAGATTTCATTGTACAGCTATTGGTCGAAATTGTTTTCTTCCTCCTTATCTCTTTTATGCTGATGACATTCTAATCTTCTGTATAGGGAATTTTAGTACCGTATCTGCTGTTAGAGATGTTTTAAACAATTACGGGGAGCTTTCTGGGCAGGTTTTCAATCCTTCAAAATCGAAGGCTTACTATGGTAAGCACACAAAGTGATATATTAAGCTTCAGGTCAGAACGGAACTTGGAATGCAGGATGGTGTCTACCCTTTCCGATACTTGGAAGTCCTTATCTTCATAGGTGCTCCTAGGATTACTTATTTTAAGTCCGCCACTGACTCTATCATTAGTAAATTTGGGAGATGGAAAGGGGAGAGTCTTTCTATGGCGGGTAGAATTTGTCTTGTGAACTCTGTCATCATTTCTGCAGCAGTTCATATTATGATGGTGTATAGATGGCCCAGGACTGAACTTAATCGCATTGAGAAAGCCAGTAGAAATTTCATTTGGACAGGTAATCCTACACAACGTAGTTACTTCTGTCTGAATTGGAAGAAGGTTTGTTCGACATTGGAGGAAGGGGGTTTGGGTGTCCGTTCTCTCAGAATTGCCAATGAGGCTTACTTGATGAAGTTCTCATGGGACCTGTTAAATGAAGGTACTCCTCTTTACATTTTTCATCATAGATGGTTTAGAAATGGTATCATCAGAATTTCATGCTATCATCAGAATTCGGGTATCCTCCAAGCGTGCTGATCGGAGGTGTTGGAATCATTCATCGGATGGAAATGTTACATCCAAGCTTGCTTATGGTCATTTGAGAACTTCATATCCTTCTGTTAATTGGGGTAATTGGATTTGGGGCTCTTTCATACCTCCTAGGTGTTCTTTGACTGCATGGAAAGTTATTAGGGGAATTCTTTCACTTTGGGATGTTTTCCTGGAAAGGGTTTTCAAGGGCCTTCCAGGTGTTATCTGTGCAAGTGTGATGCTGAAACGTTGGATCATCTTTTTGTCACTTGTATAGTTTCTTCGATTGTCCTTCAACATGTTTAGAAGGGATTTCATTTTGGTGACAGGGTCCCTACAACTGATGGTTTCTTCGTTATCTTGCTTTATGTTGTTACGATTCAGGGAAGCTCTCAGGTTATTTTTTTATGGCGTTATATGATTGTCACATATATATGGTTGACCTGGACCACTTGTAATAATTTCATAGCTGAGGGTTATTTTAATTCGAAGGATGGGTCTTTAGCGGACAAGGTTACTCGTGCATCTCAGATTATTGCTTCTATCATGGCAATGGCCCGTGAGTTCAATAACTTTACTGTTGGGGCTATGTACAATAACATGGATGATCTTCGTACTTTACACTATTTTGGTATTCGTGGAGTCCCGAAAAAGGCTCCACACATTATTCCTGTGAAGTGGATGCCCCCTCCTCAACGGTGGATTAAGGTGAACACAGATGGTCATGCAGATGGAGCCCCTGGAAATATTGCAGGGGCTGCTGTTTACAGAGATTGTAGTGGCAAGCATCTGGGTAGCTTTACTTGGACTTTGATAATGGTTTTGCATATGAGGCAGAGCTCCACACTGGCCTTCTTGCTATTGATATTGCATATTCCAGAGGCTGGCATTCTGTTTGGTTGGAGACAGATTCGACCTATGTGGTACATGCTTTATTTTCTGCAGCTCCGGACATTCCTTGGAAATTTTTGCAACAGTGAAGGATGGTTAAAGATCATGTTGCTTTGATGCAGTTCAAAGTTACTCATATATATCGGGAGGGAAATGCTGCTGCTGATGCTATTTTTAATATTGGTGGACCATTTGTTTGGTATCTTACCCCTCCTCCTATTATTCAGAGACAACTGGTGGAGGATATGAGATACACCCATTACCGTTTTCGATGATCTCCCGCCAGACGATGAGGCTACTTGGCCACCTTGTTTTTTTTGTTTAGGTTTCATTTTAAGCCTTGTATCTAGCTTGTCTGCCGCTTGTGGCACCGGTGTCGCAGTTGTCCATTTACACATGAATTCGTCTGTTTGTCATCCCTCTTTCTGGGATTTTGTTTTCATCATTTAGTTCTGTCCTGTATACTTTTTTGGGTTTTTTATATAGTCTATTTAACTATATTCTCATGTCTAATTAATAACTTTACCATAAAAATAGCAAGAAAATGCTCCCTTCAAGGTGGTCTTGACTTGGCTCACGGAGTAGAATTAGCTCTACACTATGAGTTTTCAGTGACTCTATGGTACAAGCTTCATAGCAATTTTATACACTGAAAACATATTCTCCAACTATATTTTCATTTCTAATAACTAATTTGACCATAAAAATGGCAAAAAAATACTCATTTCAAAGAGTTATTGACCTGGCTCACAAAGCAGAGTCAGCTATGCACTGTGAGCTTTTAGTGACTCGTTGACACAACCTTCCTAACATTTTTATAACTTGAAAACATGCTCTCAAACTATATTCACATGTCTAATAACTAATTTGACCATAAAATTGGCAAAAAAATGCTCACTTCAAGGAGTTCTTGACCTGGCTCACGGAGTAGAATTAGCTCCGCACCATGAGTTTTTAATGACTCTTTTGTGCAAGCTTCCTGACATTTTTATACTCAGAAAACATGATCTCCAACTATATTCTCATGTCTAATAACTAATTTAACCTTAAAATTGGCAAGAAATGCTCACTTCAAGGAGTTTTTAACCTGGCTCATAGAGTAGAATCAGCTCTGCAATGTGAGTTTTTAGTTATTCTATGGCGGAAACTTTGTAGCTTTTTTATACTCTGAAAACATGTTCTCCAAGAACATACTCCTGTCAAATAACTAATTTGAACATAAAAATGGTAAGAAAATGTTCACTTCAAGGAGTTCTTGAGTTGGCTCATGGAGTAGAATCAGCTCTACACTGTGAGTTTTTAGTGACTCTATGACGCAAGCTTCCTAGCATTTTTATACTCTGAAAACATGTTCTCCAACTATATTCTCATGTCTAATTACTAATTTGACCATAAAATGGCAAGAAAATGCTCCCTTCAAGGTGGTCTTGACCAGGCTCACGGATTAAAATCAGCTCTGCACTATGAGTTTTCAGTGACTCTATGGTACAAGCTTCCTAGCATTTTATACTCTAAAAACATATTATCCAACTATATTCTCATGTATAATAACTAATTTGACCACAAAAATGTCAAGAAAATTCTCACTACAAGGAGTTATTGACCTGACTCACAAAGCAGAATCAGCTATGCACTGTGAGTTTTTATTGACTCGATGGCGCAACCTTCCTAACATTTTTATACTTTGAAAACATGTTCTCAAACTATATTCGTATGTCTAATAACTAATTTGACCATAAAATTGGCAAGAAAATGGTCACTTCAAGGAGTTCTTAACTTGGCTCACGAAGTAGAACCAGCTCTGCACCGTGAGTTTTTAGTGACTCTTTTGTGCAAGCTTCCTGGCATTTTTATACAAAGAAGACATATTCTCTGACTATATTCTCATGTCTAATAACTAATTTAACCATAAAATTGGCAAGAAAATGCTCACTTCAAGGAGTTCTTTGACTTGGCTCACATAGTAGAATCAGCTCTGCACTGTGAGTTTTTAGTTATTCTATGACGGAAACTTTGTAGCTTTTTTATACTCTAAAAATATGTTGTCCAACAACATACTCATGTCTAATAACTAATTTGAACATAAAAATGGTAGGAAAATATTCACTTCAAGGTGTTCTTGAATTGGCTTAGGGAATAGAATCACCTTTACACTGTGAGTTTTTAACTACTCTATGGCGCATGATTCCTAACATTTTTATACTCTGAAAATATGTTCTCCAACTATATTCTCAAGTCTAATTACTAATTTGACCATAAAAATGGGAAGAAAATGCTCCATTCAAGGTGGTCTTAACCTGGCTCACGGAGTAGAATCAGCTCTGCACTATGAGTTTTCAGTGACTCTATAGTACAAGCTTCCTGGCATTTTTATACTCTGAGCACATATTCTCCAACTATATTCTCATGTCTAATAACTAATTTGACCATAAAAATAACAAGAAAATGCTCACTTCAAGGAGTTCTTGACCAGGCTTACAAAGCAGAGTCATACACTGTGAGTTTTTAGTGACTCGATGGCGCAACCTTCCTAGCATTTTTATACTCTGAAAACATGTTCTCAAACTATATTCTCATGTCTAATAACTAAATTGAGCATAAAATTAGCAACAAAATGTCGCTTCAAGGAATTCTTGACCTGGCTCACGGAGTAGAATCAGCTCCGCACTGTGAATTTTTAGTGACTCTTTGGTGCAAGCTTCCTGGCTTTTTTATACTCAGAAAACATGATCTCCAACTATATTCTCATGTCTAATAAATAATTTAACCTTAAAATTGGCAAGAAAATGCTCACTTCAAGGAGTTCTTAACCTGGCTCATAGAGTAGAATCAGCTCTGCAACGTGAGTTTTTAGTTATTCTATGTCGGATACTTTGTAGCTATTTTACACTCTGAAAACATGTTCTCCAAGAACATACTCCTGTTAAATAACTAATTTGAACACAAAAATGGTAAGAAAATGTTCACTTCAAGGAGTTCTTGAGTTGACTCATGGAGTTGAATCAGCTCTACACTGTGAGTTTTTAGTGACTCTATGGCGCAAGCTTCCTAGCATTTTTATACTCTGAAAACAAGTTCTCCAACTATATTCTCATGTCTAATTACTAATTTGACCAAAAAATGGCAAGAAAATGCTCCCTTCAAGGTGGTCTTGACCTGGCTCACGGAGTAAAATCAGCTCTGCACTATGAGTTTTCAGTGACTCTATGGTACAAGCTTCCTAGCATTTTATACTCTAAAACATATTATCCAACTATATTCTCATGTCTAATAACTAATTTGACCACAAAAATGGCAAGAAAAAACTCACTTCAAGGAGTTATTGACTTGGCTCACAAAGCAGAGTCAGCTATGCACTGTGAGTTTTTAGTGACTCGATGACGCAACCTTCCTAACATTTTTATACTTTGAAAACATATTTTCAAACTATATTCGCATGTCTAATAACTAATTTGACCATAAAATTGGCAAGAAAATGTTCACTTCAAGGAGTTCTTGACCTGGCTCACGGAGTAGAATCAGCTCCGCACCGTGAGTTTTTAGTGACTCTTTTGTGCAAGCTTCTTGGCATTTTTACACAAAGAAGACATATTCTCCGACTATATTCTCATGTCTAATAACTAACATAACCATAAAATTGGCAAGAAAATGCTCACTTCAAGGAGTTCTTGACTTGGCTCACAGAGTAGAATCATCTCTGCACTGTGAGTTTTTAGTTATTTTATGGCGTAAACTTTTTAGCTTTTTTATACTCTGAAAATATGTTCTCCAACAACATACTCATGTCTAATAACTAATTGGAACATAAAAATGATAAGAAAATGTTCACTTCAAGGAGTTCTTGAATTGGCTCAGGGAATAGAATCAGCTCTACATTGTGAGTTTTAACGACTCTAACATTTTTATACTCTGAAAACATGTTCTCCAACTATATTCTCATGTCTAATTACTAATTTGACCATAAAAATGGCAAGAAAATGCTCCATTCAAGGTGGTCTTGACCTGGCTCACGGAGTAGAATCAGCTCTGGACTATGAGTTTTCAGTGACTCTATGGTACAAGCTTCCTAGCATTTTATACTCTAAAAACATATTATCCAACTATATTCTCATGTCTAATAACTAATTTGACCACAAAATTGGCAAGAAAATGCTCACTTCAAGGAGTTCTTGACCTGGCTCACGGAGTAGAATCAGCTCCGCACCGTGAGTTTTTAGTGACTATTTTGTGAAAGCTTCCTGGCATTTTTATACAAAGAAGACATATTCTTCGACTATATTCTCATGTCTAATAACTAATTTAACCATAAAATTGGCAAGAAAATGCTCACTTCAAGGAGTTCTTGACTTGGCTCACAGAGTAGAATCAGCTCTGCACTATGAGTTTTTAGTTATTCTATGGTGGAAACTTTGTAGCTTTTTTATACTCTGAAAATATGTTCTCCAACAACATACTCATGTCTAATAACTAATTTGAACATAAAAATGGTAAGAAAATGTTTACTTCAAGGAGTTCTTGAATTGGCTCATGGAATAGAATCAGCTCTACACTATGAGTTTTTAAAGACTCTATGGCACATGCTTCCTAACATTTTTATACTCTGAAAACGAGTTCCCCAACTATATTCTCATGTCTAATTACTAATTTGACCATAAAAATGGCAAGAAAATGCTCCATTCAAGGTGGTCTTGTCCTGGCTCACGGAGTAGAATCAGCTCTACAATATGAGTTTTCAGTAACTCTATGGTACAAGCTACCTTGCATTTTTATACTCTGAAAACATATTCTCCAACTATATTCTCATGTCTAATAACTAATTTGACCATAAAAATAACAATAAAATACTTACTTCAAGGGGTTTTTGACCTGGTTCACAACTGTGAGTTTTTAGTGACTCGATGGCGCAACCTTCCTAGCATTTTTGTACTATGAAAACATGTTCTCAAACTATATTCTCATGTCTAATAACTAATTTGACCATAACATTAGCAACAAAATGCTCGCTTCAAGGAATTCTTGACCTGGCTCACAGAGTAAAATCAGCTCCGCACTCTGAATTTTTTGTGACTCTTTGGTGCAAGCTTCCTGGCATTTTCATACTCAGAAAACATGATCTCCAACTATATTCTCATGTCTAATAACTAATTTAACCTTAAAATTGGCAAGAAAATGTTCACTTCAAGGAGTTCTTAAACGGGCTCATAGAGTAGAATCAGCTCTGCAATGTGAGTTTTTAGTTATTCTATGGCGGAAACTTTGTAGCTTTTTTATACTCTGAAAACATGTTCTCCAAGAACATACTCCTGTCAAATAACTAATTTGAACATAAAAATGGTAAGAAAATGTTCACTTCAAGGAGTTCTTGAGTTGGCTCATGGAGTAGAATCAGCTCTACACTGTGAGTTTTTAGTGACTCCATGACGCAAGCTTCCTAGCATTTTTATTCTCTGAAAACATGTTCTCCAACTATATTCTCATGTCTAATTACTAATTTGACCATAAAATGGCAAGAAAATGCTCCCTTCAAGGTGGTCTTGACCAGGCTCACGGATTAAAATCAGCTCTGCGCTATGAGTTTTCAGTGACTCTATGGTACAAGCTTCCTAGCATTTTATACTCTAAAAACATATTATCCAAATATATTCTCATGTCTAATAACTAATTTGACCACAAAAATGGCAAGAAAATACTCACTTCAAGGAGTTATTGACCTGGCCCACAAAGCAGAGTCAGCTATGCACTGTGAGTTTTTACTGACTCGATGGCGCAACCTTCCTAACATTTTTATACTTTGAAAACATGTTCTCAAACTATATCCACATGTCTAATAACTAATTTGACCATAAAATTGGCAAGAAAATGCTCACTTCAAGGAGTTCTTGACCTGGCTCACGGAGTAGAATCAGCTCTGCACCATGAGTTTTTAGTGACTCTTTTGTGCAAGCTTCCTGGCATTTTTATACAAAGAAGACATATTCTTCGACTATATTCTCATGTCCAATAACTAATTTAACCACAAAATTGGCAAGAAAATGCTTACTTCAAGGAGTTCTTGACTTGGCTCACAGAGTAGAATCAGCTATGCACTATGAGTTTTTAGTTATTCTATGGTGGAAACTTTGTAGCTTTTTTATACTCTGAAAATATGTTCTCCAACAACATACTCATGTTTAATAACTAATTTGAACATAAAAATGGTAAGAAAAGTTCACTTCAAGGAGTTCTTGAATTGGCTCAGGGAATAGAATCAGCTCTACACTATGAGTTTTTAAAGACTCTATGGCGCATGCTTCCTAACATTTTTATACTCTGAAAACATGTTCTTCAACTATATTCTCATGTCTAATTACTAATTTAACCATAAAAATGGCAAGAAAATGCTCCATTCAAGGTGGTCTTGACCTGGCTCACGGAGTAGAATCAGCTCTACACTATAAGTTTTCAGTAACTCTATGGTACAAGCTACCTTGCATTTTTATACTCTGAAAACATATTCTCCAACTATATTCTCATGTCTAATAACTAATTTGACCATAAAAATAACAATAAAATACTCACTTCAAGGAGTTCTTGACCTGGATCACAAAACAGAGTCCGCTATGCACTGTGAGTTTTTAGTGACTCGATGGCGCAACCTTCCTAGCATTTTTATACTCTGAAAACATGTTCTCAAACTATATTCTCATGTCTAATAACTAATTTGACCATAAAAATAGCAACAAAATGCTCACTTCAAGGAATTCTTGACCTGGCTCACAGAGTAGAATCAGCTCCGCACTGTGAATTTTTTGTGACTCTTTGGTGCAAGCTTCCTGGCTTTTTTATACTCAGAAAACATGATCTCCAACTATATTCTCATGTCTAATAACTAATTTAACCTTAAAATTGGCAAGAAAATAATCACTTCAAGGAGTTCTTAACCTGTGTCATAGAGTAGAATCAGCTCTGCAATGTGAGTTTTTAGTTATTCTATGGCGGAAACTTTGTAGCTTTTTTATACTCTGAAAACATGTTCTCCAAGAAAATTCTCCTGTCAAATAACTAATTTGAACATAAAAATGGTAAGAAAATGTTCACTTCAAGGAGTTCTTGAATTGGCTCAGGGAATAGAATCAGCTCTACACTATGAGTTTTTTAAGACTCTATGGCGCATGCTTCCTAACATTTTTATACTCTGAAAACATGTTCTCCAACTATATTCTCATGTCTAATTACTAATTTGACCATAAAAATGGCAAGAAAATGCTCCATTCAAGGTGGTTTTGACCTGGCTCACGGAGTAGAATCAGCTCTACACTATGAGTTTTCAGTAACTCTATGGTACAAGCTGCCTTGCATTTTTATACTACATATTCTCCAACTATATTGTCATGTCTAATAACTAATTTGACCATAAAAATAATAATAAAATACTCACTTCAAGGAGTTCTTGACCTGGTTCACAAAGCAGAGTCAGCTATTCACTGTGAGTTTTTTGTGAATCGATGGCGCAATCATCCTAACATTTTTATACTCTGAAAACATGTTCTCAAACTATATTCTCATGTCTAATAACTAATTTGACCATAAAAATAGCAACAAAATGCTCACTTCAAGGAATTCTTGACCTGGTCACGGAGTAGAATCAGCTCCGCACTGTGAATTTTTTGTGACTCTTTGGTGCAAGCTTCCTGGCATTTTTATACTCTGAAAACATGATCTCCAACTATATTCTCATGTCTAATAACTAATTTAACCTTAAAATTGGCAAGAAAATGCTCACTTCAAGGAGTTCTTAACCTGACTCATAGAGTAGAATCAGCTCTGCAATGTGAGTTTTTAGTTATTCTATGGCTGAAACTTTGTAGCTTTTTTATACTCTGAAAAAATTTTCTCCAAGAAAATACTCATGTCAAATAACTAATTTGAACATAAAAATGGTAAGAAAATGTTCACTTCATGGAGTTTTTGAGTTGGCTCATGAAGTAGAATCAGCTCTACACTGTGAGTTTTTAGTGACTCTATGGCGAAAGCTTCCTAGCATTTTTATACTCTGAAAACATGTTCTCCAACTATATTCTCATGTCTAATTACTAATTTGTCCATAAAATGGAAAGAAAATGCTCCCTTCAAGGTGGTCATGACCTGGCTCACGGAGTAAAATCAGCTCTACACTATGAGTTTTCAGTGACTCTTGGTACAAGATTCCTAGCATTTTATACTCTAAAAACATATTATCCAACTATATTCTCATGTCTAATAACTAATTTGACCACAAAAATGGCAAGAAAATACTCACTTCAAGGAGTTATTGACCTGGCCTACAAAGCAGAGTCAACTATGCACTGTGTTTTTAGTGACTCGATGGCGCAACTTTTCTAACATTTTTATACTTTGAAAACATGTTCTCAAACTATATCCGCATGTCTAATAACTAATTCGACAATAAAATTGGCAATAAAATGCTCACTTCAAGTAGTTCTTGACCAGGCTCACGGAGTAGAATCAGCTCCGCACCATGAGTTTTTAGTGACTCTTTTGTGCAAGCTTCCTGGCATTTTTATACAAAGAAGACATATTCTTCGACTATATTCTCATGTGTAATAACTAATTTAACCATAAAATTGGCAAGAAAATGCTCACTTCAAGGAGTTATTGACTTGGCTCACAGAGTAGAATCAGCTCTGCACTATGAGTTTTTAGTTATTCTATGGTGGAAACTTTGTAGCTTTTTTATACTCTGAAAATATGTTCTCCAACAACATAATCATGTCTAATAACTAATTTGAACATAAAAATGGTAAGAAAATGTTCAGTTCAAAGAGTTCTTGAATTGGCTTAGGGAATAGAATCAGCTCTTAACTATGAGTTTTTAAAGACTCTATGGCGCAAGCTTCCTAACATTTTTATACTCTGAAAACATGTTCTCCGACTATATTCTCATGTCTAATTACTAATTTGACCATAAAAATGGCAAGAAAATGCTCAATTCAAGGTGGTCTTGACCTAGCTCACGGAGTAGAATCAACTCTGCACTATGAGTTTTTAGTGACTCTATGGTACAAGCTTCCTAGCATTTTTATACTCTTAAAACATATTGTCCAACTATATTCTCAGGTCTAATAACTAATTTGACATAAAAATAACAAGAAAATACTCACTTCAAGGAGTTCTTGACTTGGCTCACAAAGCAGAGTCAGCTATGTACTTTGAGTTTTTAGTGACTCGATGGCGCAACATTCCTAGCATTTTTATATTCTGAAAACATGTTCTCAAACTATATTCTCATGTCTAATAACTAATTTGACCATAAAATTAGCAACAAAATGCTCGCTTCAAGGAATTCTTGACCTGGTCACGGAGTAGAATCAGCTCCGCACTGTGAATTTTTAGTGACTCTTTGGTGCAAGCTTCCTGTCATTTTTATACTCAGAAAACATGATCTCCAACTATATTCTCATGTCTAATAACTAATTTAACCTTAAAATTGGCAAGAAAATGCTCACTTCAAGGAGTTCTTAACCTGGCTCAGAGATTAGAATCAGCTCTGCAATGTGAGTTTTTAGTTATTCTATGGCGGAAACTTTGTAGCTTTTTTATACTCTGAAATCATGTTCTCCAAGAACATACTCCTGTCAAATAACTAATTTGAACATAAAAAAGGTAAGAAAATGTTCACTTCAAGGAGTTCTTGAGTTGGCTCATGGAGTAGAATCAGCTCTACACTGTGAGTTTTTAACGACTCTATGGCGTATGCTTCCTAGCATTTTTATACTCTGAAAACATGTTCTCCAACTATATTCTCATGTCTAATAACTAATTTGACCATAAAATGGTAAGAAAATGCTCCATTCAAGGTGGTCTTGACCTGGCTCACGGAGTAAAATCAGCTCTGCACTATGAGTTTTCAGTGACTCTATGGTACAAGCTTCCCATCATTTTATACTCCAAAAACATATTATCCAACTATATTCTCACGTCTAATAACTAATTTGACCACAAAAATGGCAAGAAAATACTCACTTCAAGGAGTTATTGACCTGGCTCACAAAGCAGAGTCAGTTATGCACTGTGAGTTTTTAGTGACTCGATGGTGCAACCTTCCTAACATTTTTATACTTTGAAAAGATGTTCTCAAACTATATTCGCATGTCTAATAACTAATTTGACCATAAAATTGGCAAGAAAATGCTCACTTCAAGGAGTTCTTGACTGGCTCTTGGAGTAGAATCAGCTCCGCACCGTGAGTTTTTAGTGATTCTTTTGTGCAAAATTCCTGGCATTTTTATACAAAGAAGACATATTCTACGACTATATTCTCATGTCCAGTAACTAATTTAACCATAAAATTTGCAAAAAAATGCTCACTTCAAGGAGTTATTGACCTGGCTCACAAAGCAGAGTCAGCTATGCACTGTGAGCTTTTAGTGACTCGTTGACACAACCTTCCTAACATTTTTATAACTTGAAAACATGCTCTCAAACTATATTCACATGTCTAATAACTAATTTGACCATAAAATTGGCAAAAAAATGCTCACTTCAAGGAGTTCTTGACCTGGCTCACGGAGTAGAATTAGCTCCGCACCATGAGTTTTTAATGACTCTTTTGTGCAAGCTTCCTGACATTTTTATACTCAGAAAACATGATCTCCAACTATATTCTCATGTCTAATAACTAATTTAACCTTAAAATTGGCAAGAAATGCTCACTTCAAGGAGTTTTTAACCTGGCTCATAGAGTAGAATCAGCTCTGCAATGTGAGTTTTTAGTTATTCTATGGCGGAAACTTTGTAGCTTTTTTATACTCTGAAAACATGTTCTCCAAGAACATACTCCTGTCAAATAACTAATTTGAACATAAAAATGGTAAGAAAATGTTCACTTCAAGGAGTTCTTGAGTTGGCTCATGGAGTAGAATCAGCTCTACACTGTGAGTTTTTAGTGACTCTATGACGCAAGCTTCCTAGCATTTTTATACTCTGAAAACATGTTCTCCAACTATATTCTCATGTCTAATTACTAATTTGACCATAAAATGGCAAGAAAATGCTCCCTTCAAGGTGGTCTTGACCAGGCTCACGGATTAAAATCAGCTCTGCACTATGAGTTTTCAGTGACTCTATGGTACAAGCTTCCTAGCATTTTATACTCTAAAAACATATTATCCAACTATATTCTCATGTATAATAACTAATTTGACCACAAAAATGTCAAGAAAATTCTCACTACAAGGAGTTATTGACCTGACTCACAAAGCAGAATCAGCTATGCACTGTGAGTTTTTATTGACTCGATGGCGCAACCTTCCTAACATTTTTATACTTTGAAAACATGTTCTCAAACTATATTCGTATGTCTAATAACTAATTTGACCATAAAATTGGCAAGAAAATGGTCACTTCAAGGAGTTCTTAACTTGGCTCACGAAGTAGAACCAGCTCTGCACCGTGAGTTTTTAGTGACTCTTTTGTGCAAGCTTCCTGGCATTTTTATACAAAGAAGACATATTCTACGACTATATTCTCATGTCCAGTAACTAATTTAACCATAAAATTTGCAAAAAAATGCTCACTTCAAGGAGTTCTTGACTTGGCTCACAGAGTAGAATCAACTCTGCACTATGAGTTTTTAGTTATTCTATGGTGGAAACTTTGTAGCTTTTTTATACTCTGAAAACATGTTCTCCAACAACATACTCATGTCTAATAACTAATTTGAACATAAAAAAGGTAAGAAAATGTTCACTTCAAGGAGTTCTTGAATTGGCTCAGGGAATAGAATCAGCTCTACACTATGAGTTTTTAAAGACTCTATGGCGCATGCTTCCTAACATTTTTATACTCTGAAAAAATGTTCTCCAAATATATTCTCATGTCGAATTACTAATTTGACCATAAAAATGGCAAGAAAATGCTCCATTCAAGGTGGTCTTGACCTAGCTCACGGAGTAGAATCAACTCTGCACTATGAGTTTTTAGTGACTCTATGGTACAAGCTTCCTAGCATTTTTATACTCTTAAAACATATTCTCCAACTATATTCTCATGTCTAATAACAAATTTGACCATAAAAATAACAAGAAAATACTAACTTCAAGGAGTTCTTGACTTGGCTCACAAAGCAGAGTCGGCTATGTACTTTGAGTTTTTAGTCACTCGATGGCGCAACCTTCCTAGCATTTTTATATTCTGAAAACATTTCTCAAACTATATTCTCATGTCTAATAACTAATTTGACCATAAAATTAGCAACAAAATGCTCGCTTCAAGGAATTCTTGACCTGGTCACGGAGTAGAATTAGCTCCGCACTTTGAATTTTTAGTGACTCTTTGGTGCAAGCTTCCTGACATTTTTATACTCAGAAAACATGATCTCCAACTATATTCTCATGTCTAATAACTAATTTAACCTTAAAATTGTCAAGAAAATGCTCACTTAAAGGAGTTCTTAACCTGGCTCAGAGATTAGAATCAGCTCTGCAATGTGAGTTTTTAGTTATTCAATGGTGGAAACTTTGTAGCTTTTTTATACTCTGAAAACATGTTCTCCAAGAAAATACTCCTGTAAAATAACTAATTTGAACATAAAAAAGGTAAGAAAATGTTCACTTCAAGGAGTTCTTGAGTTGGCTCATGGAGTAGAATCAGCTCTACACTGTGAGTTTTTAACGACTCTATGGCGCATGCTTCCTAGCATTTTTATACTCTGAAAACATGTTTTCCAACTATATTTTCATGTCTAATTACTAATTTGACCATAAAATGGCAAGAAAATGCTCCCTTCAAGGTGGTCTTGTCCTGGCTCACGGAGTAAAATCAGCTCTGCACTATGAGTTTTCAGTGACTCTATGGTACAAGCTTCCTTGCATTTTTATACTCTGAAAACATATTCTCCAACTATATTCTCATGTCTAATAACTAATTTGACCATAAAAATAATAAGAAAATACTCACATCAAGGAGTTCTTGACCTGGCTCACAAAGCAGAGTCAGCTATGCACTGTGAGTTTTTAGTGACTCGATGGCGCAACCTTCCTAACATTTTTATACTTTGAAAACATGTTCTCAAACTATATCCGCATGTCTAATAACTAATTTGACCATAAAATTGGCAAGAAAATGCTCACTTCAAGGAGTTCTTGACCTGGCTCACGGAGTAGAATCAGCTCCGCACCGTGAGTTTTTAGTGACTCTTTTGTGCAAGCTTCCTGGCATTTTTATACAAAGAAGACATATTCTTCGACTATATTCTGATGTCTAATAACTAATTTAACCATAAAATTGGCAAGAAAATGCTCACTTCAAGGAGTTCTTAACCTGGCTCACAGAGTAGAATCAGCTCTGCACTATGAGTTTTTAGTTATTCTATGGTGGAAACTTTGTAGCTTTTTTATACTCTAAAAATATGTTCTCCAACAACATACTCATGTCTAATAACTAATTTGAACATAAAAATGGTAAGAAAATGTTCACTTCAAGGAGTTCTTGAATTGACTCAGGGAATTGAATCAGCTCTACACTGTGAGTTTTTAAAGACTCTATGGCCCATGCTTCCTAACATTTTTATACTCTGAAAAACATGTTCTCCAACTATATTCTCATGTCTAATTACTAATTTAACCATAAAAATGGCATGAAAATGCTCCATTCAAGGTTGTCTTGACCTGGCTCACGGAGTAGAATCAACTCTGCACTATGAGTTTTTAGTGACTTTATCGTACAAGCTTCCTAGCATTTTTATACTCTGAAAACATATTCTCCAACTATATTCTTATGTCTAATAACAAATTTGACCATAAAAATAACAAGAAAAACCTCACTTCAAGGAGTTCTTGACCTGGCTCACAAAGCAGAGTCAGCTATGCACTTTGAGTTTTTAGTGACTCGATGGCGCAACCTTCCTAGCATTTTTATATTCTGAAAACATGTTCTCAAAGTATATTCTCATGTCTAATAACTAATTTGACCATAAAATTAGTAACAAAATGCTTGCTTAAAGGAATTCTTGACCTGGTCACGGAGTAGAATCAGCTCCGCACTGTGAATTTTAAGTGACTCTTTGGTGCAAGCTTCCTGGCATTTTTATACTCAGAAAACATGATCTCCAACTATATTCTCATGTCTAATAACAAATTTAACCTTAAAATTGGCAAGAAAATGCTCTCTTCAAGGAGTTCTTAACCTGGCTCATAGAGTAGAATCAGCTCTGCAATGTGAGTTTTTAGTTATTCTATGGCGGAAACTTTATAGTTTTTTTATACTCTGAAAACATGTTCTCCAAGAACATACTCCTGTCAAATAACTAATTTGAACATAAAAATGGTAAGAAAATGTTCATTTCAAGGAGTTCTTGAGTTGGCTCATGGAGTAGAATCAGCTCTACACTGTGAGTTTTTAGTTACTCTATGGCGCAAGCTTCCTAGCATTTTTATACTCTGAAAACATGTTCTCCAACTATATTCTCATGTCTAATTACTAATTTGACCATAAAATGGCAAGAAAATGCTCCATTCAAGGTGGTCTTGACCTGGCTCACGGAGTAAAATCAGCTCTGCACTATGAGTTTTCAGTGACTCTATGGTACAAGCTTCCCAGCATTTTATACTCCAAAAACATATTATCCAACTATATTCTCATGTCTAATAACTAATTTGACCACAAAAATGGCAAGAAAATACTCACTTCAAGGAGTTATTGACCTGGCTCACAAAGCAGAGTCAGCTATGCACTGTGAGTTTTTAGTGACTCGATGGCGCAACCTTCCTAACATTTTTATACTTTGAAAACATGTTCTCAAACTATATTCGCATGTCTAATAACTAATTTGACCATAAAATTGGCAAGAAAATGCTCACTTCAAGGAGTTCTTGACTGGCTCATGGAGTAGAATCAGCTCCGCACCGTGAGTTTTTAGTGACTCTTTTGTGCAAAATTCCTGGCATTTTTATACAAAGAAGACATATTCTACGACTATATTCTCATGTCCAATAACTAATTTAACCATAAAATTTGCAAAAAAATGCTCACTTCAAGGAGTTCTTGACTTGGCTCACAGAGTAGAATCAACTCTGCACTGTGAGTTTTAGTTATTCTATGGCGGAAACTTTGTAGCATTTTTATACTCTGAAAATATGTTCTTCAACAACATACTCATGTCTAATAACTAATTTGAACATAAAAATGGTAAGAAAATGTTCACTTCAAGGAGTTCTTGAATTGGCTCAGGGAATATAATCAGCTCTACACTGTGAGTTTTTAACGACTCTATGGCGCACGCTTCCTAACATTTTTATACTCTGAATTCATGTTCTCCAACTATATTCTCATGTCTAATTACTAATTTGACCATAAAAATGGCAAGAAAATGCTCCATTCAAGGTGGTCTTGACCTAGCTCACGGAGTAGAATCAACTCTGCACTATGAGTTTTTAGTGACTCTATGGTACAAGCTTCCTAGCATTTTTATACTCTTAAAACATATTCTCCAACTATATTCTCATGTCTAATAACAAATTTGACCATAAAAATAACAAGAAAATACTCACTTCAAGGAGTTCTTGACCTGGTTCACAAAGCAGAGTCAGCTATGCACTGTGAGTTTTTAGTGACTCGATGGCGCAACCTTCCTAGCATTTTTGTACTCTGAAAACATGTTCTCAAACTATATTCTCATGTCTAATAACTAATTTGACCATAAAATTAGCAACAAAATGCTCGCTTCAAGGAATTCTTGACCTGGCTCACAGAGTAAAATCAGCTCCGCACTCTGAATTTTTTGTGACTCTTTAGTGCAAGCTTCCTGGCATTTTTATACTCAGAAAACATGATCTCCAACTATATTCTCATGTCTAATAACTAATTTAACCTTAAAATTGGCAAGAAAATGCTCACTTCAAGGAGTTCTTAACCTGGCTCATAGAGTAGAATCAGCTCTGCAATGTGAGTTTTTAGTTATTCTATGGCGGAAACTTTGTAGCTTTTTTATACTCTGAAAACATGTTCTCCAAGAAAATACTCCTGTCAAATAACTAATTTGAACATAAAAATGGTAAAAAAAGTTCACTTCAAGGAGTTTTTGAGTTGGATCATGAAGTAGAATCAGGTCTACACTGTGAGTTTTTAGTGACTCTATGGCGAAAGCTTCCTAGCATTTTTATGCTCTGAAAACATGTTCTCCAACTATATTCTCATGTCTAATTACTAATTTGACCATAAAATGGCAAGAAAATGCTCCCTTCAAGGTGGTCATGACCTGGCTCACGGAGTAAAATCAGATCTACACTATGAGTTTTCAGTGACTCTTGGTACAAGATTCCTAGCATTTTATACTCTAAAAACCTATTATCCAACTATATCCTCATGTCTAATAACTTATTTGACCACAAAAATGGCAAGAAAATACTCACTTCAAGGAGTTATTGACCTGGCCCACAAAGCAGAGTCAGCTATGCACTGTGAGTTTTTACTGACTCGATGGCGCAACCTTCCTAACATTTTTATACTTTGAAAACATGTTCTCAAACAATATCCACATGTCTAATAACTAATTTGACCATAAAATTGGCAAGAAAATGCTCACTTCAAGGAGTTCTTGACCTGGCTCACGGAGTAGAATCAGCTCTGCACCATGAGTTTTTAGTGACTCTTTTGTGCAAGCTTCCTGGCATTTTTATACAAAGAAGACATATTCTTCGACTATATTCTCATCTCTAATAACTAATTTAACCACAAAATTGGCAAGAAAATGCTTACTTCAAGGAGTTCTTGACTTGGCTCACAGAGTAGAATCAGCTATGCACTATGAGTTTTTAGTTATTCTATGGTGGAAACTTTGTAGCTTTTTAATACTCTGAAAATATGTTCTCCAAAAACATACTCATGTCTAATAACTAATTTGAACATAAAAATGGTAAGAAAAGTTCACTTCAAGGAGTTCTTGAATTGGCTCAGGGAATAGAATCAGCTCTACACTATGAGTTTTTAAAGACTCTATGGCGCATGCTTCCTAAAATTTTTATACTCTGAGAACATGTTCTTCAACTATATTCTCATATCTAATAACTAATTTGACCATAAAAATGGCAAGAAAATGCTCCATTCAAGGTGGTCTTGACCTGGCTCACGGAGTAGAATCAGCTCTACACTATAAGTTTTCAGTAACTCTATGGTACAAGCTACCTTGCATTTTTATACTCTGAAAACATATTCTCCAACTATATTCTCATGTCTAATAACTAATTTGACCATAAAAATAACAATAAAATACTCATTTCAAGGAGTTCTTGACCTGGTTCACAAAACAGAGTCAGCTATGCACTGTGAGTTTTTAGTGACTCGATGGCGCAACCTTCCTAGCATTTTTATACTCTGAAAACATGTTCTCAAACTATATTCTCATGTCTAATAACTAATTTGACCATAAAATTAGCAACAAAATGCTCGCTTCAAGGAATTCTTGACCTGGCTCACAGAGTAAAATCAGCTCCGCACTCTGAATTTTTTGTGACTCTTTAGTGCAAGCTTCCTGGCATTTTTATACTCAGAAAACATGATCTCCAACTATATTCTCATGTCTAATAACTAATTTAACCTTAAAATTGGCAAGAAAATGCTCACTTCAAGGAGTTGTTAACCTGGCTCATAGAGTAGAATCAGCTCTGCAATGTGAGTTTTTAGTTATTCTATGGCGGAAACTTTGTAGCTTTTTTATACTCTGAAAACATGTTCTCCAAGAAAATACTCCTGTCAAATAACTAATTTGAACATAAAAATGGTAAAAAAAAGTTCACTTCAAGGAGTTTTTGAGTTGGATCATGAAGTAGAATCAGGTCTACACTGTGAGTTTTTAGTGACTCTATGGCGAAAGCTTCCTAGCATTTTTATGCTCTGAAAACATGTTCTCCAACTATATTCTCATGTCTAATTACTAATTTGACCATAAAATGGCAAGAAAATGCTCCCTTCAAGGTGGTCATGACCTGGCTCACGGAGTAAAATCAGATCTACACTATGAGTTTTCAGTGACTCTTGGTACAAGATTCCTAGCATTTTATACTCTAAAAACCTATTATCCAACTATATCCTCATGTCTAATAACTTATTTGACCACAAAAATGGCAAGAAAATACTCACTTCAAGGAGTTATTGACCTGGCCCACAAAGCAGAGTCAGCTATGCACTGTGAGTTTTTACTGACTCGATGGCGCAACCTTCCTAACATTTTTATACTTTGAAAACATGTTCTCAAACAATATCCACATGTCTAATAACTAATTTGACCATAAAATTGGCAAGAAAATGCTCACTTCAAGGAGTTATTGACCTGGCTCACGGAGTAGAATCAGCTCTGCACCATGAGTTTTTAGTGACTCTTTTGTGCAAGCTTCCTGGCATTTTTATACAAAGAAGACATATTCTTCGACTATATTCTCATCTCTAATAACTAATTTAACCACAAAATTGGCAAGAAAATGCTTACTTCAAGGAGTTCTTGACTTGGCTCACAGAGTAGAATCAGCTATGCACTATGAGTTTTTAGTTATTCTATGGTGGAAACTTTGTAGCTTTTTAATACTCTGAAAATATGTTCTCCAAAAACATACTCATGTCTAATAACTAATTTGAACATAAAAATGGTAAGAAAAGTTCACTTCAAGGAGTTCTTGAATTGGCTCAGGGAATAGAATCAGCTCTACACTATGAGTTTTTAAAGACTCTATGGCGCATGCTTCCTAAAATTTTTATACTCTGAGAACATGTTCTTCAACTATATTCTCATATCTAATAACTAATTTGACCATAAAAATGGCAAGAAAATGCTCCATTCAAGGTGGTCTTGACCTGGCTCACGGAGTAGAATCAGCTCTACACTATAAGTTTTCAGTAACTCTATGGTACAAGCTACCTTGCATTTTTATACTCTGAAAACATATTCTCCAACTATATTCTCATGTCTAATAACTAATTTGACCATAAAAATAACAATAAAATACTCATTTCAAGGAGTTCTTGACCTGGTTCACAAAACAGAGTCAGCTATGCACTGTGAGTTTTTAGTGACTCGATGGCGCAACCTTCCTAGCATTTTTATACTCTGAAAACATGTTCTCAAACTATATTCTCATGTCTAATAACTAATTTGACCATAAAATTAGCAACAAAATGCTCGCTTCAAGGAATTCTTGACCTAGCTCACAGAGTAGAATCAGCTCCGCACAGTGAATTTTTTGTGACTCTTTGGTGCAAGCTTCCTGGCATTTTTATACTAAGAAAACATGATCTCCAACTATATTCTCATGTGTAATAACTAATTTAACCTTAAAATTGGCAAGAAAATAATCACTTCAAGGAGTTCTTAACCTGTCTCATATAGTAGAATCAGCTCTGCAATGTGAGTTTTTAGTTATTCTATGGCGGAAACTTTGTGGCTTTTTTATACTCTGAAAACATGTTCTCCAAGAAAATTCTCCTGTCAAATAACTAATTTGAACATAAAAATGGTAAGAAAATGTTCACTTCAAGGAGTTTTTTAGTTGGCTCATGAAGTAGAATCAGCTCTACACTGTGAGTTTTTAGTGACTTTATGGCGAAAGCTTTCTAGCATTTTTATACTCTGAAAACATGTTCTCCAACTATATTCTCATGTCTAATTACTAATTTGACCATAAAATGGCAAGCAAATGCTCCCTTCAAGGTGGTCATGACCTGGCTCACAGAGTAAAATCAGCTCTACACTATGAGTTTTCAGTGACTCTTGGTACAAGATTCCTAGCATTTTATACTCTAAAAATATATTATCCAACTATATTCTCATGTCTAATAACTAATTTGACCACAAAAATGGCAAGAAAATACTCACTTCAAGGAGTTATTGACCTGGCCCACAAAGCAGAGTCAGCTATGCACTGTGAGTTTTTACTGACTCGATGGCGCAACCTTCCTAGCATTTTTATACTTTGAAAACATGTTCTTAAACTATATCCACATGTCTAATAACTAATTTGACCATAAAATTGGCAAGAAAATGCTCACTTCAAGGAGTTCTTGACCTGGCTCACGGAGTAGAATCAGCTCCGCACCATGAGTTTTTAGTGACTCTTTTGTGCAAGCTTCCTGTTATTTTTATACAAACAAGACATATTCTTCGACTATATTCTCATGTCTAATAACTAATTTAACCACAAAATTGGCAAGAAAATGCTCACTTCAAGGAGTTCTTGACTTGGCTCACAGAGTAGAATCAGCTATGCACTATGAGTTTTTAGTTATTCTATGGTGGAAACTTTGTAGCTTTTTTATACTCTGAAAATATGTTCTCCAACAACATACTCATGTCTAATAACTAATTTGAACATAAAAATGGTAAGAAAATGTTCACTTCAAAGAGTTCTTGAATTGGCTCAGGGAATAGAATCAGCTCTACACTATGAGTTTTTAAAGACTCTATGGCGCATGCTTCCTAACATTTTTATACTATGAAAACATGTTCTCCAACAATATTCTCATGTCTAATTACTAATTTGACCATAAAAATGGCAAGAAAATGCTCCATTCAAGGTGGTCTTGACCTGGCTCACGGAGTAGAATCAGCTCTACACTATAAGTTTTCAGTAACTCTAAGGTACAAGCTACCTTGCATTTTTATACTCTGAAAACATATTCTCCAACTATATTCTCATGTCTAATAACTAATTTGACCATAAAAATAACAATAAAATACTCACTTCAAGGAGTTCTTTACCTGGTTCACAAAACAGAGTCAACTATGCACTGTGAGTTTTTAGTGACTCGATGGCGCAACCTTCCTAGCATTTTTATACTCTGAAAACATGTTCTCAAACTATATTCTCATGTCTAATAACTAATTTGACAATAAAATTAGCAACAAAATGCTCGCTTCAAGGAATTCTTGACCTGGCTTACAGAGTAGAATCAGCTCCGCACTGTGAATTTTTTGTGACTCTTTGGTGCAAGCTTCCTGGCATTTTTATACTCAGAGAACATGATCTCCAACTATATTCTCATGTCTAATAACTAATTTAACCTTAAAATTGGCAAGAAAATAATCACTTCAAGGAGTTCTTAACCTGTCTCATATAGTAGAATCAGCTCTGCAATGTGAGTTTTTAGTTATTCTATGGCGGAAACTTTGTAGCTTTTTTATACTCTGAAAACATGTTCTCCAAGAAAATTCTCCTGTCAAATAACTAATTTGAACATAAAAATGGTAAGAAAATGTTCACTTCAAGGAGTTTTTTAGTTGGCTCATGAAGTAGAATCAGCTCTACACTGTGAGTTTTTAGTGACTTTATGGCGAAAGCTTTCTAGCATTTTTATACTCTGAAAACATGTTCTCCAACTATATTCTTATGTCTAATTACTAATTTGACCATAAAATGGCAAGCAAATGCTCCCTTCAAGGTGGTCATGACCTGGCTCACAGAGTAAAATCAGCTCTACACTATGAGTTTTCAGTGACTCTTGGTACAAGATTCCTAGCATTTTATACTCTAAAAATATATTATCCAACTATATTCTCATGTCTAATAACTAATTTGACCACAAAAATGGCAAGAAAATACTCACTTCAAGGAGTTATTGACCTGGCCCACAAAGCAGAGTCAGCTATGCACTGTGAGTTTTTACTGACTCGATGGCGCAACCTTCCTAACATTTTTATACTTTGAAAACATGTTATTAAACTATATCCACATGTCTAATAACTAATTTGACCATAAAATTGGCAAGAAAATGCTCACTTCAAGGAGTTCTTGACCTGGCTCACGGAGTAGAATCAGCTCCGCACCATGAGTTTTTAGTGACTCTATTGTGCAAGCTTCCTGTTATTTTTATACAAAAAAGACATATTCTTCGACTATATTCTCATGTCTAATAACTAATTTAACCACAAAATTGGCAAGAAAATGCTCACATCAAGGAGTTCTTGACTTGGCTCACAGAGTAGAATCAGCTATGCACTATGAGTTTTTAGTTATTCTATGGTGGAAACTTTGTAGCTTTTTTATACTCTGAAAATATGTTCTCCAACAACATACTCATGTCTAATAACTAATTTGAACATAAAAATGGTAAGAAAATGTTCACTTCAAAGAGTTCTTGAATTGGCTCAGGGAATAAAATCAGCTCTACACTATGAGTTTTTAAAGACACTATGGCGCATGCTTCCTAACATTTTTATACTATGAAAACATGTTCTCCAACAATATTCTCATGTCTAATTACTAATTTGACCATAAAAATGGCAAGAAAATGCTCCATTCAAGGTGGTCTTGACCTGGCTCACGGAGTAGAATCAGCTCTACACTATAAGTTTTCAGTAACTCTAAGGTACAAGCTACCTTGCATTTTTATACTCCGAAAACATATTCTCCAACTATATTCTCATGTCTAATAACTAATTTGACCATAAAAATAACAATAAAATACTCACTTCAAGGAGTTCTTTACCTGGTTCACAAAACAGAGTCAACTATGCACTGTGAGTTTTTAGTGACTCGATGGCGCAACCTTCCTAGCATTTTTATACTCTGAAAACATGTTCTCAAACTATATTCTCATGTCTAATAACTAATTTGACAATAAAATTAGCAACAAAATGCTCGCTTCAAGGAATTCTTGACCTGGCTCACAGAGTAGAATCAGCTCCGCACTGTGAATTTTTTGTGACTCGATGGCGCAACCTTCCTAGCATTTTTATACTCTGAAAACATGTTCTCAAACTATATTCTCATGTCTAATAACTAATTTGACCATAAAATTAGCAACAAAATGCTCGCTTCAAGGAATTCTTGACCTAGCTCACAGAGTAGAATCAGCTCCACACAGTGAATTTTTTGTGACTCTTTGGTGCAAGCTTCCTGGCATTTTTATACTAAGAAAACATGATCTCCAACTATATTCTCATGTCTAATAACTAATTTAACCTTAAAATTGGCAAGAAAATAATCACTTCAAGGAGTTCTTAACCTGTCTCATATAGTAGAATCAGCTCTGCAATGTGAGTTTTTAATTATTCTATGGCGGAAACTTTGTGGCTTTTTTATACTCTGAAAACATGTTCTCCTAGAAAATTCTCCTGTCAAATAACTAATTTGAACATAAAAATGGTAAGAAAATGTTCACTTCAAGGAGTTTTTTAGTTGGCTCATGAAGTAGAATCAGCTCTACACTGTGAGTTTTTAGTGACTTTATGGCGAAAGCTTTCTAGCATTTTTATACTCTGAAAACATGTTCTCCAACTATATTCTCATGTCTAATTACTAATTTGACCATAAAATGGCAAGCAAATGCTCCCTTCAAGGTGGTCATGACCTGGCTCACAGAGTAAAATCAGCTCTACACTATGAGTTTTCAGTGACTCTTGGTACAAGATTCCTAGCATTTTATACTCTAAAAATATATTATCCAACTATATTCTCATGTCTAATAACTAATTTGACCACAAAAATGGCAAGAAAATACTCACTTCAAGGAGTTATTGACCTGGCCCACAAAGCAGAGTCAGCTATGCACTGTGAGTTTTTACTGACTCGATGGCGCAACCTTCCTAACATTTTTATACTTTGAAAACATGTTATTAAACTATATCCACATGTCTAATAACTAATTTGACCATAAAATTGGCAAGAAAATGCTCACTTCAAGGAGTTCTTGACCTGGCTCACGGAGTAGAATCAGCTCCGCACCATGAGTTTTTAGTGACTCTTTTGTGCAAGCTTCCTGTTATTTTTATACAAAGAAGACATATTCTTCGACTATATTCTCATGTCTAATAACTAATTTAACCACAAAATTGGCAAGAAAATGCTCACTTCAAGGAGTTCTTGACTTGGCTCACAGAGTAGAATCAGCTATGCACTATGAGTTTTTAGTTATTCAATGGTGGAAACTTTGTAGCTTTTTTATACTCTGAAAATATGTTCTCCAACAACATACTCATGTCTAATAACTAATTTGAACATAAAAATGGTAAGAAAATGTTCACTTCAAAGAGTTCTTGAATTGGCTCAGGGAATAGAATCAGCTCTACACTATGAGTTTTTAAAGACTCTATGGCGCATGCTTCCTAACATTTTTATACTATGAAAACATGTTCTCCAACAATATTCTCATGTCTAATTAATAATTTGACCATAAAAATGGCAAGAAAATGCTCCATTCAAGGTGGTCTTGACCTGGCTCACGGAGTAGAATCAGCTCTACACTATGAGTTTTCAGTAACTCTAAGGTACAAGCTACCTTGCATTTTTATACTCTGAAAACATATTCTCCAACTATATTCTCATGTCTAATAACTAATTTGACCATAAAAATAAAAATAAAATACTCACTTCAAGGAGTTCTTTACCTGGTTCACAAAACAGAGTCAACTATGCACTGTGAGTTTTTAGTGACTCGATGGCGCAACCTTCCTAGCATTTTTATACTCTGAAAACATGTTCTCAAACTATATTCTCATGTCTAATAACTAATTTGACAATAAAATTAGCAACAAAATGCTCGCTTCAAGGAATTCTTGACCTGGCTCACAGAGTAGAATCAGCTCCGCACTGTGAATTTTTTGTGACTCTTTGGTGCAAGCTTCCTGGCATTTTTATACTCAGAGAACATGATCTCCAACTATATTCTCATGTCTAATAACTAATTTAACCTTAAAATTGGCAAGAAAATAATCACTTCAAGGAGTTCTTAACCTGTCTCATATAGTAGAATCAGCTCTGCAATGTGAGTTTTTAGTTATTCTATGGCGGAAACTTTGTAGCTTTTTTATACTCTGAAAACATGTTCTCCAAGAAAATTCTCCTGTCAAATAACTAATTTGAACATAAAAATGGTAAGAAAATGTTCACTTCAAGGAGTTTTTTAGTTGGCTCATGAAGTAGAATCAGCTCTACACTGTGAGTTTTTAGTGACTTTATGGCGAAAGCTTTCTAGCATTTTTATACTCTGAAAACATGTTCTCCAACTATATTCTCATGTCTAATTACTAATATGACCATAAAATGGCAAGCAAATGCTCCCTTCAAGGTGGTCATGACCTGGCTCACAGAGTAAAATCAGCTCTACACTATGAGTTTTCAGTGACTCTTGGTACAAGATTCCTAGCATTTTATACTCTAAATATATATTATCCAACTATATTCTCATTTCTAATAACTAATTTGACCACAAAAATGGCAAGAAAATACTCACTTCAAGGAGTTATTGACCTGGCCCACAAAGCAGAGTCAGCTATGCACTGTGAGTTTTTACTGACTCGATGGCGCAACCTTCCTAACATTTTTATACTTTGAAAACATGTTATTAAACTATATCCACATGTCTAATAACTAATTTGACCATAAAATTGGCAAGAAAATGCTCACTTCAAGGAGTTCTTGACCTGGCTCACGGAGTAGAATCAGCTCCGCACCATGAGTTTTTAGTGACTCTTTTGTGCAAGCTTCCTGTTATTTTTATACAAAGAAGACATATTCTTCGACTATATTCTCATGTCTAATAACTAATTTAACCACAAAATTGGCAAGAAAATGCTCACATCAAGGAGTTCTTGACTTGGCTCACAGAGTAGAATCAGCTATGCACTATGAGTTTTTAGTTATTCTATGGTGGAAACTTTGTAGCTTTTTTATACTCTGAAAATATGTTCTCCAACAACATACTCATGTCTAATAACTAATTTGAACATAAAAATGGTAAGAAAATGTTCACTTCAAAGAGTTCTTGAATTGGCTCAGGGAATAGAATCAGCTCTACACTATGAGTTTTTAAAGACTCTATGGCGCATGCTTCCTAACATTTTTATACTATGAAAACATGTTCTCCAACAATATTCTCATGTCTAATTAATAATTTGACCATAAAAATGGCAAGAAAATGCTCCATTCAAGGTGGTCTTGACCTGGCTCACGGAGTAGAATCAGCTCTACACTATAAGTTTTCAGTAACTCTAAGGTACAAGCTACCTTGCATTTTTATACTCCGAAAACATATTCTCCAACTATATTCTCATGTCTAATAACTAATTTGACCATAAAAATAACAATAAAATACTCACTTCAAGGAGTTCTTTACCTGGTTCACAAAACAGAGTCAACTATGCACTGTGAGTTTTTAGTGACTCGATGGCGCAACCTTCCTAGCATTTTTATACTCTGAAAACATGTTCTCAAACTATATTCTCATGTCTAATAACTAATTTGACAATAAAATTAGCAACAAAATGCTCGCTTCAAGGAATTCTTGACCTGGCTCACAGAGTAGAATCAGCTCCGCACTGTGAATTTTTTGTGACTCTTTGGTGCAAGCTTCCTGGCATTTTTATACTCAGAAAACATGATCTCCAACTATATTCTCATGTCTAATAACTAATTTAACCTTAAAATTGGCAAGAAAATGCTCACTTCAATGAGTTCTTAACCTGGCTCATAGAGTAGAATCAGCTCTGCAATGTGAGTTTTTAGTTATTCTATGGCGGAAACTTTTTAGCTTTTTTATACTCTGAAAACATTTTCTCCAAGAAAATACTCCTGTCAAATAACTAATTTGAACATAAAAATGGTAAGAAAATGTTCACTTCATGGAGTTTTTGAGTTGGCTCATGAAGTAGAATCAACTCTACACTGTGAGTTTTTAGTTACTCTATGGCGAAAGCTTCCTAGCATTTTTATACTCTGAAAACATGTTCTCCAAATATATTCTCATGTCTAATTACTAATTTGTCCATTAAATGGAAAGAAAATGCTCCCTTCAAGGTGGTCATGACCTGGCTCACGGAGTAAAATCAGCTCTACACTATGAGTTTTCAGTGACTCTTGGTACAAGATTCCTAGCATTTTATACTCTAAAAACATATTATCCAACTATATTCTCATGTCTAATAACTAATTTGACCACAAAAATGGCAAGAAAATACTCACTTCAAGGAGTTATTGACCTGGCCCATAAAGCAGAGTCAACTATGCACTGTGAGTTTTTAGTGACTCGATGGCGCAACCTTCTTAACATTTTTATACTTTGAAAACATGTTCTCAAACTATATCCACATGTGTAATAACTAATTTGACCATAAAATTGGCAAGAAAATGCTCACTTCAAGGAGTTCTTGACCTGGCTCACGGAGTAGAATCAGCTCCGCACCATGAGTTTTTAGTGACTCTTTTGTGCAAGCTTCCTAGCATTTTTATACAAAGAAGACATATTCTTCGACTATATTCTCATGTCTAATAAATAATTTTACCACAAAATTGGCAAGAAAATGCTCACTTCCAGGAGTTCTTGACTTGGCTTACAGAGTAGAATCAGCTCTGCACTATGAGTTTTTAGTTATTCTATGGTGGAAACTTTGTAGCTTTTTTATACTCTGAAAATATGTTCTCCAACAACATACTCATGTCTAATAACTAATTTGAACATAAAAATGGTAAGAAAATGTTCACTTCAAGGAGTTCTTGAATTGGCTCAGGGAATAGAATCAGCTCTACACTATGAGTTTTTAATGACTCTATGGCGCATGCTTCCTAACATTTTTATACTCTGAAAACATGTTCTCCAACTATATTCTCATGTCTAATTACTAATTTGACCTTAAAAATGGCAAGAAAATGCTCCATTCAAGGTGGTCTTGACCTGGCTCACGGAGTAGAATCAGCTCTACACTATGAGTTTTCATTAACTCTATGGTACAAGCTGCATTGCATTTTTATACTCTGAAAATATATTCTCCAACTATTTTCTCATGTCTAATAACTAATTTGACCATAAAAATAATAATAAAATACTCACTTCAAGGAGTTCTTGACCTGGTTCACAAAGCAGAGTCAGCTATTCACTGTGAGTTTTTTGTGACTCGATGGCGCAACCATCCTAGCATTTTTATACTCTGAAAACATGTTCTCAAACTATATTCTCATGTCTAATAACTAATTTGACCATAAAAATAGCAACAAAATGCTCGCTTCAAGGAATTCTTGACTTGGTCACGGAGTAGAATCAGCTCCGCACTGTGAATTTTAAGTGACTCTTTGGTGAAAGCTTCCTGGCATTTTTATACTCTGAAAACATTATCTCCAACTATATTCTCATGTCTAATAACTAATTTAACCTTAAAATTGGCAAGAAAATGCTCACTTCAAGGAGTTCTTAACCTGTCTCAGAAAGTAGAATCAGCTCTGCAATATGAGTTTTTAGTTATTCTATGGCGGAAACTTTGTAGTTTTTTTATACTCAGAAAACTTGTTCTCCAAGAACATACTCCTGTCAAATAACTAATTTGAACATAAAAATGGTAAGAAAATGTTCACTTCAAGGAGTTCTTGAGTTGGCTCATGGAGTAGAATCAGCTCTACACTGTGAGTTTTTAGTGACTCTATGGCGCAAGCTTCCTAGAATTTTTATACTCTGAAAACATGTTCTCCAACTATATTCTCATGTCTAATTACTAATTTGACCATAAAATGGCAAGTAAATGCTCCCTTCAAGGTGGTCTTGACCTGGCTCACGGAGTAAAATCAGCTCAGCACTATGAGTTTTCAGTGACTCTATGGTACAAGCTTCCTTGAATTTTTACACTCTGAAAACATATTCTCCAACTATATTCTCATGTCTAATAACTATTTGACCAACAAAAATGGCAAGAAAATATTCACTTCAAGGAGTTATTGACCTGGCCCACAAAGCAGAGTCAGCTATGCACTGTGAGTTTTTAGGGACTCGATGGCGCAACCTTCCTAACATTTTTATACTTTGAAAACAAGTTCTCAAACTATATCCGAATGTCTAATAACTAATTTGACCATAAAATTGGCAAGAAAATGCTCACTTCAAGGAATTTTGACCGGGCTCACGGAGTAGAATCAGCACCGCACCATGAGTTTTTAGTGACTCTTTTGTGCAAGCTTCCTGGCATTTTTATACAAAGAAGACATATTCTTCGACTATATTCTCATGTCTAATAACTAATTTAACCATAAAATTGGCAAGAAAATGCTCACTTCAAGGAGTTCTTGACTTGGCTCACAGAGTAGAATCAGCTCTGCACTATGAGTTTTTAGTTATTCTATGGTGGAAACTTTGTAGCTTTTTTATACTCTGAAAATATGTTCTCCAACAACATACTCATGTCTAATAACTAATTTGAACATAAAAATGGTAAGAAAATGTTCACTTCAATGAGTTCTTGAATTGGCTCAGGGAATAGAATCAGCTCTACACTATGAGTTTTTAAAGACTCTATGGCGCATGCTTCCTAACATTTTTATACTATGAAAACATGTTCTCCAACAATATTCTCATGTCTAATTACTAATTTGACCATAAAAATGGCAAGAAAATGCTCCATTCAAGGTGGTCTTGACCTGGCTCACGGAGTAGAATCAGCTCTACACTATAAGTTTTCAGTAACTCTAAGGTACAAGCTACCTTGCATTTTTATACTCCGAAAACATATTATCCTACTATATTCTCATGTCTAATAACTAATTTGACCATAAAAATAACAATAAAATACTCACTTCAAGGAGTTCTTTACCTGGTTCACAAAATAGAGTCAACTATGCACTGTGAGTTTTTAGTGACTCGATGGCGCAACCTTCCTAGCATTTTTATACTCTGAAAACATGTTCTCAAACTATATTCTCATGTCTAATAACTAATTTGACAATAAAATTAGCAACAAAATGCTCGCTTCAAGGAATTCTTGACCTGGCTCACAGAGTAGAATCAGCTCCGCACTGTGAATTTTTTGTGACTCTTTGGTGCAAGCTTCCTGGCATTTTTATACTCAGAAAACATGATCTCCAACTATATTCTCATGTCTAATAACTAATTTAACCTTAAAATTGGCAAGAAAATGCTCACTTCA